>OZ005698.1:5715185-6102824 GCA_963930775.1 Cliona cf. orientalis
ATTCGGCATTTTTTGAAATTTCGGCAAAAGTCGTCATGCAGATAATTATTATAATGTTGAATATTATCCTCTAAAAATTTAGCAAAGCACAAGCAATATTATTTTTATGCCGAACTTTTATGATAATTGCCAAGCGCCTTAGTGCGAGGTATCTTATTTCTGTTGCACTCTCGGATCGTGTTGTAGTTACCATATTATCCTGAAAATAAGCCCCTCCTCTCTCTTACCTCCAAGTTCTTGCACAGGTATGTTTGCCTCTTTAATAAGCCCCTTCCTATATTGTATATGTACGTATGTAGCGTACATGCACAGGTGTGCAACTCCGTCCTATAATTAGCGTTCAGGAATCTTGTGTGTGTGCGTGGCGGCTTTCAGAAATGCCAGTTTTGATGTTGCTCTGTTATGATGGTACTTATAGCTTGGTGAAGACACTTATGAGTCTGTCAAGATGTTTATGCTTTCCATTGAAGATGTTCACATGCAGAACTACAAGTCCTTTCTCTTTCACCTCCAATCGTCGTCTGTTGCTGTATACTGGGCTGCTCTTTTGGAGAAAAACCAACAAACTCTGGATATCTCCCGTGGTAAGTGACCAACAATGGTGTCCAGCGACTGCAAATGGATCGTGATCATTTCCACTCTCACATTGATTCGAACTGGCAGCTCCTCTCCAACACACGAAGACCATACTTCCTTGTAAACGTGATGCCTACAAACAGTACTTTGGATGTAAAAGGACCTCACCATAGCTCTCTTCTGAACTTACTGGGAACTTGGATACCTCTTTAGCTGATGCCTGTTAGATAGCGCCAGTTGGAATGTGCTCCTAGCAAACCTCCTAGTAATGGGGCAGGAGGCATTAGTAACTGTTGATCTAACTGACAGGTGATGGGTTATCATCGCCGAAATTCATACACCATGGAACTGAAGATCTTGTTGGTATAATGGTTGCACAGAAATGACCACAACATGTAAAGGGGGGGGGGGGGGGGACAGGGTGGTGGTGGTGAGTGGCTGAGGTAAAGTACATATTCGAAAATCCCCCTCTCCAGTTTGGATCATGTCTGCTGAGAAATGGGGGGGGGGGGGGGGGGGAGTTAATTGTGCATGGATAATGTACATTTTAGGGGATGTCGTCTCTATTTCTCAATTAATGCACATGCTTGCAAAGTGGCCACCATGTTAGGGGTGCCGTATCTCCATTGGCCTTGTGTCCTGGCTCTCGGAAGACCACTGATCCACAGATGTTAGGTCTCTCATTGTGGAAGCTCTTCCACTTCACAGACTTCCCACCCTGATCAGAAGCCATACCTGTCAACACCATGATACTACGAAAGTATGAGATTCACACTGGTTCAGGCCTTTCTCAGAGGGCGCTTTGATGTTCCTTCAGTCATAATTTTTTTGCTGTGGAAGACACTTCAAATCACAACTCTTAGCCATTTACATGCCGATTTATAATATACTATCAGCATTCAAGTTCTGAATCATTAGTTTTTACATCTCCTGCATATTTAGCTATATCAATGCTTGATCAATGATCAACTCATTTAAGCTGCACGAGGTATCCTACTGCACACTTTACGTATACCTAAGGTACACATAGATCTACAGTCATGCAAGTCTGAGATTGAACTAATGTAAGAATCACGTTACATACAGACTCAGTATGTATACAGCCATTTGTGCAGAGGGTGTACAGTATACAGTGAAGTGTAGCTATTGTGATCATTCATAATCATTAGCCCATGATAATAATAGCTCCAATCATTGACTGTGAAGATGTCGATGATATTATAATGACTGAGATGCTGTATTATATTTAGGACTGGGAGGTGCTAACAAAGAAACAGGGCTTCTAAGAGATGCTAGACTTGAGAGTGTTGAAACAATGGTAAATTTGTTATAATAGTATGCCCGTAGCAGTGTATTTGTACATGATATTGTATGTGAAGGTATAAATTAATCATTACATCCCGAGTCCCAATCAACAAGAATAAATTCAGCCAACCTGTGAGGTAATTATGATGCAAATGATGATGAAATTGCTTTAATGATTATTTTAAAATGTGTAGCTCGCAAAGAGCCTCGCATGAAAGATTGTTGGACCCAGAATTCGAACCTAGCGTAGAACAGATCATAGACTATCGATGAGATTTGACAATTCCCTCAGTTTATTTTCTTTAGTGAGCTCGTACACTGGGGGATTTCCCTATTTAGTCTATTTAAGGCTCAACTACCACATGGCAAATTGAGGTAATGTCTGGGTCAACTTGGCTCATGCGCACATTGTCAACCCAATATTGTATAATATGGAGCATGCGCGGTTTGGATTTTAGGGTGGTCGAGTCCAAGGTGTACCCGTGATAATGGATGGCGTACACTATATAGCAGTATGATAATCTTTATGAGGGACAAGGAATGTAGTGTTCATTATATCCCAAGTAGCTAATTTCTGATGATGAAATCTATGGAATTATAATGATGAGATAATCTATGAGGTAATTTTGAGAAAATTCCTTTCTGAGACTTAAAATCAGCAGCTAAGTATAATAATATAATAATATTATTATGTAGAGTATCTAACTCATGTATCCAGCGAATACCTTATTATAAACTGTGTGCTACTTTCTCTGACAAGTATAGCTAGCTCATTGAACTTCTTGGCTTACATAATCCCTATAGCTAGACTGTGCTAGCACGCTGTCCACTACCCGATCGATCTGAACTTGGAAGTTGTACTGTGCTGTCAAGTTCATCTCTGTGATTGAAGCTCCGAGATAATAATTATGTCACTTTCAAGATAATCGGTCCCAGACTCCATCTCTGTGATTGGGGCATCGAATGTGTGCAGTGACGACCTTATACCACATGCACCATTACTATCATGCAGCTACTGGAGACAATATGCATTATAATAGTGTTCATTATAAGGGGCCCTGTCCAAAATCCTTGTGGAAAAATTAACATCATTATGACGTTAACATTTTGCCCCCCTCCCCTCTCTCTTAATATCACAGTATGTAATTTCAGCATATATTCTATACTGAAACTCTGATTCTGCTCCATTAATTTTAGCCTACACATTCAGTATTCACTTGTATTCTACAGTGCTAGCGATGTCTTCATGGATTCATTGCATGCCTGTGCTTCTTTAACAGTAAATTTCTTGCTTGCCTGTAGCCATGTGCACACTTTTAACTACATAGTGCTTGAGACAGCTGTCACAAAAATGCAATTGCAAATTTTGACACTGCTGGAGGTGTGTCTAGACTTGTTCAACCACAAGAATGCATAATCACAACTAAAGCTAAAAATCTGCTGACAATGCAGTTGTAAAACGTCATGGACCAAGAATCCGCCCCCCCCCCAAACATCATAATGACGTTAATTTTTCCACAAGGACTTTGGACAAGCCCCCCTAAATAGCTAGACATCTGAGCTTGAGTTCTTTTAATTGTAGTACAAAATTAGCAGTGACATAATAATAATATTATTATTGTGATTCCATACTGTCGTAATTCTAACAACACTATTATACACAACATTGACATTAACTGTTTTACAGAGCGATCTAGTAGAGAATGCCAGCAATATTTCATCAGATACTGAATCGACCCATAGTTCTTGTGTGAGTGATGACACTACTCAAGCAAAACTGTATATTTCAGGTTTACCTCCTGAATACACAAAACATAATATTCGACGGCTGTTCAAGAGGTTAAACTGTGGAAATTTTCTACAGAGTGTGATTTTATTTTATGATGAAACAAAGCAATCTAAATGCAATGGATTGGTCACTATATCCCCTGCCTCTGCTAGCAACACTGTGATTAAGATGACTAATGGTGCAAATATTGATGACCACCATAATCTTAAGATTAGTCTGTATCGCGAAAAGCATAGTAGACCTGAATCTAGCTCCCAGAATTCTGCACGCAGGCAAAGAAAGGGTTTTGACAAAGCATCCGAATCTAACTCCCAGAAATCTGCACGCATGCGCAGGCAAAGAAAGGACTTTGATGAAAAATCCGAGTCTAGATGTAGCTCCCAGAAACCTAGGCGAAAAAGAGATTCTGACCAAACAACCAAGTCTAAGCAGCCAAAGGAAGTATCTGTTCCAAAAAAGCAATTGAGATCCACTGTTATTCTCAATAACTTTCCTAATCATCTTGGTAAGGTAGAAATAGAGGCTATAACGGGTTGTCCTGGCATTGAAATCGCTATAGACAATGAAAAGAACTGTGCAGTTTTGGTGTTACCCAAGGATGTTGATCCATTTCATGTATGTTCCACATGGGATGGAAAGATCTTTCTTGGTGAGTCAATTCATGCTTACGTTGAGGAAAGTCAAGTATCATATTATGGTGAGGAACAGTCTGAAATTTCTGAAACTTCAACTAAACCACAATCTAGACGTAGAAGAGGAGAGCAAAGAAAGAAGCAGCAGTCAAATGTGCATCAGCAGGAAGGTGATAAGGATAGAATAAAATTTAATATCAAAGCATCTTCTGACCCTTCTGCTGTTGAAATGCCAGTGCAGTCTTCAGTAAACAGTGATGGTAGTGAGCAGCTTGTGACGGTGCCACAAACTCAATTGAAGTCAAGAAACAAGGAAAGTGCTAGTACTGCAAACAGACGAGGTGATGAAATAGCTGAACATCGCATAATGTTTGACCCGAAGGAGTGTGCTGCATCAGCAAATGTAAACCCAACAGCAACCAACAGTGATAAAATTTCGTACTCACAAGGAGATTTAATGCCAAATGTAAAGGAAGTTTCTTCAATGCCAACTGATAATGATACTAAGGATTTCACAAATGTAATGTTTCACATTAATTGCATAATGAGTAAAGAAAATTTCATAAAATTCATGCAGCATCACCTTAGTAGTGCAATATTGAGTGAAGTTGAAGTCAAGGGAGTAAAGCACAATCAGGATGAACAATCATCGAGCATGATAGTCCAATTTCCAAATCTTGATACTGCAACATCAGCTATAGAACAGCTACAACAAAATTCAGATTTGACTGGAGAGATATGTGAGCCCGAAAAATCATCAGCTGAAGTATTATTCAAAGAAAAAATTTCAGAGTTCAAGCAGAGTATTGAGAGTAAGCGTAAATTCTTTTTAGCAAAGCACAGCAGAAAAACAGAGATGCTAGTTGGAGAGCGTAATAAACAAAATATTCCAAAGAAGTGTTCCGCAAATGTCTTTCAGGACATTATAGCTAAGAGAGAAGTACTGGACCAAGCAATTAATGAATGTAATCGACAGCAAACCGAGTTTACCACCTACTGTGAACACCTGAATACAAGAGTGAACGAACTTGAAATTGAAGCAGAAGTACTCACAATTGATAGTGAACGGAAGGAAGCATCAAAGCAATCATTATCTGAAAGACTTAGCAACCTACGGAAGAAATTTGGCAATGAATGCAGTAGACTTGAAAGAGCTTTACCAATGTATGCTTACAGGACCCATATTTTGGAGGTAATACAACAGGAAGGCCACCAGGTTATCATTCTGATAGGAGAGACTGGTTCTGGGAAGAGCACTCAACTTGTCCAATACATCCATGAACATGAAGTGGCTAGCAGTGGGATTATTGTTTGTACCCAACCAAGAAAGGTAGCAGCAGTATCACTAGCAAAGCACGTCAGTACAGAAATGGGAGTTGCATTGGGACAAACTCTTGGATACAAGACTGGTCTGAGAGGTAACAATTCAGAGAAAACCAAAGTGATTTACATGACTGATCATACTCTCCTAAATGAATGCATTGCTGACCCCACTTTCTCAAAATACTCCTGCCTGATCATTGACGAAGCTCATGAAAGAAGCCTAAGCACTGACCTTCTCCTTGCATTTATCAAGAAGTGCTTACCTAAACGTCCTGACCTCAAAGTAGTCATCACATCAGCCACTATTGATCCTAAAGTATTTAACGAATATTTTGGTGGCAATTGTCCCATTATCAAAGTTCCTGGTCGTACATATCCTGTCGAAATTATGTGGAACCCTCTTAAATCAGAAAAGTCTCCACTTGATAAAGATTATGTTTCAGATTGTGTGAATGTTGCTTGCCAGCTTCATGAAAGGGAACCTCCTGGCGATATTCTTGTATTCCTCACTTCAGCTGCAGAAATTGAAAGAGCATGTCAGTCCACCGCAGATAGATTAGGGAACAATACCATAGTGCTACCACTTCATGGTAAGCTTCCTCCAGAGGAGCAGCAGAAAGTTTTCCAAGTGGATGATCAAAGAAAGATTGTGTTTGCAACGAATGTTGCTGAGACTTCAGTGACAATTCCTGGTGTAAAGTATATTGTTGACACAGGATTAGCAAAGGAGCTCTGCTTTGATCCAAAGAAAAACATGAACTCCCTCGAAGTTCGAGTCATCAGCAAATCTTCAGCAGAACAAAGAAAGGGCCGTGCAGGTAGGACTAGTGCAGGGAAGTGCTATAGACTGTACTCAGAAGCACTATATGATGAAATGCCTAGTAAATCACTTCCAGAGATTCTCCGAGTAACATTGGAAACCACTGCTCTAAAATTGCACGAATTTGGTGTAGCAGATGTACTCAGTTTTGATTTTGTAGAAGAGCCTGATAGGATAGCACTAGTGAAAGCAGTTGAGAATTTGCAGTTCCTTGAAGCAATTAAAGAAGGTCACCTCACGGACCTGGGGAAGAAGATGGCTGCATTACCCATTGATCCACACCTCTCAAGAATAATGCTAGATGGAATCAACTGGGGAGTTGGATTGGAAGCAGCTGTTTCTGCCGCCATTTCTACACTTGCTGGAAGTGTTTTCTTTCGAGCTGGCACGGATGAAATGAAGCAGGAGAGTGATATGAAAACTATAACATTTTGCCATCCTGCTGGTGATCAAATGACTTACCTTCAAACCTATTTCCAGTGGGCTACTCAAGAGCGTGCTAACCAGAACAAATGGTGTGTGGAGCACTATGTTAATGCAAAGAGTATGAGAATGATTAGAGATCTTGTTAAGGAATTTCGAGACATACTAAGGCTCCAGTTCAATATCATTCTTGAAGATCGTCCCTTTAATCCTGAAATCACTGAAGAAGTACTGCCCAAGTTATACTTTGACACATTCATCAGAAATATCTGCATATTTCTCGGGCATGAACGAGTTGGATACCTCAATGTCAATCTTCCAAATGAACGACTCTTTATCTTTCATGGTTCACCTCTTCGCCAACTTAATGTTATACCAAATGTCCTTGTCTACGAAAAGACTCTGGTCACAAGTCAGCATTTCCTACTGCAAGCCCTACCAGTTAAGGTTGAATGGATTTACGAAGCTATTGAATCTGGTAAACTTCCATGCCATCCAAGTGATACAGCTCTCTTCAATCAGCATTGTGTTGTTCCTGTGGTAGCATCCAACCTTGGAAAGTATTCTTTGAGGAGGCTTCAAAAGAACTGGAAAAATAATAAGAAGATAATGGATATCACCAAGCCAGTAGAGCCACAAGTTGACTATAACTATAAACAAGGTGCCATGAAGGTGTTTGTGCCGACTTGCCATCAGAATTTGGTGTCACAATTGCTCACAGTAGAAGTTTCAGAGATTAGAAACGAGCTCAAAGGAGAAGTATGTGAGAAGGGTGTGACAAAAGATGATGACAGTGTGCGTATTATATTGGCATGTGGTGTCTCCGTCAAACATGTACTAATGCCAGACCAATACCGTACAGTTATGATAAAGGGTGCATCTGTTGGTACAGTGCATAGGGAAGAAATTTTACAAGCCCTTAGGCATTTTGGAGTAATTGAAAGAGAATCCAGAAATTTCAAGAATGATTGCCAGATGTTTGTTACCTTCACCAATCCAGACAGTGCTTGTGAAGCAGTTAGGTCATTTCAAGAGCAGCTTGAACTTCCTGACTGTGTTATTCGACCTTATACTCCTTATCAGCGTCATCAAGATAGCATGTCAGCCTTCACACTGCATGTTGAGTGGTGCCGAAGAGCCAGGAAACAGCACGCATTTGTGAACTTTGATAACGAGGAAGATTTTTCTATTGCTGTGCAAAGACTTTGCATTCCCGGTCATGGAACTCGTTTTGGAATACATTCAATGAGGTTTAGACCATCAAAGGATGGTGCAACCCAACTATTTGTCACTAATGTGAATCTGTATGTTACAGAAGACCAATTAAAGGAAGATATTCATGCTTACTTGCCTGAAGTCAGTGATGACAAGTTTAAAGTACAAATTGGATACGAGAAGTCATTTGAAACAACCCCACAACGACTAAGGGAACTGAAGCAAGTGTTGGATGAACTTGTATCACCACGAGCAACTAGCGGTAAATACAAAATATTTCTAAATCAGCCAAAACACTTTTTCAAGACATATAAAGCACTGATTAAATTTGACAACCCTGATGAAGGCTACTCAGCACTAGAGCATATACAATTTGCTTCAATTGAAGGTCATACTTTGTCGGTGAAAGCTGAACTATCATCAACTGTTCGCTATTCTACAGAAGTATACTCTGCTGTTGAAAAGTCAATTCAAGAAGTTACAAATGAAATTCATAGCAGATACGGAAGTGTAAGAGTTGACCATGGTAAGAAAGATGATAAGAATAAGATTATTGTTCGGATTACTTCAGAGGATGTAAACACATTCATAATTGCAAAGCATGCTTTGAATTCTGTGATTTCTCCATTCGTCATGAATTGTAGCACACCTGAACTTCGTGAATTTATTCAAACACCAAACTGTAAGAGAGCTTTGGAGAAGATTGAAGCAGAAACATCGACCTATATTCGTATCGATACAAGAAGAGCTACAGTAAGTATGTACGGTCATGAGTCCAACATAACTAAGGCACAGATAGAATTTAACAAGTGCCTATCTTTTCTTGATGATGGTGCCAAGTGTTACGAAGTTCGTTTGAAAGAAGCTGGGAAACCTCCTGGATTAATGAAACATTTTGTGTCCTTGTTTGGACCTGGGCTCCGGCTACTTCAAGAAAGAGAAGGAGTAACTACAGTCAGACTGGACCCAAGACGCCAGCTGGTGACAGTGTTTGCTACTCAATCGGTATACGAATTTTTGAATGGAAAAATTGATGAGTATACCAAATCATTTGATCCAAATTTACTTTCAGCTATTCATCACCACAAGCCTGATGAAATAGAATGTTGTACATGTTTCACAGATATCATAAATCCATCTGATATTTTCCGATTAGAATACTGTGGCCATACCTACTGCATTGATTGTATGAAATTACAACTAGCTCCTTCCACAGTTGACTTTCCCATCGTGTGTGCGGCTGACGGCTGCTCTGAACCACTTGTTTGGAAGGATATTTACAACCTTTCTGATCAGACAGGTTTCAATATCAGGCATCTCATCAATGCTAGTGTCAGATCTTATGTTGCTGCTAATCAAGATAGAGTTCGCAATTGCCCTTCTCCCGATTGTTCAATGATATATTCTGTTACTACGGAAGGAAAGTGCTTCTTTTGCCAACAATGTGGTGCAATGGTGTGTACCACTTGCCATGAGCCATATCACGAGGGAATCACTTGCGCAATGTACCAGTCAGGGAAACAAGCTGACAGAGATCTTGAAGATTGGATACAGCGTGATCCAGGTAATCGCAAGCGATGCCCAAAATGTTCATCACCCATTGAGAAAACGTTTGGCTGTAACCATGTTAACTGTACCCAATGTCGAGTACATATATGCTGGTTTTGTCTGGACTATTTTTACCGTGAAGCTGAATGCTATGATCACATGTCTGCAAAGCATGGAAACTTTGGCCTTCAATTTTGATACCATACAGTATTAATTATTGTAGACACTTACTACTATTTACTATCATAATATATTATACTGCTGTGCTTTAATTTGTAGTATGAATTAGTAACAGTTGCTGTTAGCATTGTGTTGTAGCTAGGGGTAGCTATACAGCTACACTTTTGTATTGGCTATGTGATTCAATTTCCAAAATTTTAATGAATAGTGTCCAAAGCTGAATATTATAGTTGTTAAAGTGGTAGCTAGAGTGCTAGTACATTAAAGGGGCCCCCTCACTCCTAAAATAATTACCTCAGATATCCCTCCCCCCTCTTAAAATCATAGAAAAAAAGACAGTATAATACTTGAATGTATCAAGTAAGAATCACAGTCTTGGTCGACCCGGCACCCTCCCCCTAACATCATATAATAATTATAATGACGTACATTTTTCCAAAAAATAGTTTGGAAGTGCACCTACAAGATTTGATAGTCACTTACAAGTTTTGCCCTCTGGCTCTAGCAATACAAAAGTATAATATTTATGATCTAAACTTGTTAGACACTATTAATTTTAGTCAGTTTCTATGTGATTTAGAAGACCTCAGGGCTCTCATACAACCCTCACTTCGCTCGGAATTCTATATAGAGTCCTTTGGTCTTCAAAATCACATAGAAACTTCCTAAACAGTATCTAACTAATATTAGATTTAGTTAGAAAAAATGCAACTAGCTTCAGCATACAAAAGTACGCAAAATTAATACAGAACTGCATAGATCACATGCAGGTCACAACTATCCTGCTTGAGATATGAAACTATGAGTATCAGTTACCTAAATTACACTCAGAACAATTCTATAGAAAACTTCATAATAGTTGAAATGAATGTTCCACAAATAAGAAGCATCCCAGAGTCTCAATACTCTCTGGTTTATATGTAGCTATCACTATAATTCAAATACATTTTCATGGATTTTGAGATTTGATTTATGTGGACTACACTGTCAGTACCACAGTCGTTGTGGTGAGGTGGTTACATTCTGTAACTTTTTCCAACAGTTCCAGGCCGAACAGTTCTATAAGGGGGCTTGTCCAAAGTCCTTGTGGAAAAATTAACGTCATTATGACGTTAGGGGGGAGGGGGTCTTGGCCCATGACGTTTTACAACTGCATTGTCAGCAGATTTTAGCTTTAGTTGTGATTATGCATTCTTGTGGTTGAACAAGCCTAGACATGCCTCCAGCAGTGTCAAAATTTGCATTTTAGTGACAGCTGATTCAGCACTACGTGGCTAAAAGTGTACAGGTAGCTACAGGCAAGCAAGAAACTGTCAAAGAAGCACAGGTATGCAATGAATCTATGAAGACATAGCTAGCACTATAGAATACAAGTGAATACCGAATGTGTAGGCTAAATGGAGCAGAATCAGAATTTTAGTGTTGAATCTATGCTGAAATGCTGTGACGTTAAGAGGGGGGGGGGGAGGGGAGTAAAATGTTAATGTCATAATGACGTTAATTTTTCCACAAGGACTTTGGACAAGCCCCCTAAGACAGAATTAGAAGCAAAGACTCGCTTTATCCTCAGATTTTTACACCTATAATATTATTATTAAAAATAATTATTATTATTAATGTATACAAACCTTGGATAATAAGTACACGCATGACATTATAGTAAAAAAGTTTAATGGGGTCAAGGTTTTGCAGAAGGCCTGTCTTCAAAAGTTTTTATCGTATAATGTTCATGGGCACAAGCTATCATGCTCATTCTTCATGGGTCTAATTTTTGTGGATATACAACATACCCATGAAAACCAAAAAATTGGGCCCGCTATATGGGCATACATACATATGCTCATTAGCTCGACCTTCTCTCTTTTCTCCTGCTCACCAGACTAAGCCATAGAATACAAATTATGTTATTAGCAAAACTGTTATTATTATGCTTATCTGATTCAATCTATAATAATTATTGGCAATATCCAAAATAGTTTAATGTGCTTTCTGTATATTATTATTATAATAATACTAAAATATTGTATCCCGTAAATCCTTGCTCCTTTGTGATGATACATAGGAATGAATTATGTCAAATTCACCTATAATTGTAGGGGCTCCTCATGGTGTAAATCCTACTTAATAAACTTGCTTGGTGTGTATCTTTACATGGGGAGGATTTACGGTATATCTTATTAAATACCAGTCAGATGGAGTTTTATATAGAAACGTACGTCCCATGTATAGCTATAAACTTTAAACGATTATCTTTCGGGGAATTTACGCCATTCAAGAGGGATGTAAATCCTTCCCATGAGTCAATCATGGGATTCTTTTCCATTTTATGTATTTTTCTATCTGATCCTGTGTGGAACTGATCACGTGGCCGGTGCGTGTACCCACGTATGTACACCCAAAAGAATGACATAACTATAATATATATACAGTGAAAAAATATTTTAATTAGTATCTTAAAATTAACTATGCATAAAAGACAGATAAGTTTGGCTTGAGATACATAGTCTAACATGGATGAAGTGTGGGGGGAAATGAATAAAAGTAAAGAGTTAGTGTGAGCAAAGGGAATTGAGAGCTGGGAGTGAGAAGTCCTACTGCTGTGGCAATCACGGAATTGAAACAAGCCATCTGGAAAAAACATAGGTCATATACAGTCTTGTAAAGCAGGCCAAGCTTGAGTTCAACACATCTTTCCTCAAGGGGTTTTAATTCAGCAAGCTCTTATTCCACTTAGAGGTTGCCACTTTCAGTGCAAGCTTTTGACCTTGTCCTTTACCAGGTGGGGTCCCACACTTGACACGCATACTCCATATGGAGTCTAACTATATAGTGATAGGTACAATTGTTTCAGTGAATTCTGGGATGTTGGTCCATAAAATCTCCGATAAAGAAGGCCAAGTACATGGCACGCCTTGGTGCATATATTGTTGACATGAGAAGACCAATTATACTTAGACAGATCACTTACGAGTAGTACTCCTAAGTACTTGTAGCAGTCAACTTATTCCAGGGACTATCAGGAAGTGTGGGCACTTTTTGCGAGAGATGATCATGTACTTAGCTACACAGGAGTTGATCTTCCAGCTGTGAATCCCCATTGTAGGTCAGAAAGGAAATACGATGAATGTAGGTGCTGAGTATTATATAGTTACAGTGAAAAAATATTTTAATTAATTTAATTTCAAGAAGTCATTTACTGAATAGGCCGGTAGTTGGAAGGGGCAGATACATCTGTGTGCATGCAGCTTTTGGAATAGGGACTATTTCCACATCCTAGCTTGGTAGCTACTCGGTATTTTGAAATAGACAGACTGAAGAATTCAGAGTAGCTAATGCTTGTTGCAGTGGATTTCAACATTTTGGCCGATATTCCATCAGGACCACTAGCATAAGTTAGCTATGTCCAGAGATGAAAGATCATAGTCAAAGACTTCTTCTTCAGTGCAGAGGTAGCTAGTCCTCTGGACAAGCAACTTGGCTCCCTTAAATAACAAGTTGCTTTTCCTGATTGATCTCATCAGCGGCTTAGTCAGCCAGAGCATGCTATAAATATAAACAAATATTACCCCATATATATAATCAGTCCAATTCAAGAAAGGATAACAACTCCAAACACCTAAGGCTAAAAAATAGAAATTGGTTTTTGTCATACAATTTTGTGATGATGCCAACAAATAAGAAGCATTGGAAATTAATAAAAAACAAAAAAACAAACACTTATATCCATCTTCCCAGAATCCCCTATAATTGCATATTCATTGGAGAAACAACTTTTCCCTGAAATCAAAAAATTAATAGTCCGAGACAAATTAAAACCAGTAGCAGAAAGTACTGAATTAGAAGACACACAGCCAAACCAGAATACACAATAATATACCATACAATTTAATATCCATACACTAGCTATAATATTCAAAGGTAGTCTCCAAAATTTTAGGAACCCAATAAAACGATGCTGCCGTGTAGCTATGTGCATTATGCCCCCTATTAGAAACCAGATGCTTTGTATAAAGCACAGTACTTAAACATAAATTTCCAATCAGTCAACCCCATCCCAAGCAATTTTTCAACTGCAAAACCAAAAATGTCATATGCAAAACACCTGGCATATGGAGCACAATATGTGGGCTACACCACCAGGCCAATTATATGTAGAATAAATTGAAGAACACTCATCTGACGGCCCTGTGATTCAACATATTATTATCAAAGAGATAAAACATGAATACAAAAAATAAGATTCCAAATCTTAAGCTTAGCCCGGGCACCAACCAATGAAACAAATACAGAATTTTGTAAGAATACCTATAATATGGATATGCCGACCAGGCAACCTAAATAAACTCAGTAGTAAAGGCCTAATAGCTAATAATTATACTTGCAATTATACTTCGAATCCAGACTCCTAGTACAAGCCTATCAAGGTACAAAGCGTGAGTGATCCCCACCCAACCACAGATTATTACTATTAAAATTTAATAACAAGTTCTATTTCCTGATTGATCTCATCAGTGGCTTAGTCAGCCAGGGCATGCTGTGCCTTGACTTCAAAAGTATAAGCATGAATAATTATTGTTTCATCCACTTTTAACACGTGCAGGCATCAATGTCATCAGACATAATATTAATCGAATCCCAGTTGAAGTCGTCAATGGCCGAGCTCACAGGCACCCTCCCAATTTGCATATTATGAATACTTCCAGATTCTGTGGCCCTTAATTACTTTTAATTCTATGTTTGCCAATTTCTGTTAATAGTTACGATGACTCCATAGTGATCAGGCGTAGACAGTGGTGGTACAGTTTCACACCTGTGCACTAACGATTCCTCATTGGAGAACAATAAATCATTATGAAACTGTATACAGCGTCATACCCACATGCATCTTCAGGCATAGCTATATAGCTAATAATTATACTTGCAATTACTCTTAAGTAAGTTATTGTTATTACTGTGTGTAATATTATTGTTTGCAAAGTATCAAGAATATTATTCTCTTGAAAGTAAGCATTGGTATGATGCCTAGCTAGGCTCCATTTTTTAATAAAATTTAATCATGCCATGCATATTATGCAAGTCTCACTGTACACCTGGTCCATGCATGCCAGGAGGTAACCACATTCACCAATTGGTTAGGAGGGTTCAAAGTACCTTCCACCACATGGAGGAAAAGGGACATTTCTTTTATTGGGTTCCACATAACATAATATTATTATCACTTTATTTTCACAGTAGCTAAGTGGATAATGCTAAGATATTCATAAACAGGAAAGCATAATCTCTCATCAACAGGATGAACCTTGAACCACTACTATTATTATTATTTCCCTTGAACAATGCCACCACATGGAGGAAATGGGATATTTTTATTGGGATCAATAGTAGTACAGACATAGGGATACTGTACCTAACCTAACAAGCTACACTAGCTTTGCAAATTAACCCACCAAGAACGCATGACATAAGTTGTAGTTGCTAGGCAAGACCATTAAGCTGTAGTGCACTTGTAGTATACCTAGGTTTCTGGAGAAAATGTGTCATTATGCTTGATAATCACTTAGCCTCATCTTGACCTAGAGCTACCACAGCCAACCATTACTACTAGCTATTTATTGCACTGGCCCTACCTTTGATCTCTATATGGTTTCTGTGATATGAAACTTAAGATAGTAAGTGGATAATGTTAAGTGCTCACAAACAGGAAAGCATAATCTCTTATCAAATTAGACAATACCCTAGTATGGAGGAAAAGGGTGAACCTTGATCCATGAACTAGGTACTTATACTATCAAAATTTGGCATTCTTGTGGAGAAGCTACATCACTTTTAAATTAGTATGTAGGAAAAGGGTGAACCTTGACACAATTAGATTTAGCTAGGTCAGTACTTTTATCTCCCACAACCCACACCACAAACTTGAACTGAAGAGCCACAGAAAATAGGGAAATATCTATTTTGGTATCCCTTACATCTATAAAAGAAGCAGTGAGATAGAGTTCGTAGCATAGCACCTCGAATTTTAACTTAATGTGGATTGCTTTGAAGAATCTTCACTTTTGAGATTTCTGACATCGATTGTGATAAAACTCCTGCAAGTTTGCAAGTGAGATGCTCTCATGTATATACAATGTCACTGAAAGTTAAACCCTGCTGCAATTTACTTAATTGTTGCACATTTAGTATGTTTATATTGTGTAACAACTCTATCTTCTCAAGTATTTTGGTCTATGTTCATGCCTTTTATCTGCTCCGTAGGTATTATACATGGCTATACTCTCTCAGCCTTGATAATATGTTTGATTGCTAGTGTGATCGTGATGAACAGTGTCTGTAATGGAGCATCAGCCATCAGTAATAGTCAGGATCAGATCGAAAACACAACTAGTGATCAAGGTGCTGAAATGAATCGTACATACAAGTACTCACTCTTGAAGGATGGTGTATTTGAAGGCGATATCGTGATTTCTGAAGAGCTCATTCGTCTATACTACAATCTTAGCAGCATACCAGGTGGTGAAAAGTATTACGAACTTGTTTCAAAAGAACAGACAACTCTATGATCAATGTTATGGAGAACATGGAACAAACAAAAAAGCTTGAAAAGCGAGCAGCTATAGCAGTTGCATCTCGTTTGTGGACAAATGCACAAGTTCCCTATCAGTTTACATCCACAGTTCAAACAGAGCTCAGGCATCGCATTCGTGACGCTATGGACCACTGGGAAGATCGGACCTGCCTAAGATTTATACGTTGCAATGCACAAAGCGACTATGTAGACTTTGACAATAAAGAAATTTAAAAAGCATGTTAATCTTGGGTTGGTAGACAAGGAGGAAATCAGACTATCAATGTATTTATTGACTCTGACCGTCAATATAGTTTTGGATCAGTTGTCCATGAAGTGGGACACGCAGTTGGCTTTTGGCATGAACAAAGCAGACCAGATCGAGATTCTTATGTTCGTATCAACCTTGATAATGTAAAAGCAGGTAAAGAACGTAATTTTATGATAAAGAATAACAATGAGGTCAATTCTCGTGGCGTAGCATATGATTATGGTTCTGTGATGCACTATGGAACAACAGGCTTTGTGCGCGATAACTGTGATGGCTGTCAGACAATTGAAGTCTCTAATGCTGCTGCCTATAGTGCACAAGGATGCCCAACAATCGGACAAAGAAATGGACTCAGTGCCAAAGATATTCAGCAGGCCAACCTTCTCTATTCTTGTCCAAGAAGTGGTGTCACTGGATTACCTGTTATATACATAAAAAATTGTCGGTCCATACCTGATACGGATCCAATAATATGGAACAGTCCTGATCCATATGTTAGAATCACTGCAGTTGATTCATCTGGTGTGCGGTATGTCTTTTGACTACAGCATGTACTGCTTGACATTAGCAGCACTGAGTGTCAAAGTGAGATACGCAAGAAATCTGCAGGACACAGATCCAATTTGGAACAGCCCTGATCCGTATGTCAAGGTGGAGGCAACCAGTTCAGCAGGATCACATGCCCTGAGTACCAACTACATTGATGGCACTGTCCACCGCCCACATGCTTTTCGAGCCACCGCCAGCTTTTTCTATTACCGTAAATCAAGAAATTTATGCGTACATCTTATTCATGCTAATTCATGCGCGGTATAGCCTAGGCGCATGAATAAAATTACATTATTTTTACCAACGCAATTATTACCCACACACATGCGCCAGTGGTTTACCACAAGGTCACACACCAATGCATGCTAGTGTTAGTGTGTATATAGCTACCTGCACTACTGATTACGAGTTTGCTCAAGTATTTTTAACCCAAGGAAGCTCTGCCTATTAGCTATGTGAATCAGGCAGAGGGAAGCAGAGGAGGCTAATAAACTGAGTATCAGTAATACTGAAAAGATCAGTAAAATTAATTATACCCATTTGTGATTCTGATTGAGAGACTCCAGCTAAAAAATAGCTACTCTGGGAAGTATCTCAAGGTTGAAATGCGCATGATTTTGATGGCATTAATTTTTAATTTGATCAAAATGACACTGAACTGCATGATTTTAATGCAATACAAATTTCTTGATTTATGGTATTGCATCTATCAAAATTTGTGTCGGAATAACCCCGCTTTACCTGGCTTCAGCCTCATTTCTTTGCTGATACAGCCTTTTTTTTAATACTTATTGTGTATCCTGTTTTGCTGTTTGGCGTATCATGCGCCAGCCCCTTTTTTGTGTAGGAGGGGCTGGTGCGCGAGACTCTTGTGTCCAGACCCCACCCCCAAAAAGGAGGTGAAGGGACCCACCCTCAAAAGGAGGTGCAGGGGTCTGGGGATGAGACAGATCTGGGCACGACGTAGTCAGCTGATGTCGATGGCCGTGTACACGTGCGCGTACGTGTATAGTTAAGGTTGGACTTTGGAGGCATGGTAGAGGATTATGTAATTATACGGTGTCTTGCAGAGTATTAATTTCCTTTGAAATCTGGCTCAGATTTTGGATGCCTATGGTAAGTGCCTGTCCGAGAAGTGCAGGAACATTTTGTCCGACAACTGCACATACTTTGACACTGATGATCTCAGCTATTACTGTTCTCCCTAGTTTGGTGTCCAAAAGTTAATGTTTGACAATAACATAATTAACATAGAAACAGATAGACAGACAAAAGCTATGGATCAAAACATGGTACGGATCAAATGGGGGCTAATTTGAGTCAATTGTTGTCTACCATACGAGAATAAGAGTCAAAATTAGATTCCGTATCTTTAGAACTCATCAGAGCAGCCAGTATGACTATTGTTTGATCCTTTATTATCTAGCCTCATTATGCTCACCATGAGTAACTCCTGTAGCTACTGCTCCATTATCTTTAGCTTCAGTGTGATTATCTGGTGAAGCCATTAACTTCTGCATCATATCAACAAGCTTCTCATGGTCTCCTCTACACTGTTGTAACATCTCTTGTAATTTGATTGGGTCAATTATCAACTGTTCATCTCTGCTCTCAGGATTCTCTTCAGCTAGTCTGTCCTCATCTCCGAGCACACAAATTTTCTTTGCTTCTTTCTCCAGTTTATTCTCTCCGCTCTCAGGATTCTGTTCAGTAAGTCTGTTCTCATCTCCATGTGCAGAAATTTCCTTTGCTTCTTTCTCCTGCTTATTCTCTCCACCATATCTCATTACAGGTGTACAACCAATTGTGTCATAAAGTTTAAGTTTCTGCACAAAGTCAGTCACACTAGCAGCACCGAAGCTCCTGACAGTATCATGTACTATACTCAAAGCTTTTATTTTCAAAGCATTCTCTTCACTTTGCTCGAACAGGTTATGTGATGCATCTGCATAAGAAACGGAGCTAAGAGGTTGCAGCTCATCACTCACAAATAACTCCAAAAAGCCCTGATATTGTGGCATACGCAGGTGAAAATTTACGTAATATTGATCTATAGGGAAGGATTTAGATCCATCACCCTCACATAATGATAAACTAGTGATGAAACCAGCACTACCATTGTCAAGTTTACCACATGAAGAAAGGTGGAGGTATTCTTTATGGCCAGTAGGAACTCTTCTTTCAGGATTTCTTTGGTCATTTGGTGAGAAAAACTTGCTTTGAGGTCTTGGAATGTTGTTATATAAATCATAGCATTTGTTTGAGCAAAATTGCAAACTATTGTTGACTGAATCAGTGCAAGATGGTCCAAAAGCTGATGGCTCAAGGCAGATTTCACAAAGATCACTGCAATACCAACACTTGAGGCCATTTTTGAACTTGCATTTGGTGTCAATAACTGAAGGTGTCCTAAATAGACAATACAACCATAACATACGCATACAGTGAAAGTGCATTTTGCATATTACCGTATTTCTTCTAAAAATTCGGCATGAAAATAATATTGCTTTAGCTTCACCGATTTTCAGACGTTAATATTCAACATTCTGTCTGCGTATGCATTCCATTCCCGTTTATAGCATATACGCATGATGACCTTTGTCGAAAAATTAGAGATAATATTCAATCATTCGGTAAAGGATGCCAAATAATTAGAAGGGCTGAATTTTTAGAAGAAATACGGTATTAACCATATAATAACTCCAAATAAACACTAATTCAAAGAAATCATATAATATGCTACTTTTACAACCTGCTTTAGTAGCTATCATGCAGGGACTATTAATTGTATGAATGGCAACAAATATAACAACTAACCTTTTTGAATGAATCCAGTATTGTAATGAACAATAATTCCTAAACCCCTTGGTTTTGAGGACACGAGAAATTAGTACCCTGCTCTTCTCTAATAGACCACTTGATTTTAAGCCATCATCAAGAAATCGTTTTGGAGTCCGATCAGGAAGATGACAACTAAACTCAAAAGTACTGGGTGAAAAAAAGAACCCATAATTTGTTTGAAGACCTGGCTTGTAGTAGTGCAATATTAAATAAGGTTTCTGAGGACCATATTCAGTATCCTTTCCATACAAAATGAAGGCTGTACTGCCTTCCTCTCTACTGTTTGGTATTGTTAGGTGAAGAAGAACTTCATGTCCATTAGGAACTACAAGTTTTCCAGCTGGATTAGTTAAGTCATGATAGTGCGAGACAGAAAAAGAGCTGGGGATGTAATTTATTACTTTAGGTTGAAATTCAAGGGCAGATACCTTGATCCCTTCTTGACTGCTTGTTTTCGAAACATCAGCATCCTTGATGCTCTTCATATAGGATGAAGGTGGAATTACTGAATCTAGATCTTTTGGTAGGGCTTTCCTTTCTGGTTGTTCCATCATCTGCTTTTCCAGCTCCATAGCCTTCACTTGAAGTGTCTTCCAGAGGGTATCAGGAATGACTTGTTGACGTGCATGATTTGGTAAAACATGGAATGTTCCTCCCTTTGGTGAGATCAAGGTAGATTCATGAACTTCTTCAGCCAGTGAAAAATTTATAGTTGCCATAATCATACCAATTCGGAATGTATAAGATAAAGCATGAGATGAAAACCGATAGTCTTTAAACAAGCTCATTGCTTCAGTGAAAAAACATTGAAATGGGTGGTGAATGACTGTGTTGATAAGAGAAAACGATTCCTTCAGCTCATCAGTGACTGAGATTGGTGCTATGTACAAGGAAATTTGTGGACCACCTGCTAGGTTTAGGAGAGCCTCCCTACACTGAGTAAAGGCTGAATATGCTGTTTCTTCATTCAGAAATTCATTTCTTCCACCGGAATATTGGAAACTCAATCCACGAAAGATGAGTCCTACTAAGAATTGATACAGCCATTCACCATATTCTATATCCTGTTCTGCTTCAACAGAAGATGGATTGCTTTTGTCATAAAAGCGACGAAAAAACTTGGGCAAAAAAAGTGACTCGTTCTTGCTGAGGATCTCCTCACAGTCATGACACAAAAGTCTAACTGCAACCTCCCTTGGAGATTTCCAATTGCCACTTAAACCAAGTTGCCAGGGCCAATTCACTAAAAAAGGCCTACCACCCACAGGCACACCACACACATCAGCAAAATCACGCAATATGGCATGAGAGCAAATGTGACTTTGAATAAGCTTTTTCTGCTTGGATCGACAGAGGAGGCACCGGTTGAAAGTGAATGATTCTGATAATGCAAGCATTATTACAGTATCGAGTAAGTAACTACCTTCCTCATCAATATAGCTATTATCTAAAGAATCACCAAGTGACTGAATTGCCTGTTTGGCCTCCCTAATACAAACTTCTCTTTCCCTAAAATAGTCAGGACTATTTTTTGGAATCTTTTTGAGCATAAGTAAATTTTGCTTGAATATGTAGAAACATGCTTTACCATGTAAGAGAGTGATATAATTGATTGTGGATGGATTGTGGGACTTCTTCTGGATCACCTTTCCACAGAAAGATACACACTCTTCATAGAGCTCATGCTTATAAGCTAACTCTGCGTACATGCAACAATATTTATCATCTGAAAAAAAAGAGAAGAGATAAATACATGTACATGTACATGTGTATTAGTTTACCTTCTGGAAGACTTTGGAAAGCACAATGAGGCACAACAATCTTAAGAACAGACAAGTTACTTTCTTTATCTGCTGGTAGATGACTGAGGGTTGTCATAAGCTTGTGCCCGTATTCAACTATATTTGGGCCAACTAAATGTGACAACTGCCACAAGAGCACAACAATAGCTTCTTGCTCTTCCTTCTCTATGCATTCCAAAACCACGGCCAAGACACTAAGTCCATCTTGCTTTATAAAGTCTATACAGTTGCCTTTTAGTTGGAAAAAGCCCTTTAAAGCCAAAAGCAACTCACTTTTTGTAAAGACATGCCAAAATAATTTCTGTTCATCTTCAGAAAGTGTTTTATTGGACAATACCTTGAGAATTGTGTGGATATCGGATTGTGTCAGACTAAGGCTCTTTGCTACCTGATTACGACCAAGATGTCGGCATAATAGGGCTAAAGACAATTTGGCAAAATTACTAACAAGGAGATTTTTACCAGGAAAGGCAACAAGGATGTCAGCATATTGGCAGTTCCTGAGGTAATGGTGAAAATTCTTCTTCAGAACGAGTGTCAGCATAAAACTCATGGCCAATTTTATGAAGTAAGCAATTACCTAAAAGGAAGGATAATAGAAAGATTATTATAGCGAATTGAAGAGGCCCAATAAGGAATATACTTTTGATAACACTGACTTCTACTTACTATGTTACAATTCATACAAAATTTCAGCAGGTTTATAAGCTCTATCTTATAGAGCTAACCTACCTCTAATTCTGAGATTGATCACTTGCTATCCTTTACAGCTATAGCAAGTTTTATACTACACATATATTATAGATCAAAAATTATGGTCCATAGGGATTATAATGTACACATAAGTATAAATAAGAAATCGTAAGTAGGGATAGCCGTACCCAAGAGTATGCAAACAAACAGATGTAGGATGGGTAAGTATCAGATAAGGTGCTACCTACAGTGTATTTTGTGTTTACTTATTGGGTATCTATAAAAAAATGCAGGAAAGCACCTTCTCTGATACTTAATATCTCTACTATCCTTGCTTGCATACTGCCATCCATACTTAATTCCGTAATTTGCTTTGTTTATGCTATTTCATTTTCAACCAGCCTACATGATAACTGTTTGGCATCACTATACAGAAGGCCATTCAACTGTTAAACCAATGATGAGTAGCTGAGCTTTCTTACTCACTTCTCAAAGCAGCTCATTAAGCACTTGCAAGAGTGCACCTATGTGGCCACGTAGGTGCACTCTTGCATGTGCTTATAATGCCAATTGTGGATAGTGCACTGCTTGTGCTCAGTTGACAACAATATGGTGGGCATGGTTAGAATGGAAGCGTTTCATTTTTAACGTGCAGATTGTTTTCCATTAAACTATAGCATGATTACGATGTGTGTTACAAAACAGAATGGATTCAGAAATTAAACACTAAGTAGAAAAAAAAAGCAAATTTAAATAATTAAATAAATAATCTAATTCATGGGGGATTTGGGAGCACTTGGGGGGATAATTTTTACATGGGCACGCAGAATGGGTCGAAACTAGAGATTTGATCCTGGGGAATTTTGATTCACGCCTTAGAATTAAAGTTACAGCCCTTTGAAGTTACCCCATATGTTTGTATAGGAAGCCATGCATTTGCAATGTTTTCCGCCCACGCGCTACGTGAGGGGCGGGGCCACGCGCGCACATTAACGTGACGACCATTATCCACTTAGATCAAAATTGATGTATAGGCTGCCTGCTTGCATTGTATGGCTCTACTATGCATCCAGCTCAACTATGTGGCGGTTTTCAAACAATTTTTTTCTGCTTAGTGTTCTGGTCGCCTTGTTACACACTAAGTAGAAAAAAAAAGCAAATCAAATAAATAAATAAATAATATAATTATTGGAGCTCTGGGCAACATCTGAGGATACAATTTTTATATGGGCATGCAGAGTGACATGAATCTAGAAAGATGATAAAGCCGGATTTTTGATTCACAGCTTTAATTTAAAGATATGCCCCCTACAATATCTCCCATAGGATTGCATAGGGAAGCCATACGTTTGCAATGTTTTATGCGCATGCGCTACGTGAAAAACGGGGAATACCCGTTTTGCACGCGCACATATTGCGCTGACGACCTTTACCCGATTTGATCAAAATTTGAGTACAGGTTGCCTGCTTGCACTGAATGGCTCTACTATGCATCCAGCTCGACTATGTGGAGGTTTCCGGACAATTTTTTTTTCTGCTTAGTGTGTGGTCCCCTTGAAAAAAAAAAAAAAAAAAAAAAATTAGGGTGTAAAATTGTGGTAGTATCGAATTCTATGGAGTAGCTAATAGAGAAGAATAACTTTGAATTTTTGGAGATCTGCTATAGTTTTCAGACACATTCTTGGACTCACTGTGTAGAAAATCAGCCAAAAATAATGAATATGATGTCTAGAATCGTTGAAAGGTCACAGTTAGAATTTACAGGCATTTTGTAATGTATTACATGCCTGTGTAATCCCTAATTGTAGAGTGTACTGACTCCATGATAGTGTTTCTGTATAGTAAATGCATATACTTTCAGCATAAGTAGAATAATGCTAAACGTCAAGCTAGTCTTGTTGATAACAAGATTTGCTTCTTCTCTATCGCCTATCATAGAGTCGGTAGACTCTATAAGTAGGGATGACCTGGATATGCCATATATGTAATGCATTACAAATACCCAAATATCTCAAAATAAGTAGTTTTATGAAATTTCTAAGTGTGAAAATCAGAATCTTTCAGCAAATTATTTATCTAATAAGACCAAGATCATTCATCAAATCAATTGTACATGCTAGAACCAGATGTTCAAAAAAATGGCCATTTCTCATTCTTTCTTTCTTCTTTCTTTCTTTCTCATTTCCAGGGCTAGCTCAAGACTGTCTGTACCTCTCACCTTACTTCTCATATAAATTTGTAGCGCGCAGTGCAGTGGCATGCTAATTTGGCGTTATCTCAACAGTTATGTAATAGTGGGTGTGTACGGCGCATTAACGATTGGGTGTGTCTGATAACGCCATTTTGTGATATAATGCGCACGCTCGGAATGTGTTGCCATGGTAAAGTCACGTGACAGCGCCTGGCCGCGCCCTAGGCTACTAGCACGTGCAGCGATGCGCTGGATCAATCATGGATATGAAGGTGCAAGGCTCGAGAAGCGGTAAGGCGATCATTAGTGAAGAAAGCCTTTGCACCACATCAAATGCTCCTGGGGTTAGTGATGAGCATGTTTTGGTGGAAGATCCATCACCTCAAACAGAATCCCAATGACTTTCCAGCCGGCATCCGGATCATGTAAGTGTTTTATATTTTAATGTACGTAGTTTATGTCCCAAAATTGATAATTTACGACTGATTTGTGCTAGTATGTGTCCTGGTTTTATTTGTGTTGTGGAAACATGGCTAAGTAATGAGATAGATGACTCTGAAATATGCATTCAGGGGTACACATCTGTTAGGTTAGACCGCTCTAGACATGGCGGTGGCCTTATAATTTATGTCCATAATTTGTTTTTCTTTTTCTGTATTATTCAAAGGGAGCCCTGACTTTGAATTTCTTATGTTATCCTGTAAATCATTCACCAACAATCCTGATTTCTATCTCGCTCTGTTTTATAGACCACCTAGCTCAAATCCTTTATTGTTAGATACTTTATTTTCTATTTTTTGTACTTTTAACCCTTCTGTCTTTAATAATTTTTGTATAGTTGGAGATTTTAATGTTAATTATTTATTGCCCACTACTCCCTTATTTAATAAACTTTCCAGTATTATGTCATCTTTCTGTTTATCACAGATTGTATCTGAGCCCACACAAATTGTGAATAGCACATCAACCCTCACTGACCTTGCATTCACTTCTACACATAGAATGGTGTAGCTTTGTGAGACGATTCCACCACTAGCTAATTCTGACCACCTTGGCATCCACCTTATCTTGTCTATCAAATTGCACAAGAACAATATTCAAAAGCCGCAAACTAGAAAAGTATGGCAGTACAATCTAGCAAATTTTGATCAAGCTGTAGAGCTATTGGAATCAGTTGAGTGGGAGAATCTACTGAGCAACACTGACTCTAGTCTGTACTGGTCTACTTGGAAACACTACTTCTTACAAGTCATGGATATTTCAATTCCGCATATCACAGTCCACACCAAGAAGTTTGGAAGTATTCCATGGATCAATAAAATAAATGAGATTAAAAAGGCTATGACGAAACGGAATACACTATATCGATGTCTAAAACGAAGCAATGCAAATAATTTGGCTACTGACCGTATGTGGTACACAGCAATGCGTAATAAGGTAGTCACATTGTTACGTGAAAGCAAACAACGGTTCTTTGATGAACTTAATAATGCTGATACCAAGCAATTTTGGAGGACGATGAGAATTCTGAACAGAAAATCCTCCTCTATACCTTCCTTACAAGACGAAAATAATGCCACCATTGAGTCAAACACTGGTAAGGCTAATGCCCTCAATAGCTTCTTTCATAGATGCTTCAATTATACTTTTCCATCCCTGATCGAGTTTCCAGATGCATTTGAAATGAGCCTACTACCAAATGAATGCCCGAAGCAACTACTCTCTACAGAAGAATCAGTGTACGATCTATTAATCACCCTTGATACAAGTAAATCTACTGGATGTGACGGTGTGTCAGCAAGTATGTTGAAACAGACAGCCTGTAGCATTGCGCTTCCACTTTCAAAATTTATCAATCTCTCACTCTCGACTGGGCAAGTGCCGTATGAATGGAAGTTGGCTAGAATAACCCCAATCCCAAAGCCTGGTAAAGACAAGAATAAGACTGCTGGATATAGACCAATATCTATACTACCCATCGCATCAAAAATTATAGAAAAGCATGTCAAAAAGATAGTACTGGATCATCTTACAACATATGCCCCAATATCGCCAAGACAATAGGGATTTATGGAGTCACGCTCTACGATATCTGCTCTAATCAAAGTAATAGATGATTGGTCACAAGCTCTGGATCAAGGAAGAGAAGTTTGTGTCATATTTTTTGATGTCAGTAAGGCATTTGACAAAGTACCACACCTTCCCCTTCTCCAGCAAATGGAAGAAATCAATCTGAATCCACATCTAATTAGATGGTTTAAGGACTACCTGTCCGATAGACATCAGGTTGTAGCAGTTGGAGGTGAATTATCCAACTAATTACCAGTTGTATCAGGTGTACCACAAGGCAGTATTCTTGGTCCCTTGCTATTTATTGTGTACATCAATAACGTCGTTACAACCATCTCATCTGGCAGCGAAATTAATATGTTTGCTGATGACATCGCTTTATACCGTATAATTACATCAACAAATGACTATGCAGTGTTACAGGAAGATATCAGTGCCATTACTTCTTTCTTTAACTATAAACATCTTAACTTTAACGAAGATAAAATGTCGTATGATGTTAATCTCAAGAAAAAGGTCCAACTCCTTATCTCCTCCTCGACTATATCTAAACTCTACAGAGCTGGTCCAGGTTGAGAGCTACAAGTATTTAGGAATAATAATAACAATTACTCTTTCTTGGCGACCCCACATTATAGCTTTGTGTAAGAAGGCAAGGAAACTAATTGGAATGATGTATAGGAGTTTATACAAACACTGCAACCAAAACACTCTTCTGAAACTATTATATTTGACTACCATCAGGCCTCACTCGGAGTATGCGTCTCCAGTATGGAATCCCTTTCACAAAGGAGAAATTAAAAATATTGAGAATGTACAGAAGCTTGCACTTAGAATATGTTTAAAAGCTTGGAATTCGGATTATGAAAAATTATTGGAAAGTGCACACATACCAACACTAAGCAGTAGGCGGACACAAGCCAGAATGAGCCATCTTTCAAAGATTGTTAGACAGCAAACTCACTTCCCCGACGCTCCAATTATATCACATCAACATCCATACAATACTAGAACATCAAGTCAGCTGAATACTCTCATGATACCAAGAGCAAACACAGCATCATATCAGGCTTCATTTTTTCCAAGAACACTAGCACAGTGGAATAAACAAAAAGTCAGTACAATACCACAAGCTGCACCAAACTATTAGTAACAGTTACACTAGTAATTATTAATATTAGTGATTTAATTGTTTAGGCATACACTTTGAATTAGCATCTTTGCTATTTTGTATGTCTGCTGTATGCATTGTAGCTACAGAAATAAGTATAAAGAAAAAAAAAATAGACATAGGTGAACTATATTCGCTAGCACGTGCAGTGCTAGTGCTCCGCTGGATCGATCATATATATCACACTATCATACGAAGGCTCCGACAAGGCTCGAGGAGCGGTAACGTACAGATCATAAAATTATGCCTGGTACTGAGAGAGCTGCTGCCAACAATAAAACTTAGAACTCAGTTTTCTCCCTAAGCGGAGTCTCATGGGCCGCCTAAATAATACTATTATA
Organism: Cliona cf. orientalis; assembly: GCA_963930775.1. Taxonomy (NCBI): domain Eukaryota; kingdom Metazoa; phylum Porifera; class Demospongiae; order Clionaida; family Clionaidae; genus Cliona; species Cliona cf. orientalis. Next base: position 5,743,491 of record OZ005698.1, read on the forward strand.
GGCATATGAACGCAAGTTAATGAGGAGCATGGCTATGAATTTTGACACCTCCCATTAACCTTCCACTCATGGATAGAAGTTGTGATAAGATGGCATTGATAAATTACACTAAGTACAATAAAAAAAGAACAGAAACAAGTATAAAAAACAATTGAATAAATTGAAGAATGAAGTAGGGATGGCAGGATCAAAAAGTATACAAATAAGAGATAATCGTATCTACTATACATCCCCATACTTGCTTTTTGAGGGGTACAAAAATAACCAGTAATAATGCGATTGAATCAAAACTGATAAACTCGAACCATTATGACAACTAGGGAACAACCTAAATATCTCCCACATACCGCACTCAACAAACACGTCGACATTAATAGGTGCATAATAGTCGAGAAAGCAAGCGTAGGGATGTATAGTAGATACGATTATCTCGTTTGTGTACTTTTTGATCCTGCATGCCATCCCTACTTCATTCTTCAATTTATTCAATTGTTTTTTATACTTGTAATCTTATAAGGGTGAGTCTACATTTCATTTATCAGGAAAGCTGTGTGCGAATTCTAGTTAACACTCTCACCAATAGGCTCTGTGTATTAGCAGCTGTAGACTAGGTTGATCAAAAAGCATAGTTTATTTCACTTTAGCATCTATGCCTACCTTCTGTAGCATAGTAAGAGTTAGAAGAAAGGTTCTCTGACATGAATATGAAAACAATTGGACTTATACATTTTTTGACCTGAGGTAATGAAAACGTGCATTACGCAACTTGCCAGTTTTCACAATAATTATGCTAAATTTTCCCAAATCCTGTCATATAATTCGTATCAGAGTTAGGCTTCATAGAAGGTAGGGAGCCTTCCTGAGACTCAGTTAGAAGGCTGAGCATTTGTACTTGGCTCTGATTGGGTTTCATTTTCACCTGTCACAACCAAATCCATCATCTCAAGGTTTGTGGATTCTTGAACATCTTTCTTTTCCATTTCAGTTACATATAAATCAAGGTCTGGAAGCGTGGATCAAGAGAACCTGCTGCACAAAGCATCTCCTGTTGGTTTAGTGAAGAATAAAAACAACACAAATCAGTTGAAATTGCTTCTTTTAAAGCTTTCCTTGATGCATGGTGTATCACCTTCTTCTACCCAAGTACCATTTTAAGTAGCTCGTACGGTAGTCTAAGACGACTAATCATGCTTAAGGTTTGATAAGATGACGCACTCATGGCTGTGGAAAGACAGCAGTGAGCTCCTTCATGATTGTCCTTGGGAGCAAATACCTAACCTCATGTAGTTGGTCCAGAAGAACTCCACACAGTGGCTGCTGAACCACCTGTATTCACTCTGACATTATGTAACCCTAACTCTAACCATTGTAGGGCAGGATTAAACATACTCCAAAGACTGTCCTTTAGATAGAAGCCTCTTGTTTCCCTCTAACTGTGTGTTGTGTTGACTTATGACCTAATTATGAAACCGCTGAGCTAACTTCTTGCATTTACCTAACACTTGTACAATGGATGGTATACTTGGAGACCTTTTTCTATGCTGAGCCGCAATTGTATAACCAATGCATGTCATGAAAGATGCATAAAGGATATACAATTTTCTGTGACATTGGTAATGTGTTTGAAACATTGTCAGTGGTACAGCCAAATGCCCTGTATTCAAGTTCCATTCCTTGAGAACTGCTTGTAGCTCTACAGCTAAGTTTCTGCTATGTGCCTCTCATCCACCTCATATGTATATGTTCATTTTACCACTTTCGTCGACTGTAAATCTGGAGAACTTTCAAACCTTGCATACAGAGGAGTGGCTTGAGTTACTGGGATCTGGCTAACGATCCAGCGACAGTTGCTACTATCTGAATTTGATATTTTTCCATGTGGCATTGCAATTAAATTATAGTGCTTGCATGCAGATCACTTGTGCACATGCATAATTGATTTATGGGGATGCGGTGGACCGGACTCCTGCAATCTATCAATAGAGAGCTAAGTATGCCTATTGCTATTATGGTATGGACATTTCCAGCGACACATCACGCAATCAATTATAATGGTTACGTCATTTAACATGAAAAGCAGTGGCGCCACATCATCTAGAAAGTGTTGCCATGGCATAGTCATAACCAGCTAAGGAACACAGGAAATAATCATGGTAGAGGAAGATACTAGAATTCATGGATTCCGAACTATCAACTGAACGTTGCTTAGCTCTTCTATATACAACAAGACCACATTGGTAGGTCACTATTAGCTTCACTTATTGGGTGTGCTTGCCTAACCAGCAATTAAAATTCAACCATAATAGAGTGCCTACAGCAGTGGTTAAAGAGAGGTAAGGTTCTGTTGCATTCCACCAATCACACTAGTGCACCAAGTCAAGCTTATTAAGCTTGACTTGGTGCACTAGTGCTACCGCCAGGAGAAGAGTTTGAAGAGTCAAAATTGTTCACATATCAATATGAGACCATAGGCGGAAACAATTCTAGATTTGCATTGCAGGTAAAAATTAATGATGTATTGTGTAAAACTGTTGTACATATTTAATAATTATCAGAGAACTCAGTATTTCTATCTTCTTTCAGCTCCTGTAGCTCCCCCCTCCCCCAGAGACCTCCATCTCCTGATATAATATTTTTTACCACATTTGCAGGCCTTACAAACATGTGATCCGACCTACAGAAAGCGGCTGGTCTCAGTGTACCAGGGGCTGTCCAACGAACAAGCACTGAGACTGGCCGCAAAGCATAACATGGCAACGTCTTTACATCACGATATGTCAACATGTGATAAGGTTTGTGATAAAAATATCTGATAATAATTATAACAGTAATAAGATTAATACACCCGGTGAAGGTTCAAGCAGCACGAGCACTATTATATCAGTTAGCTGGTGTGGACAATGCAGAAGAGGTACCAGATAAACCCACAAAATGGAAAAATTTATGCGCAACGATTCTCATGCAGAAAGTAAGTGTATCACATTCATGACATTGATTACAAGGTATTATGGTACTACACCCAAATTAGGTGGGGTCACTTGACGATGCCTGCATATTCTTTTTGGCCAGCTTACCAAACGTGACCTACGATATTGCTATGAGGGTCTTTGATGCCTACAGCATGGGAGAACTAAAAGATCAAACTGCCAAGCGAGGAAGCCTGGGGCAAAAAATCGACCTAAAAGGCAATAATTTCAAACCACTGAGGGGCCTTGAAATTGAAGTGGTCAATAAGCTCCTAAGCAGTGTTGAGTCTAAAGAGATATCAATTGGGGAGATGGCTAAGAAGGCCAAGAAGATTAAAAACCTCAAGGAAGTACAAAAAAAATTTATTGAGTTAACAGGAGTGACCACGTGGGAAGAGGCTCAAGCACTCTTTCCAACATTTACGATGGCAGAGGCTCTTGACGAATTTGTGGGTTGGGTCACTACGAAACTCTGTACTCCCAGGTATGGAACTCAATGTAATTAATAATTATTGCTCGTTTTTTCACTAATTAAAGGACATTTTTGCTGGAATGGAGCACACAGACATAATCAGTCCACTTTATAGTTACTATCACATAACCATGGTGTCTATAGATAGAATGCTGCCATCTCCCTCCTCTCCCTCTTTCTGTCTCTCTCCCTCTCTCACTCACACATACCAACATATTCTAATCGACGCCTGGGCTGGTATCCTTTCTCGTGGTGTATTTAGGAACACTGTTACTCGCTATTTCGATATCTTGAAGGCTGCTCTTTTGCCTTTTTTTGGAGACGGTTTATCAGACAGTTATCGGTTCCACGATCCAAATACATCAGTTACTATGCATGATACTACATTAAAATTCCATCTAAGCTGGTAAGATGGAACTCACTTCATAACAGGCTATTAGCCGTGGCCTAAAAGAAACTATTAAATTTATATAATCTACATTGATGGAGTGGGGACCATTTCACTGTCTCCCGAGTCTGAACGAGTGATGTTTGCAGACGATTTACTGCTGTACAGACCTATTTCCAGTCCAAGGGATTTCCTTTTTGTCCAGAATGATATTACCGATATTGAAGGCTAGTCGATTGCTACCTTTCTTACTCTCAATCAAAGCAAGTGTAAATATATGATCCTATCCAGGAAGAGAGCTCCCCTACTACCTGAAATCATGTTAAAGTTGAATAATCAAGTTCTTGAGTAAGTTGATATGTACAAATACCTGGAGATCCTAATTAGCAAGGACTTATCCTGGTAGTCTCATATTGACACAATATGTTCTAAAGCTCGCAAGATCTTTGGCCTGCTGTACAGGAGATTTTACCAGTCCTGCAGCTCGAGACAGCTTTATACATCTCTTGTGAGATCTCATCTAGAGTATGCTTGTAATCTCTGGGCTCCCTATACAGTGCAACTTCGATTATCCAGACCTCGGTTAACCGGTACCTCGATTATCCGGACTCCACTGACAATTTCTTGAAAGGTCAAGGGTTAATAATTACAGCAACGTGCATGCGCATACGTAAACCCCACCCCTTTATTTTACCACAGGTATGCATGAGGCGTGTGCGCGTAATTAGCGCTCGAGCTCACATACACTCGTACTCAGTGGATCGAGATCGCTGCAGCCGAGGAATACTCATGTCCGAGCACTGATCGTGGAAAGATGGCTAAACACAAGCGTGTAGTTCTATCAATTTTGGATACACTCGAAATCTTTAAAATGCTGGACAAATCAGAGTCTTACAGCATTATTTATGAGATATATGGAACTGGGAGAAGTACGGTCGGCGATATCAAGAAAAACCGCGACAAACTTACCGATTTCCAACGCGTCATCGTGAGTATGGGGCTTCACTGTTCAGTACGTGTCTACGTAATGAACTTGTGTGTGTGCGCATGCACAAATCACAGTGCCGCATATGTATGACATCATATTCAGTTATCCGGACTATTCACTTATCTGGCACTATCGCGCTGACCCTTGGGACAAAGGTGTCCAGATAATCGAGGTTGCACTGTACCCACAAGGACATATGTGAGATTGAAAAGGTACAGAAATTTGCTTGTAAAATGGCAAGTCGCCAATGGCATAGTGTTCAGTATGAAGATCTATTGTCTATTACCAACCTGCCCTCACTTGAAAGGAGAACAGAGCAGAGGTTATGTCACTTATTCAAAATTGTCCACTATCTTGTTTATTTTCCAAGCAATGTAATCATACATAGAGAGAAACCATTATAATTTTCACTTTTATCATGACAACTGTTTGTATCACCCCTATGCAAGGACCTGTTCATTTTACAACTCATTTGTGACTCACACAACTTTATTATGAAACAAACTTCCACAACACATTGTTTCTTCATCTACATTATATAGTTTTAAACAGTCCTTATGTAGTTCATTTTAATTAGCTTCACCACTTGTATGCCTTCTAGTCACAATTAACATCATTTTAATAATAAATTCACATTGTCTGGATTCACCTCTAATTAGCCTAATTTGTGCTACCGGTGTATCCTTTGCTTTTTAAAGTAAGAATTATTACATACAAAAAAAAGAAGTGTTGTGCCTGTGAAGCAAATCACTGACCCCACACCATTAGATGGTTGAATGAGCCCAGCCTATGTTCAGCGAGGTAGAATGATAAAAGAATTTACAGTACTATAATGCTTGCTATGGGTGAGTCAAATTTCTTACTGTAAGTTTGGATGTGTACACATCATGATATTATAGATTTTATCTTAATAATAAATTAATAATAATATAAATAATAAATATGTACCCAGGTGAATGGGACCGCATGAACGTGCGAGCGTTGGTGGGTAAAACGTGGTTATGTGCAGTTATACGCCAAATAATTACCATTCTACGTCCATTCAAGCCAAAACGCGCGGGTAGAAACGGTTCAAAAACTAAAGACGCTGGCGTTTCGACGTTGAAGCAAGTTTGTAGCGGACGATACTCAGGGACGTCGAAGCTTAGCAGCCGAAGGTTCGAACGTGCACAGGATTGAAGCGCTCCTTTTTAACTTTGCTTTCGATCACACCGGAAATGAATGGTTTGGGGCAGTACCGTGCGGTAATACATGTAAAATTTGGCATGAAATCCGCTTATTTATGACAATATACCGTGCAGATACGCATTCCTTTTCGCCTGGGTGGACGCATGAAGTAGAAATCAGAACTTCGGCAACAAACTACATTTTGAAATATGACTGCTTGAAGTTAGTACATTCTGGTGTTAATGCTAATGCTTTTCTACAGGGCTATGTATAGTACCAATGCAGAGTGTATGCTATAGTTACTATGATTAAGATGTCATTACCTAAAATTAGACACATTATGTTATGCTATGGGGCTCTAATTAGAATAAGTTGAGGCCAGTTTGTGCAAGCAAAATCAAACCAAAATACCAAGAACAGTCAGGTTGCTGGGTGAAAAATGGCTGCTAGGAAAGAAAAGCAGAGAAAGAATTATCTGGAAGGATTTGCCAGGAGACCATACTCGCACACTAAAACATTGCGCAGGTCAGACTTTTGGAAGGTGCAGGTCCCTCACATTCTACTGATGGTGTTAGTGCTAATCCTAGCATTTGTCCTCAATGCTATCCAGTCTTGGTACGTTGTGTCGATGTGTTCAAGTCAATGAAGCAGTCTGAAACTGAGCTAAAGGAACGTAAGAAATCTAACCCTTACACAAAGAAAGGAGATTCTGACTTTTAACATCACAGAGATATCACTAAGCAAAACGACTGGCTCAGATCAAACATATTCGATTCTCTAGGTAAGTACAATGTCCTGCATACACACTATCACTACTATCATCCCCTTGCACAGTACACTCACACGCTCACTAACATATAAAAAGTATACACACACACACACACACACTATATTTCACTCTCACACACACAGGCAACTACTCGAACTGTATATATCAAGGCTGCATTTGGAATATCCAATGATAAGACTGAATCAAGTGTGAGGAGTCTCATAATCCTATAATTAAGCACACAAAAGCTGAGATTGAGGAAAAACGCTTAGGTGACTACGTCTAATGCCAACAGATGTTGAAACTTCCTTTAATATCTGGTGGAGGGGGCTTGATCCATCGGTTGAATTGGAAGTGAGGTGTCCCCACAATTGACATGGCAATGCTGCAAGAACCTCGAACTCTGTAAAATGAGTGTAATGCAAGATTTCCTTGAATTTGTTGACATCAACAGCCAGCCTAATGGCTGGTCGGGCTGATTTTACAGGCCCTACGCATTAGTTTATGCCTAAGTTGACTACCATACAGATGCCAAAAAATGATGTATACACAACTATGAAGAGCGTCTGCGGAGATTTGTAGTTGGGGTGTTCAATTGTGCCCAACGTGAGAGAGGTAGAGGTGAATGCTCAAACAATTCGTCTTACAACTGGCTCAAAGGTAGCAATTTGTCTTCACCAAACTGATTACTGTGACACATGCAAGAAGAGAAATGTGGAAATCCATGGTTCACAGACAACACTTAATCGTCTACTCCAGTCCTGTAACACAGATCCAGAGATCAAGAAGAAGCAGGATGAGATTACTGCCCTCAAGCAATCTCTAGAGAATCACTGATAGGAAGCACAGAATTAAAGCTCACTCTTATTACTTAGAAGTCACTAAGCGTTGCAAGACAGAATGGGCTGAATTAACTGAACTAGAGGTGAAATCCACCTTGAATGATGACGAGAAGAAGAAACTTGTGGTTCTCAAGAATAGTTTCAATTTAATGGTTTCAGCTGACTAGATGGCAAACCAAATGGCAAAGCTTGTACCATATTGGGGAATGACAGCCCAACCAGGCTCAACCTACTACCTGCAGAAGGTAAGTCATGATGCGTTTGGTATCACATACCATTCATCTGGCACTTCTATGGTTTATCTATTCGATGAACATATCAGAGCTAAGAATACAGACCATACAGTGTGATACCTTGGTAACTTTCTTAGCAAGACTGCTCCTTGGATCAGGTGGATCCATTTATTTCTTGACAACGCTTCAAGTACCAACAAAATTTTTTTCACAATGGCATGGGACTATGAGATGGTACAGCAGCATAAACTCGATCTCCTCTGAATATTGTTTCTTGTGTCTGGGCATATCAAGTTTGCCCCTAATCTGTTTTCATCCATCTCTCAGTCATACAATAGAAGTGAAAAGCTGAAAAGCAAGAGGGCCTGGTATCTAATTGCACGGGACTATCACGTGCCCGTACAAAGTATGGGAAGGGTAGAAAATGATCTACGTACTGCCACTTTCTGAAGTCGCTGCTTATTGGCGAATGTTGGTTCTGCCGAGAAGGAGTTTGACTGGAGGTTCAAGAGTGACGATCACCTCGGTTTGAAAAGGTTAGACTGTTAGGCACCCACACGTGCGTAAGTCACGTGCAATTAGATACCAGGCTCCCCCGTTTTTCTGCGTGTAACATAGAAAAAACTGGGAGGAGCCTGCATGGGGACGAGGCTACGTATTCACTACCAATGAATTGAAACAAGTCGTCTCTTCATATGCCACAACAGTCGTAGATGACGGACATCTTGTTTGTGACTGGAGAAGTAGACTAACTAAATATACCAAGTTACCAGGCATCAGCTCTCTTCATGATTTCGTTTTCATCAAGAATTCCATTGACAACACTGTTGCTTCTCTAGATGGTATGAGAATACCACAATGCACATTTCCAGTGGACGTGATGTCAGCAAGAATATCATCCCTGATCCAGACAGTAAAAGTTACCATGCTTTACAAAAGGTCAAAGTCCTAAGTGAAACAAAACATAAGCATCTTCAGCAAATTAATGTACAAGGACTTTGTGCCAAGAGATCGTTGTCTGCCGTTGATTACACTGCAGTGAACACTACCATGCATGCATTATCATTGTTACAGTACTGCTATGAGATCAAATTTAACGAAATATTGACACCATTTAATATTGCAAAACTTCAAATTTACTTAACCTATAGCGTAAAACCTCGATAATCGGCCGACTTGTGTTATCGGCCGAGCGTACATCGATTATCGACCTATATTTTACGGACATTTACGCGTTTATACAGAAAATTTACAAAGATGATGCGGAACTCCGTTTATGCTCGAAGACTGGATCAGAGGTTTTAGACTCGTTTGAAGCTACCAGGTAGCACAGGAAGAAATTCAAGATTTCCACATGATGGAATTGATCATTCTCCACTATCTTTCCATTACTTATCCACTCATTGTAGACTCTCTAAGAATGTTTTTACTATGTTTAAGGCCATATGTGGTCACTTGAAACAACATCATGGAAATTTTACTACATTTCCTACACTAAATCTATTTTCCATTTGGATAAAGTATGTGAAGTAACGTAATTATTCATTTTCCAATGATATCTATTTAAGAGAAGACAAGGTAATATCAGATACACCTGCAACACAATCCCTTGGTTTAGGGTGTGGGGATGGATGATATCACTGCCGGCACAATAATGTATAATAGCTATAATAATTCACATAGTAAATGATTATATACAATATAGGAATCTATTGGTTACCATGGAGATAAAAGTCACGAAGGTGCTTCTCGTACTCAATAGAACGAACGACATCCAACACAGAATAGTGTGAAGGCTCTCTTGACTGGTAAGTCCAACGTGGATTTCTCCCTGCGATCTTGCGAAGTGGATAGCCTGTGACCTTATTGGCGGTTACAGCTGATACATGTACTAAAGTACCATTGTTTATTAACACCACTTCTTGCTCGCTTGGAAGATATGGTATTGTGACATCTTCCAGATCTATAGGACCTTCCGGATCAATAACAAGGTATTGTGGTTGTCTCTCACCCACTGGATAGAGCATGACCTTTCTATCGACATACCTTAGAGGTTGCACACATAGGCGTCGGAATTGGCGAGGAATTAGCATTGGTTGGCCAGTCCAGTTGTCATAGTCAACACGTCCACCAACTGTTTTTGTGACATAGTACTCTCCATCAACGAAACAATAATATTTAGACAAAACAGGTCCATACGTGAACAGCTGTTTAATCTTCATTACCCACTCTCGTCCTTCTACATCAGCATCAAGCAGTATCACATGTTCATTTTCACGAAAAACTGTGGCCTTGTGTAACTCTCCTACTTTAAGTATGCGACTATAACAATTTGCTAAATCTCCTATTTCATCCAATGGTACTGACGTTGATGAATTCTGACGTTGTATCCAATATGTAATATCAGCTTTTTGTTGCTCGGAGAGCTTCTTAACTTTAGAAGAACCAAGAAATATACCATTGTGTTGATATTGCTCTTTGACAGCTGGGGGTAAGGCATTATTGTCAACCGAGCTAAGAAAGTCTTTCATTTCCATTCCCTTTTGCTCTGTCTTAGCTTGTAAAATTATCCCCTTTTCAAGTTCCTCAAGATTGAATTCAACTCCACGTGTATCTAGAGGTGTACGTGTTTCAATGTACATGTCAACAAATCGTAGCTGTTGCGCCCTATCAGCAAAGGTTTTGCAAAGTGATTTCATATTAGTGGTTTGCTGCTTGTAGAATTTAACGAGGCGTTCATACACGAAACACCAATAATTGTCTAACGTTGAGTGTCGCTCGATATCATCAACCATGTGAACGGAACATTCCACATTTTCTGTACATGCTTTAGTTCCATATAGGTATTCTAACAGAATGGCATGTTTCCATAGCAATTTTCGCAACAGAGTACTATGCTCCTTTGTCCATCCATCAATTCGTAATGCATGAGAAAATGTCAGTTGGTATATACGATTCAGTAAAATAAAACAATTATAAGCGTTCTTTGGAATTATGTTTCGAAGGACATATGGTGCGACGGTAATAAATTTCCCAAATTCTTCTGCTTTCCAAAATCCTAGTTTATGTTTACCAGAGGGTGCTGTTTCACAAATGGTAGGCACTCTCCCATCCCTGAGTTCAGTAGTCCAGTTAACTTGTTTCAGACTTTGAGAAAGATCTTTGCGATCAAGAACGCCACCAAGATTAGTATCCCTGTCCAAGACCGGAATAGACTGGTTGGGACCCAATTCAGCTAGCAAATGCTTCTCTAATTCTGACCTGATAAGATAAAGACACAAGGAATGTATAATATCAATCACTAAGTCATTGATAGGGTCGAATCCACATAAATCAAAGAAACGGTAGAAAATGCTTTCACCAGTAATACCATAGCTCCTAGTAAGTGCTCGTCTTTCAGTATCCGTGGCAGCTGCATCTGCTTCTTGTCCATAGATTCTGTTTTGACGGGCAGTGCGTGGACTGGGGGGGTTGTGGTATCGAAACAGGAAGTGATCATAATAATAGTGGTTACTTGATGATATGTATGTTCCAATCACTTCACAGCGACGACAACCTTTGCGACCACCTGCAGATGTCAAACCCATTTCAGAATGTGCTCTGAGATCAGCTGTACAAAGCAACGGAATGAGTCGCAGCGTGGGAGTATCATTTGCTGGAGAGTATCCTGGAACAGCTGATTTGAAGTATACTTCAGTACCATACACATAGATGTCCTCAATTTCACTGATTAATGGTTCAAAAAAACCATCGAGTTTATGTGGTGAGTCAGTTGGCAACTGATCAACAGGAATAAACGAAAAAACTTGTGCATGCTTATTCGCTGCTCTTGCTAATTTGGACATACATCCTTTGCTAATTGTGATGGCAGCAACAGAATTCTTTGAAGATGTTGAATGGGATGCCCAGCCATCCTCATGTATTATGATGGCCTGATTCCTAGGATCACCTTTCATGTATCGTGGTACATAGCGGTGTGATATCTTACATGCTGAACATGTTATCGCCACTTGAGTTAAGCCTGAATCTGACATCTGCTGCTCGAGATTTTCTTTTGAAATTATGCATTTACAGTTGGTGCATTTTTCAGGCAATAACGTCTCTATTGACGGATCCCAAAAGTACGATAAATCCCGCCACCGCTCTCCGTGCCACAACTCTGAAATTTTTGCTGGTTCACAGGCAGTATTCAGCCATTCATCCTTGTCTCGCCAATGGCTCAGTAGTTGTTCACAGCGTTCTTCTGTACAAAACCAGTCTTGAAAGTTCAATCCAAGGACATAATAATCAATACATAATGACTGATCCTTACGACACACCGGGCAACATTCTGCCTTCTCATCCAATAAGATGGAGTGGTTACCTCCAACACAAACTTTGTAGTGTTTGGGGTTAGTATAGCCAAGTCTGCGTAGAAGCTTTAGCACTTCAGCCCACTTTGTGAAGAGTTTTCCACCAATAAGGTCAGCAGCATTTTGTAGATGATGCTCAAATTCACTTACAGAATGGCCATACTGCAATTTTAGCGACAGTTCTTTTAGAGTAAATGTTACTATTCGCTCCTCTGTAATATCAGTGATCATCATGCTTGAAGATGTATCATCTTGAGTACGTGTACCAATAGCTTGATCAGGTGTATCAAAGTTACTTGTATTATGGCTCAAATTCGGCTGACTAGTGATTGTAGTTGGAGTTGAGGTTTCTTGAAGTGAGTCCATGAGAGTGAGGTGTGATTGAATCGTTCGGTGATCCCGTTCTTTTCCATCGCATGCAATACACGGACACGGCATTCGGCGTGAGCGTTTTCTGGGTGGTTCATTACCTGAAATGGTGCAAACACATGATTATCGTGTGACAAAATACAAGTAAGTTTAGAGCAAACCTGGTCCAGGGTTTACGTCCCCAGAATAAATGAGTAGTAGTCTGAGCCAACCTTTCCTCATCCTAGGAGGGTTTTGAAGCCTGGCCCAGGATACCCATTGGTAAGATCTGACAGTATAAGCACAGTAGGAAGCCCTACATTCAGTAGAATAATATGAGCATCGTAATATTTAGCTCATCTGGTTTATGATGTGCTTTATTTAGAAATGTGCACATTTGCTTACCTTTTATTCTGCAAAATTGCTAGCGTATCCATCGCTTCACAGGTTTGAGAGAATCTGTGCATGGCTATGAAAACGAACAGCACAGAAAGGGTGATTGGTAGCAGTGCCTTCATCACGCTTGTCTATGATCCACTCTAGCCACGCCTACATTGCAAAGTTTAAAGTTCATGTGGCTTGAGCATGCGCGCCAGGAGTGGCAGCTGCAGAAATGGAGGTAGACTGTGTGAAAGTGTCTTCTCGTTCAGGAGGCGATATTGTATACATGGACCTGGAAGAAGATGGAAATCTCCTCTTAGAATCTCTACAAGCGCAATTCGAAGGTGCTACAGGCTTATGCTACTCTTTTGAGAACGGATTTCGCTCCGTGAGGGTTCAAAATCGAACGCTGTTGCAACCAAAAGCAGGGTGGCAGGAGACTGTTTATTTTGTCGTTACTAGCGCTATCTCTACCGGAGAGTCACCCTCTGGAGCTTTTTGTCGTAGGCCTAGCAGTGATATCAAAGTTGAAGCAGCTGCAGTTGATAATCTGCCTACAGCTGGCTCACCGTTAGTATCGAGTCCCCAAGAGACTAAAGAGGACACTAAAAATGCAACAGGTGAGTAAAACAGTCAGCACTTAATAATTTATAAGAAATGGAAGAGTTCATACATGCCTTAAAGTTTGCTTGAGGATAACTATCAGGTAGCTAATGATGACCATGCTATGCACATGTCTTGTACATTTGTTACAGCACCTCTAAAAAAGAAGGATTTGCGAAAGTATGCAGATAAGTCAGCTGTTGCTCGAGCTGTTCTTGCTCAATGGAATAGGCTTAACACTGTGATTCGTCGCCAGGTGTATGGTGTGAAGGTATGAGTACAATAAAATTAATATCGTGTATGTTCTAATATAGGCGCCGCTCTAATTTAGGCGCCCTTTGAGACCTGCGCAATTTTTTCGGTTATAATTTGAGGTGCCTTTCCGGATATCAACTATTTTTAGGCGGTGCCTATTTAATTGGAACGTATTGCCACGTGCAATATCACAATACCACTGTATCATCGATTGATCTATCGAGCTAACAGTTAGATGTCGAACAAAGCTGTCTCTTGCATTTATATGGGCACTTACCTACTGCTTTGATGACTTTCCGGAGTCAGAGACAACCGTTCTGATGGCTACGGTACCAGCAACTCGAGCATGATTCAGCGATTAGAGTTAAACTTCCAAAAAGAACTGAAACGAGAACCATATTTTTGTTGCTTTCGCCACTGTCATATTCACTGTCACTAAATAGTACTGGTTAGTAATAGTGCTTGAGCTCTGGCAAAACTTCCAGAACAGTTTTAATTGTAGCGCTTAGGCGCCCTTTGACCTGCTCATGAATTTTTCGGTTCTAATAGGAGGTACCTGTGCGATCTGGCGCCCTTTGACCTGCTCATGAATTTTTCGGTTCTAATAGGAGGCGCCTGTGCGATCTGTAATTATTTTTTAGGGGCGCCAAAATTAGAAAGTATACAAATATAATTGTTCATTTTTGTAGTGGCATGGTACTGGTGGTTCGTCTAGGTGTGAAGGCACCACCAAGGAAGATGCAATTTTAAATATGTCGCTGAGAGAAGGAATCGTCAACAGTGAGGAAGTGAAGTCCTTCTACCGTAAATACACACTAGAGGATGGCAGTATTGTCTGTCTTGACAGTTCTCTGGCCAGTGAGCATGTCCGACAATGCATCAATGACTTAAAACGACCACGGGCAACGCAAACCCTATTCAAAGGTGGTGGCAAGGTATAATATTATTATAATAATATGTTATTACACATGGTGGCATAAATGCATCTTCAAATTCAATTTCAGGACAATGCTGCGAGTGTGGAGACGAAAGTGAATGCGAAGTCAGATGATACTCCAAGCATTGATGATGAAAGTGAGCCACAAGTGGTTGAATCTAAAGATGTAAGTCGAAAATTAATTGATGCTATCTGAATGTACGTGTACATATCACATTGGCCAGTTAATATATTATTTTCATGCTTTAAAATGCAGGGCCTTGAGCATGTGCAAGCAGTTGCAAGTACACCCAAACGAAATACTAGAGGTGGTAGATCAAGAAAACCAACAGTGGTAAGTTAAAAAAAAAGTATGGGATAAATCGTGTTATTAAATTTATTACATGATTATAGGATTCAGATGATAGTGCTGATCTTGAGGATACTCGCTGTGAATTTGAGAGAAGAAGGGCACAGAACATGAAACGGAATCTTGACATGCTTCACCAGCTCGGCCTTGTAAGGCTCTTGATGTGTTATAATTATAGCTACTGTATAGCCGGAAAATTTGGCTTACCGAAACGTCAATTTGGCCGTTCTACCACGGCTCTAGTAGTGACGTCAGTCGTGTGATTTTTGCATCCCAGGCTTCCCCTCTACATTGAAAAGATTTAAGGAGTGTGGGAACAAAGCTATGTTAACTGTACATTGAATAAGAGAGGGGGAGGGTCTAGAATACAACAGTCATTACTTAAATACTATGCCATTGTTTCTCAATGCAGAACAAAAAAGTTAACCTCCTTGATGAAGATGCTTATGTGGTTGGCCTCAGTTTTTTCCCACCATCACTTACATCAAAGCTGAATGTGCAAGTTGTGAAAACAATGGCAACTGCAGCTGGTATTAATCTTCCAAAGAGGCAAAATCTCAAGGAGACGCTAATTACACTTGGTCGTGAGCTCTACTCAGCTGGGAAAGTTGAATTAAGTAAGAGTGCTGGACTGACACGGTCAGATATTGAACACAAGTAGGTAATAGTGACAGTTCGTCTTCTATCACTGCACAAACTGTGTCAATGGCCACCACATAATAATTATGTAGAATCATCATATATTAGCATGTATGTACAATGTCTTATCAAACACAGTGGTTAGTGATATCCTATCTCTCTACCCCCCCCCCCCCCCCCGACTATATTATATGGATCCCCGGCTTAAGCTTATGGCTATGGAGATTATTGTGGAGTGCCAAGATAAGGATATCTGTGGCCATATTATTATGTTTCTTTTATTAGCTTAGCTAGTATTAGAAGATTTCTCAATGCTTTTATTCTTTGTGTCGCTCCATTATTAATGGTTATTATTATTATTATCAGACTGAGTATACTATGGAAAATATCTATTGGAAAAAATCCGCTGCTATTACAATATTCACACATATTCTTTGGAAAATATCCATGATCACATTAATTTTAGTAGACTATAATATCCAATAATGTTCCACTATAATTCCGATGAATGGAATCCTGACCAATATTACAACCATTGGAGGTGGTACAAAATCGATGGAATATTAGCATTGGGAAAGTGGTGGATTATTACAACTTTTACACCAATTATCCATCGAAGTTCCATTCATTTCCAAAGTATGGACATCGTGATTTCTTTCCTGTGTAGGCTTAACTTACTTCTACAACTTAAATACAAGGGAGAGAAGGGTATAGAATGGTATTGAACCAATTTGAATGGGCGTAACATGGCGTACTGAATGGTGGTGGATCGTGAGGGCTGGAGGCTAGCTACATCGCCTAATCTGATATTAGACACTTGACTTACTTTTATCCAGATCAGAAGAAAGGAGACAGTACTCATATGAACCCCAGAGAGCATCGCCGAAGTTAATATTAGCATTTATATCATGTCATTATCAATCATAAAATGTATTGTATACAATGAAGTAATGATTATTCATAGCTTGTTTTCACTGTATCTCAGTAATGCTGCATAGAACGAGTTGGTTGAAATTGGTAAAGGGTAATCACACCTGCTGGTTTCAGTACTGTTGACCAGGAGTGGCAATTTTGAACAGGTAAGAGTCGACAGACAAAAAGGCTCGATTTGGCCGATAATAATTGTACTGCATGTGTATGTACAGCCGATAATACCAGGTGGTTATCGATAATACAGGCCAGCGAACAGGAGTTTCGAGAGATCACTGTACCGTGTCTGCTATTCTAAGGTACATTATTTTTATATCAGTGTGTAGAGCTCCATAAGACCAGTCTGTAGGTCTTTAAAGTAGAGTCTAGAACCGTTCCTACTTGGAGTTACGCCCGGAGGCGAAAAACATGGCCGATAGTCGAGGTTTTACGCTAATGCAACAGCTGGTATACTATGAATGCGGTCTAAATTCTACTCAATGCTGAGAAAACAACTATTCATTAGGCCATAGTAATAAAATTACCAGTTTCTCAGACCCGCCCGCTTCCTCTTTTTGACTTTCAGCTCACTTTTTTTATTTTTAGGTCAAAGGTCAAGCTGATCACGTGATCGCACCTTTGACCTCGTGTGTGCAAGAAGTAGCTAATAATTGCTAGCTGCTAGTCCAGTTGTTAGCTAGCTACGATGTTTGTACTGGTGACCGACTAAAAGGAGTGTCCATAAGGTTCCAGAGAACATAATTTTGATTGATATTCACAGTCGGGTAAGGCTATGATAGGATCATGAACCTTTTTGTGCATGCAGTTGATAAGATTCATTGATCCTATGGCACAAAAAATTAAAAAAAATCGTCGCCCTCCTGCATGCTGTGAAAGCTTCTATGTGTCTGAGAAACCAGTTATTTTATTACCATGGCCTTATGCATCAATATTTTGATATAGTGTTTATAAGGCACTGAACTTTGTATCTGCTGAAAAGAACAATATTCATGCATCTTGCCTAATTTCTGATTTCTACTCCATGTGTTCTCTTATAGCAGACAAAACAGGAATAAAGAAGTACATTATAACATTGATAACAGAACGTTCAGAGAATGAGAATGACGTTGGAGTGGTTAATAACAACAAAAAGGTACACAGGAAAGTCTCCATCAAACCACCAGTAAATAAACAACACAAGCCCAACAAAAAGCCAGCTGTTAAGAAGTATAGCTAAGAAGTATGTGTACAATAATGTAGGTTGGGGCAGTTACATAATGTAGCAAGTAGTTTCATCCTTGCTTTATTTGCAACCAAGTGACAAGTTTGTGAAGGAGCTAGGATCACTATCAAAAGTTCTACCTGAGCCAAACTCTGCAGCTCAAGCTTAACACTCTCTCAGTGGGAGATGAATCCCAGTCCAGGAACTTAAGTCCTAGTCTTCAGGTGATGCCCATTAATTTATACCATGCAGGCACACAATGCCCTATCCCAACTGCACTTTCACCTAAATAGCAGGAGATGTAAAGTAGTGGTCAATAAAAAAAGTTAATGCTCTCTTTGTGTCTTCATGATCATAGAACACTCCAGGCAGGTGCGAAAAACGGTATGTGTACATTCACACCATGCGGGACAGAATGTGTACGCTATCTAAAATAAATAAATATATAAAACGAAATGGTTAAGTTAACACTAGCTACAAATTAAACACTAAGTAGAAAAAAAAGATTTCTTGCGCGAAAAATGTTTCGGGAATTGGGAGCACTTGGGGAGATAATTTTTGTATGGGCACGCAGAATGGATCGAAACATGAAATTTGACATGAGAAATTTTTGATTCATGCCTTAGAATTAAAGTTACGGCCCTTTGAAGTTTCCCTATATGTTTGTATAGGAAGAGTAACATTTGCAATGTTTTCCGCCCACGCTCTACGTGAGGGGCGGGGCCACGCGCACACCGAGATGTGACGACCTTTACCCAATTTGGTCAAAATTGGAATATAAGCTGTCTGCTTGCATTGTATGGCTCTACTAAGCGTCCAGCTTGACTATGTGGCTGTTTCCGGACAATTTTTTTCTGTTTAGTGTTCTGGTCTCCTTGAAATAAACAAAAACAAAAACAAAAGACAAAACATAAACAAACAACAAAATGACGCATATATGGTAAGGTGTGAAGGTTGCAAACAATTGACACAAGGTAAGAAGCAGCCATGTGGTTATATGTATATCTTCTGTTTGCTCCTGTGGATAAGCTACTCTTTCTTGTTACTCTCTCTTCACTAGGTGCTTTTTGCACTACTGTCTATACCTCTACAACTGCTCAAAAACTCACTCTGATGGTAGCTTACTGCATTTGTGATACTGCTGACTGTTGAGCCACGGCTACCAAAAAGTATACTTCAGTGTTAAGAAAGCAGCTTAAGGAGATACAAGGGAGAAAGAGTAAGCGTGTGTGTGTGTGCATGCTAAAGCTCTGTTATAACTGTAAGATGAAGGATAGATTGTGATACAAATAGCCACTGATTTTCTCAGAGCAATGCCACCTCATCTAGAGTAATGAGGGGTAATTCCGGACGAAGTCGGTTTACGGACAATTAGAGAAAAGATATTTTCTATACGGTATATTATTCCACGTGTTTAACTCTAATGAGCTAGTAGACTGGTTTGAGGCTGCCTGTGTACTCAGCGAATTCAGTAAGTTGACCGTTCTTTTTTTTTTGGAAGTACGAAGCTCTTTATTGTTTGGTATATACGTAACTGTGTATATTTAGATAATTTCTGAGATAAGATGGCTATGAAAAAGAATCCACCTAAACTGCCAAAGTCTTCTAAATCATTTGGATACACACAAGACGACTTTGAAGTAGCTGTATCAAAAGTTAAGTGTAAGGAATGAAGTTTTCGTCAAGCAGAAGCAAGATATGGAGTACCACGTAGTACTTTAAGTGATCATGTTTGTGGCAAAGTTTCAAGTACTAGGAGGGGGCCACCAACAACACTTACCTCCGCAGAAGAGAATATGCTTGTCCATTGGGCGATTGAGATGGCTGCAATAGGTTATGGCCGAACTCATGAACAGTTATATCTAACTGTGAAGGTGATGTTAGATAAAGATGGTCGTGCCAACCCATTCAGACAGAATATGCCTGGGAAAGACTGGTGGTATGCGTTCCTAAAGCGTCATCCAGAGATCTCTCAAAGAACTCAAGAAGTTTTACAGAAGTCACGTGTGTACTGCTGTACACCTGCCGTAATTGAGAAGTGGTTCAGTGATTTTGAGTTTTGTTGTTCTCAATGGTATTAAGAATCAGTCAAGGCAAATATGGAATGCTGATGAATCTGGATTTCTGTTGTGCCCCAAGATATCCAGAGTAATCGCAATGAGAAATCAGAAGCATGTTTACAGTGTGCGCTCCGACCGCAACTGTCAGATTACTACACTTGCCGCTGCTAATGCATTGGGAAATGCAATCCCACCGATGCATAATATTTATCCTGGCAAGCGTGCCCCACGATCCAATCTCTTGAAAGGCTGTGTTGATGGAGCGCACTATGAAAGATCTGACAAAGGGTGGATGACAACCAAACTCTTTTATGGGTGGCTTGCTAACCACGTTTCCAAGCAGTTACCTCCTGAGCACCCAGTACTGTTATTAGTGGATGGACATTCTACTCATATTGATGTTGAAGTGTCAAAGTTCTGCTCCCAAAATGGAATCCTCCTTTTATTACTTGCCTCTACACTCACTTCATGTTTTGCAGCCTTTGGATGTAGGATTTTTCGGCTCACTAAAGAGAAGTTGGCAGAAAGCAGTGTCGGAGTATCAGCTCAAGAACATTGGTGCTGCAGTAAACAAGGACACATTTGCTAGTGTGTTTAAGGATGCCTGGACCAGCACTGTCAAAATGCAAACCATTATCCATTCCTTTGAGAAGGCAGGCATATGTCCTCTGAACAAAGAGAAAGTGCTCAATGGTGATAGGCTTGGGTCTTCTAAGCTCTATAAGGATAGTATTAGTCCTACATTGGATATTTCGCCAGCACCTACCACCACTTCCGAGTCTGATCTCTCTCCTGAATAGCCGCTCCTACAGAGGGCAAGGCCCACCACACACACTTCCCAGTCACTGCAGGCCATGGAGGTTCTAATGGAACCGGAAACTGAAAAGAAGTACGAGAGAAGATATGAAGAAGGGTATGATGTGGTAGACAAGGATGAACTGTATAAAGTATGGCTCCAATTCAAGAACTTATCTCTAAATGTTGGAAGTGAAGTCGCACACACATTGACCTATGACAATTCAGCTTCTGACGGTAGTAAGGCCTGCACAGATTCTACATCGCTAAGGAGAAGGGAAGTGTCTCCAGCTTTAGTTGAAGTTCTTATATATCCTAAGCCAGTACAGAAGAAGAAACAAGAGAATCGGCTTTCTCTACCAAAGCACTTGAGTTTGAATCAGAGATCGAATACCTGGCAGAGAAACGGCAGAAGAAACAAGATGAAGAGGATGCCAAGGAGAAAAGGAAGGCTGTCAGTGAACGTTTAGCTAAGAAGCTGCAAAGGGAGGCACTACTGAAATGGACAGCTACTGCAAATGGACGTGGTCGTGGTTGCGGGCAGGGTCAAGGACAAGGCTGTGGCCGGGGTCAGGATAACTGCCCTTCTTCAGATGCAGATGTGGAGTCTGATACATGCAGTAGTGCAAGTAGTGGATCAGTTGTGCAATGCCCAAAGTGTGGTGGAGCTGAGGATGATGACTCTCTGGTGAACCGAGGGTAGCTTGTGATTTATGTGATGCTTGGTATCATGTCATGTGCACTTCTATTCCTCCTGAGGACCACAACAGACTTGCTGATGTCCATTGGGTGTGTGAAAACTGTTGACATCTGTTGTTTTGTTACTGTCTGATTTTAGACTCCTGTGTCTGAAAACTGCCCTTAATTTGGAAATTTATTACATAATTGTGTATAGTTGAAAAGAATATTTCTTTTCCTTGATCCTTTTATGTGAATGCCTAATGGGAAAGGGTGGTTATGGAGGGTAGATTGGGTGACTAAAGATATGCAGCTTGTAGATATCTCCCCATTTATTTAAGTGTCTGGTAATTGCCACCAATACTCTATTTGCCTGAGGAAGAAAGCTACAGTGAATTTGCACCAGCCAAGATTGTTGAACCTAAGAAGCCTTTAGATAGCTATACTATACAGTAAAAGTGAAAGATGGCACAAGTCCACAAAGGGAAGGTTGTAGGCTTCAGGAATAAGGCTGAAATTGAGAAGCTGATGCAGGATTTAGATGCACAATATGATAATGAACAAGAAGCAGCAGTCAAGGAGAGCAAGGCACAGTGTTACTGTTATGTTATGATAATGGCACATGCAACTAGCTTTTAACAAACGTGTAAGAGAAAGATATACATGTACAGATACAATGTCATGCATTTTGCATTTATACATGTACATTTACCTTATCTTATAAATTTTAACTTGGCTATTTAATTTCTTTAGTATAAAGCTGTACAGAAAGTGATAAAGGCCATGTTGGATCCAACTGGACAGAAGAAGACTAGACAAGGTAATTAAAAAAGTGTATGCAGTTTTTGATGTGTACATGTATGTACAAATGTACATAAACAGTAGCTCTCTCTCACTCTCTCTCTCTCTCTACATCTCTAAATCCATCATTTATTGCCACAGCTTCGAAAATAGTGAATTCACTCAATCGTAAGTTGATGCTAAGACAGTGAGTGATGGTCGAACAAAAGCGTAGAGAGTCTCTGCAAAGATCTAGTTCTCTGGCGATCAAGGAAGTGATAGACCTCGTTCAGTTTCACACCTGCAACAAGTGCTCAATCAGCTTCGTGTGAACAGTCAGTGTACTTGATAGCAAGTAAATGTCTACCAGGATTGAATAGTCAAGCAGAAGAGCAGAAAGTCTCGAAAAAAAAAAACAAAACAACAAAGCGACGACTTGGAAACCTAGTTAAACTTAGCACTTGCTCGATCTTTGTCTTGCACCGGCAAACGTTTGTGCAGTGGGCAGAGCAATGTGGAACAGAACATAATCTGGGATGGGATGGAACGGGATGGAAATGTAGCAAACAGTGAACAGCAAGCGGAATGGGCTCATGTGCTTAGTGACGGGGCGGAACGGGCCAGAAACATCAATGTTTTTTTATCCCTACCAGGGTTCTATCTAGAAATTTTGGTTTGGGGTGGAAGGGGGCGTGGCACTTTCACGCACAGTCCCCTCCTCCAAACCATCAAGTATTAGTTAGACACTGTTTAGGAGGTTTCTGTGTGGTTTAGAAGACTGAAGGACTCCATAATATACAATCCCGAGCGAAGCGAGGGTTCTATAAGAGCCCTGAGGTCTTCTAGATCACATAGAAACTGACTAAACAGTGTCTAACAAGTTTAGATTATATAGATTTGTATTGCTAGAGCCAGTGGGCAAAACTTGGTAGGTGACTATGAAAATCTTGTAGATGACCATGAGATATAGATACCTGTCAGTAGCCAATCAAATTGCAGTATTTGTACATGTTGCAGCTATGATCTAGTGCGTTTTAGGTATAATATGTATGCTCTTTGACATAATTCAGAAGAATGTTATTGCTACTCTTCTTTGGGGGAGAAGCTGGGTGCTTTGGGGGGGAAGCTTCCCCCCTGCCCCCCCCTATGGATAGAACCCTGCAGGCTACTGTATACTGACTGAATGTTTATGTACAGCCACAGTATTAACATAAATCAATAGTACAAGCAGGGTGGCTCGCTTCGCTCGCCCCCCTGCTGCACTTGATCGTCGTATCTTTGCATGTAGAAATACACAAAAGAGTTGAATGTATATATGAGCCATGTTGTAGCAGTTTTTTTGATATTGACAATCCAAGTTGAGGCTGCCTTAACAGTCCCGAGTATGTACATGTAAAATGTATTAACGTATGATCCAATTTAACGCAATAAATTAGCATTTTACGAATTCTCATAACGTTTATATATGGAGCGATTGACGACCTTTACCAGAAAAATGCGTAATTTTCAAAATTGAAATTATTTTTTGGCATGCGTAGTATTAGATTAAGTACGGTACCAACTTTATAGAAAAACAAAGGCAAGACATGGCTGAGATTACCGTATTTCTTCTAAAAAATTTGGCATGAAAATAATAATATTGCTTTAGCTTCACCGAATTTTTAGAGGTTAATATTCAACATTCTGTCTGCATGTGCATTCCATTCCTGTTTATAGCATATACGCATGACGACCTTTGGCGAAAATTAGAGACTATTTTCAATCATTCGGTAAAGGGTGCTGAATAATTAGAAGGGCCGAATTTTAGAAGAAATACGATATTATCACAAAGAGTATCTATTAACAATAAACACTACCAACTAGTAGTAGCACCTTCCACCTCTATAAATTGAGGTATAACTTTTCTTAAATATCCTTTTTTAAGTCTATGTTCTATGTATTTCAGAGGCAACTCAATTAACAACATTATCTGGATGGACGAGTATACAGTACAGATGGAGAGCCACTGAGGATACCCTTGTCGAAAGCATGGAGAAGCACCTTGACCCAAACCAAGGTAAGGTATATTAACTTCTATATGTATACTATTATTATGAGTAGAATTAACCATTGTACCTACATGTACCTGTTTTGTGTGCTATAGCCTAAACATCCAACTAGAGTGCATGTGTGGGCAGAGATCAGCAAGAGAGGACATGCAGGAATATGTGTTTTTAGTTACTATACCATAACCCTCACACATGCGCCAAGGCTTACACTGTAATCAGATTTGCGTTTAATAGGGCAAAGCCTTAAACTAAATGTTGATTCTATAGTACTTATTGAACATTAGTAAACATTGACATGTGGTCATCCAGCTGTCGCAGTTGTCAATTGTACAAAGGCGAGAATGACAAACGTTGACAGTCAGAAATGGCTATGAACGTAGCTATGTGGCCCAGCAAGCAAGCACGGTGTCCATCACATTTTCGTATACTCAATCTACGAGCCTCCAACAATCGATGGCGATCGAGATTCTTACGTTGGTTGACAGTTGGCGACAAGACGCACTGAAACTGACAGTGAGCAAGCACATAACTTCGATTCCATCATTGGCGATCAACAAATATTAGGTGATCGTTGATCACGATCAACAAAAACGAATGCTCACAGATTGGTGACTGACAAAACAAACACAGCCATGTAACGAATCAGTGAGCAAACACACTTACTGCTTGCAAGCTGTCAGGTATTTAACAAAGTGTCACTGAAATTACCGTGGT
Organism: Cliona cf. orientalis; assembly: GCA_963930775.1. Taxonomy (NCBI): domain Eukaryota; kingdom Metazoa; phylum Porifera; class Demospongiae; order Clionaida; family Clionaidae; genus Cliona; species Cliona cf. orientalis. The sequence goes on from OZ005698.1 coordinate 5,768,386, forward strand.
ACCACACGTGAAACTCACCGATTCTCACACTCGAAGGTAGTCATCTTGTCGCGGTCAACAGCGAGAATGGGCATGGCTATGCGGGAAACTACAGTCATGCATGAATTAACACAGTGACCATGAAAATACACGGTCTTTTTCACCCGGGTATTGATTTTAGGCAATGAGCGAATGAGCTAGCTTTGATATTGATATGTCAGCAAAACATGCCCAACAAATTAATTGCTCACTCGCGCGTGCGAAACAGAACAGTGAACGGGATGGAATAGATGTTATACAAACAGAATGGAAACACTACCGTTTATTCGACTCCTACTATACATATATTATTATGATGGATGCAGAGTGTATACACATGTACGTTGGCTTAAGTCATTAATACATAACATGACTACTCTGGGATACATTTGAAATTTAATGTTCCATGTGGGCGCTTCATGTTTCTCCCCTTTCCCTCTGCCTTTTCATTACAGAATAGATCAGCAGAAAGGTAAACATTACCCGCGGAAGAGCCGCAGGCCATGCACACGCGGCCTGATGTCAGTTTACCCACAGGTGCGGCCTCTGCAGGCAACCCACAATGACACTCTTGTGTGGATATTTAACGGTTGCATGCAGGTCGCGGGATGCACACAGAGAGCCTATGGGAAACATTTATCTTTTCTCTGGTGTGCACTGTATCACTATGCACTCCCACCACCACACGTTGTATATACATGTACTTTAAGGGGTGGGTACAGGAGGGGAATATGCTGTATGAAGCATGAAAGCCAAAACATTTATATTTGGGGTTGGGGGACTTCTCACTATCTCCCACACTACCCAAACTCCAAATATGTAGATGGCGCTATGATTCTCCTGACTAATCAGATCACAGCATTTGTTACAAGTACGGTCTAAACAATAACAGGGGTCACAAATTTGTACCAACCTCTTGATTCTCTGATGATTTAGGAGGGTCAATTAGTTGCTTGAGTATTTCAAAATGGATTCCCTCGTTCACGACCTTGAGAGAAAACTTGTCAGAAATCTTTGCGAGGGTCCGAAGAAGAAGTTGCCAGTAGCATAGGCACTTAAGTTCATGGTGATTACTAAGTGCTGTAAGTAAAAGTACATATAAATCACATGTACATTGTACATGTATATAAATGGTGGCAGTACCAGGGTCATATGCCCCCCTTCTTCCAGAATCATGCTTATCAACACTACCTTACTTAATCATATGCAAATTAAAAAAAAATCAACTCTGACCTTATGGTAAAACTATATACAGGAAATGAATTTCTTACATTACAAGATAATTTGTGTACATTTCTGCATAAGCTCAGTGCAGTTACGTAGGACAGTCACCATTTGTTGCACGCGTGTCCAACTACGAGCCAGTACTGCATTTAGGATTTTGTCCAGGGAGAGGGAGGGGGGGGGCATAATAGCTGTTTATGTATCCCATGGGGTCAACAACCCAGGGTTCTCCCCAGGAAAATCTTAAGGCAGAGCGGGTGGGCGTGGTTTGAGTGGGGTTTATGACCACATCAATCATTTTGGTTACCACATCAAAGAAATATGGATATTGATTATTGAAGGCATAGGGGACCGCTATGCTGAAAGGGCCTGGGGAGAACACTGCAACCAATTGTATAATAATATGTTATACCATAATCTGGGGGAGGGGGGGTGGCATACAAGTCACGGCAGAAATGCCACTTTTGGCCTCAAAAACGTTGTTCCAAATTCTTGTCAGACTCCTAACGTTCCTTTAACTCTCTGTTTTTGCCATCAAATGATTCTTTGCCAAGGTTTGAGCTATTCTATTGGAGTAATTGTTGGTTTAGTTTGTTGATCAGCTGTTACATGCAAAAACATCAGCTGCCAAACCAACTATTTTTGTCATTTCAATGGCTAATTCTTCATCTATAGCACTTATCCACTACCACTCCAACAAAAACTTAGAATACCTTTAGTATTGTATTTGTGCTGGTTAAGGTCAGGATATAAGTAGCTGGCAAGCTTGGTTTTTTCGTTTGGAGGGCGTGATTTTAGAAGCTCCTCCTACTTATTTGGTGTACTGTTTGCAGTTAGATTAGCATTAAGAGATAGCACTTAAATTGAACTTTCATACGAGTACCATAAAGAGAGCACTGCATGTTTTAATACTTCTAGAATGAGCGCACAATCTCGGCTAAAAACAGCCAAATTTTTTACTAGTGACATGCCTTAACTGCACTGAGCCACCTCCATTGTTTGTAATATTTATAGTAGTTTAAACATGGTTAAACAAATGCCATTTCTGGCAACTTTGTTGAGGTGTGAACACCTTCAGATAAGGCCTCTAGTGGATAGCAAGACAAGCATTGGAATAAACATCTACACAGCCAAAATGTACCAGATAGGATTCACTACAAGAAACTATCTTCAGTTTATAGATCACTACATTCATATAAATCAACTATATGTACAACCAGGAGCTTATGAGCGCCGCGTAGCGGCGCGATGGAGCGTCTTACTCAGGGTTCTTCCGTGTTTTACGTTTCGTAAACCACCACAATGATGATCCTTCCATATATGGAAGTCCGAGAAATTCTTTGCGGCCGCGAGGGGTGTATCATAAGTGGCTGTGAATAACATTAACATTGCGCTAGCGCGCGCTAGCGCTAATATACGTATGTACACATGATACGCGCGCAAACGCAGACTCAGCACTGTTCCCGATCCCACACGAATGATGCCCAAGACGAAGAGACTAACCGTGCGTGAGCTAAGAAGCATAGCACAAGAGCTAAAAAATGCCGATCTCGATGTTGTTCAGCAGGTGGTGATAAGAGAAGTACAAAAAGAGCAGCATGTTCACTTCTTTCAAGATAGAAAAGCGTTGTGGTGCTACTTAATTGGAAATTCTTGTGTAGCCTTTCGAGAACTTCTTAAAGATGGGATCGACAAATTCTGCTTTCTGTATGTGGATCAATGTTCCAAGGGTGCTGACAGACACTTACGACTGTTCCTTGCCTGGAATAATTATAGTGCCACTTACGCTGTTGCGTCCATGAGTACACCAACTAGCTCTAGGCGATGGAGTAGACTAGTCAGTGGATATGCTGGTGCTGTTTCAGATGACTGCAGGAGTGCTATTATGTCAGTTGTATTTTCATCATTGTTTACTTTCATTGTTCGTCAGCGAGATTTGATTTTAGATAACTTGAGAAGTAGGTGTGAATCTGCCATTTGTAAAGAACCAGGTGCACCTGTAACTTCAGATGATGATGTATCTCTGTACCGTTTGTTTGGGTTCAGTCTTCACGTTTCTATCCAATTCCGTAGCCGTAGTTGTTGGAGTCGATCAAGAGTGGCGAAGCGATACACACTTGAAAAGAAACAGAAACTTAGGAAGCAGCTGTCGATGTTGAAGGTCTTGGTTGAATCTGATAAGACAGTCATTCCGGCAATACTGAAGAAACAGGACCGAGGACGGATGAAGTTTCCACATCGTCTTCTATTACCATTTTGTCGTGCATGTTCTGTGAAGATAAAATCAACACTGAATATGCAGGCTCTTCTGAAGGACGGTCACAAGATATCCAAGGTAATATTATATTATACATACACAAGTATGAGCATAGACGGTTTTCTGTACATCCCCCCTTCAGAGTTTGTAAGGGTTGCATAATGCAACATGTACACAATTGAGCAGCCAACATCCATGATTTTCAAAGTAATCCAACAATGCTAGAGACTTCTATTTTCCCCCTCTTCAAAAAATTTCTATAAACCCCCAATAATTTTATATTGTAAGTATACATACATAATTATTTGTTCTTACATTTCATGCAGGAAACCAAGGATGCTGCTTTAAACGATCGCTGCTTGTGTGAAGACTTTATTAAGATATGTGAAGATTTAAAAGGACATTCAATACATGAAGTTGACTGCCCTAAACCACTTATTCAGGAGCTATTTTCGGAGATATTGTCTCGAGTAATCAACACAATGATGAATTCCCTACTCCAATGTGCTGCTATGGTGACTCGGATCCAAGCAAACAAAGGTGTTGATGCAGATGTGGCATTGAGGGACAAGTTAAAGGTGTATGCAGCTGAGAAAGAATCATGTATTAAATTATAGTATTATCCAATAAAGTTATTGTTAATGCAATAATAATGCCAATACTATTGTGTTTCCAAGTTTTTAACTATTTTGACTTTTTAAGCTTGTGTTGGCGTACAAACAATGGTGCATCTCGGTAGTCATCTCCTTTATATTTTCCAGCCACTCCACCTTTGATGAGAATTGATGCCCTAGCAGACGCATAGTTTGTAGACATTAGGTTCCCACCACTTGCATATTTTAGTTGGCTGAAAAGTGTTTCTACTGCACTCCCACTCAGACGAATGGGGTGAATAGTGTAACCTGGGTGTTCCTTGAGAAACTGTTCACAGAAACCAACAAACCCATAGTACATGAATCGAAGCAAATCCCATGTTTGCCATGACAGGAACATGCGCCCAGATGTTTCAGAAAGGGAGTACCCTGTGGTGTGTGTATCAGTGTAAATGAGTTACACACACAGTGTAAACTGAATATTCAGTAGTGTTAATTGGTGCTAACTGCATAACTGTGTTACAATATACCTTCTTCTACTACTATATCTGCCCACTCTGAAAAAAATCTGAAGCCATCCTTGACAGAGGCTAAGAGAGGGCTGTTTACAGCCTTGATGAAGCCCTTCTTTTCCAAAATTCCTCTCTCAAACATTTTCTGGCAAGCTTTGAGGTAGAGAACAACATTCTGAACACTGACACTATCCACAGGAGCAGGAGTTTGAGTAGCATACTCTTCCAGTTCTGTTAAAACATACTCTTGCTATAAACATGTATTGTGTGCAAATATGTTTGTGGTATGAATATTATGTGACTGTGTGGGCCTTTTGTGTATGTACTATATTATAATATTATGTGAATGCCATGAGAGAGAGCTTACTTGCATGATCTTGGCTGGCTTGACATTTAATCTGGTCCAGGAATCACGGTGAACGAAGTTTTCTTTCAAGCCTGGAACCCTAGCCAACTGACCACTCTGGATTCTCTGTATCTCTCTCCTCAGCATTGCCTCTATAGCCTCCCAGCCAAACACTGTTCCCTTCCTCCCTAGCCTGAAGCGGTTTGGCTTGGTTCCATCCACCCTTGAATGATGCAAAGCAGAGATCATTGACTTGAGCTGCATACATGTGCATGGGCAATGATTTGACATTCATAATGCATTCATTAAATTTTGACACTTACCTGGTGTGATGGACAAATTATTATGAACACTTTGTCACCGGAAAAAGGATTTGTGAAGCTACTTGGAATGGCATGCTTATCTGCTAGTGTTTCATCGTATCCCAATGAACCCTGTCTCCCTACGAGCGTCTTCAACAAGGTGAGGTTGGAGGATGCCCCATCACAAATCACAGTAGTGACCTACAATAAAACATGCTAAAGATTAATAGTAATAATATTATTATTGAGTGTCACACACCTTGAATCCATAAGCGTGGAACTTCCTCATGGCATCCATTAAGCACGAAAGGGTGAAGCTTGCTGTCATGCTACCACTGCTGGTGTAGTATGGTCCAATGATGTCACAGTTAGAGGTATGGTCCCTCCACATGGTCTGCATGATGTAGTCCGTTCGGGGTAGCTTTGCATCCTTATCAATGAACTTGTAGACGTCTGTCATGGAAGCCATCTCATCACTTGTCATTGCATATCCGATCAAAGAGTTGTCTCGACTATTCCACTGCAGTTTTGCTGTAACCTTCACCTCATCGAATATCAGAGACCCTTCACCGAGTGGAACTAATCGCCTTTTCTCTTTTGCTTCCTTCTGTCTCTGCTGATAGATCTCACTCTCGTCCTTCAAGCGTGTCTCAATTTCTCCAGTTTTCTCCATATATGTGGACTTGTACTGTTGGAGAACTGATATTGATGGCAACTGTAGCAATCGAAAGCTTCGAAGGGAGTTGTAAGCTGCTGGACTCCTTGCATAAACAGCAAGAGCTATATATGAAATTGTTGATATGCATGTGAATGTGCAATCACACATTATAATTCACGCCAGCATTATTATGACATTCTGGCTACCTACAAAATATTAATATGAATAAATTTCATACCCATTCTAATAGTGATCATGCTCCAGCGGTTACCACGTGATCCAAATGCTGCAGAGAGGATCAATGAAAGGTCCACATAAAGTTACATGCATTATTAACAATAGTACTAACCATTTTGTTTCTGGTCTTTCATAAACTCGAGCCTGTCTGTGACATCCTGCTTCCACTTTTGCCTAAGAACATCACCAGTGCCTATTTATGGTGATCATAATTAATACTATTTATCCTAGCTCCATGCTACAACTATCGTACCAGCATGATCAGCTTCCATCATTAGTTGTTCCAAAGCACCCTTTGAAGTTCGCTCTAGCTCAGCAACCACTGACATTAAATCATCGTTCGTCATTTCATTCACATTGACATCCAATTTCTGGAGCTTCTTTGCTGCTCTCTTATTGGCCAAAGCTTGTCGTTTTTCATTCTTCTCACGTTCAGAGCGTGACTTAGGAGTGAGGAATCTCTTAGGATATTTGCTGCCTGCTGATGTACGTTTTTGTCTCGTTGCAGGGGATAAGGTCTTCTTACGTTGAATCATATCCCGTAAATGATGATACAAACGAGAACACTTTGGGCACATGGCTGGTTTTGAGCTAGACCGAGATGTTGGATACCACATTAGGCATTCACGGTGGTCTGATCGTTGGAGTAACGGCCCCCATTTTCTAAGACTTTTGCTCTCAAATGTCACGGAAGTTAATATAGAAGATGGCAGACCTGGACATAACACATAATTGCTGTCCTTTCGTAGAGATGAAATGAGTGTGAATAATTCTTGTTCGTTTCCTAGATATGAAAAGCTCTTGATGCGAAGGTAATGTACTTCCAGGTGACAAATAGTAGTAGCTGTCAAGTTGGCATGCTCGATGACAATTCTGGGATTAGCAGTAGGAGTCTGAGTAGGATTGATCATAGTGACTGGAGCACAAAATATCAACCAGGTAGTAGAAGCGTCTGTGTGAGTGAAACTGGTAATACCAGAAAACCTTGTCTGCAGCTGTTGCAGCAAATGGTAAGGGTCACTTAGAGAACTACCTGGCACTGGATCAGTAGCTATTATCACTGTAGAAATGGCAAGGTTTACAGTCACAACTATCCCTACTTTAGCTTTCTTTTAAGCTAACACAGAAATACTTACCCTCGCCAACTTGCGCTCTCTTTCAAGGCTTGTAGGCTTTCCGTTTTGGACTCCCCACCAACCTAAAGTTAGCAATCTGTGATACCATCTCAGGTGGGATCCCCTGAGTGCCGCGACTAGTTGGAATGAGTCTCCTTCTCTTTGGAGCGCTGGATTCTCTGTCGGGAGTGTCTGGCATTAGACGTTTTCGGCCAGGAGCGTCCATCGTGGAATCGTGCTTCTTGGATCGCCGCGGGTCGTGGTTGCGCTCCGCCCAGGCCTATCGCATGTATCACGAAAGCGCGTAGACGACCCTGTACCGTACGTCTAGACCGCAACCGCATACCACTTGACTTTGCATAGCGAAGTACAAGGTGCGATACCATATAAGGAAACTACGTTTATCTCGTTGTACGATACGTAAATCCAATAGTAAGACGCTCCATCGCGCCGCTACGCGGCGCTCATAAGCTCCTGGTACAACTGAATTAAGTACAGTATATGTAGTAGGATCTGCAGTGTTTTTGCTAAAGTGTGATACCGTGGTGCGGCACCATGCTATTTAGCTGAATAATGGGTGTGGCCATGTCCTAATGTACAAGCAAGAGGTACTAGATAGCTGTGCAGTAGCTGCCTATAGCATGGTGACTGTGCATACTGCTGAACAATAGCACTGGCTAAACAGCTATTATAAGTACACACCACAAGCGGACTGGAATAGTAACCACCAATGTGTGGTAGGGTAAACACTACCCTATTATCAATCTTCAGCTACAAGGCATAATATATACTCTCACCTGAATGCATACACATAATAGTTATCTGCCAGTAATTGGGGTGTATGAGATGCATGGTCGAATGCACCCCAATTACCAGCCGTTAAGCCAGCGGTCCAATTGTTGTAGATCCAGGAAGTACATCCGGTGGCACATTCCAGTGCATGCAATTTTTGCCGTTTTTTATCTATTTTTCTTACCTGTTCTATCTAGGCCATCTTTCACATCTAGGACTCCAAACAAAGACCAGAAGACAGAGCAACTCTTCTACTTTCAGCTCGTTCAAGTCCCATAACCCGGAGACATTCATGAGCTCCGCGGCGATCGCTTTTGTGCATGCTGTTTGCAAGCGCTCACAAAAGTGCCTCGCGCAAAAAGTGGTACGTTTTGGTTCCCTTGGATGGATTCCCATGATTCAAGTACCATTCAATAGCTCTTGTGTTGCTCTACAATATGAGACTGGAACGAAGTTTTTCCATCGAGCGATTCCAGAGTTACACGGCATCAAAAATCAGAAAATTTCAGTACAACCGTCTGGCATTTTCCGTATCTTCTCAAGGTTTTATCGAGTGTCTGACCTTCTGACCATCCAAGAATGAGCTACAGGCTTAGTAGTGCTCATTATGAAGCTCCAGGTTTCTAGGGAGGAGGCGTCGTCATCCAGATGGATCTTTCAAGGACTGAAGGTTGGTGTCAAGTGTGTGTGAGGCCAAGTAGTTAGCTAGCTATAGAACTACGTATACTTACCAGGCAAATAATAAAGCCCAGGGATGAGGGCGAGCCTTACCAGCTAAAGAACAAGCAACACAGAAGAGTCTCACTGTTGTGCCTATGCCATTATGACAGTTGGCTAGCTTACAGTAGAGCCGAAAAGCACGAGTTCCAAGGGGTGGGCAACTAGCACATTTCTCTTAACAGCTCTCTCTCTCTCTCTCTCTCTCTCTCTCTCTCTCTCTCTCTCTCTCTCTCTCTCTCTCTCTCTCTCTCTCTCTCTCTCTCTCTCTCTCTCTCTCTCTCTCTCTCTCTCTCTCTCTCTCTCTCTCTCTCAACCCACCCCATGTACGTACAGGTGATAATCAGCTATTGATGTCGGAGTAGGATGGTGAGAAGAGGCAGAAATGGAGTTCCACAGCCTAGAGAAGGGGCTGCCTAGGCCTCAGGCTGTAGCTTTGAAATGAAGCTGACTTCTGAGGTGCTGAGAGCCTACTCCATTTACTGAGGTCCTCACTTGTACCGTCTCTGCAGCTGATCGAGTACTTTCTCTGTCAACCATAGCTTTTATGATGCCAGATGGCATAGGAAACTGGTTGTGAAATCTTTAACAACCTTCAGCAAACCTTTAAGAAGACATTTGGTAGCTAGAAATCTTTGTAGTACCTAGATAGTGCTGTGTTATTAGTTTGTACGTATTCATTCAATATTTGTATTGTGAAATATCAATTTTTATACTGTTTTTAACAGCGTGTAACTCTGGAACCGCTCGATGGAAAAACTTCGTTCCAGTCTCATATTGTAGAGCAACACAAGAGCTATTGAATGGTACTTGAATCATGGGAATCCATCCAAGGGAACCAAAACGTACCACTTTTTGCGTGAGGCACTTTTGTGAGCGCTTGCAAACAGCATGCACAAAAGCGATCGCCGCGGAGCTCATGAATGTCTCCGGATTATGGGACTTGAACGAGCTGAAAGTAGAAGAGTTGCTCTGTCTTTGTTTGGAGTCCTAGAAGTGAAAGATGGCCTAGATAGAACAGGTAAGAGAAATAGATAAAAAACGGCAAAAATTGCATGCACTGGAATGTGCCACCGGATGCACTTCCTGGATCTGCAACGTTTGTACGTGTTTTGGACCGCTGGCTTAACGACTGTTACTGGCAGACAACTATTTTGTTGGTAGTTGACCTCCGTTCATCATTGGCCTACTTTATGATGACCCAACCCCTTCCCATAGCCAGCAAATTGCCTATAAAAACTTTGGTTACTAGACAACTACCAACAAATGTACATACACATTATATGCAAGAATGGTGCTCAAGTCAGTTTGCAACCACTTCACCTAAGTCTCTGTTCCCAAGGCCGCCGGAACCGGTCTGAATGGTCAGGCCAAAGCTGGACCACTTTTTTCGGCACTTGGTTGGGTATTGGTTGTTTATTTTATTGATCAAAGGTAAAGATTATTGCATAAGAAATTGCACATGCATCATAAATAGATCACACTTTTGGCTTGTCCGTTTCCAATCCCTCCACTCTAAAATTTATTCAGTGTGAGTTTGTTGTGTAGCTATATACATATTAGGTTGCAACAGATTAGCATTTTTACCAAGTGCATATGTGCAAGGGGCAAAATGATCAGTTTTGTCCGCCTATTTATCAGTAGATAAATTACCAGATTTAGAGATTTAGGCATCAGGGTGGTCAGTAAGTGCTATAAAATAGTCAGAAATGGCAAAAAAAAGTAAATTCTTACAGCTTCTTAATGCTAGATGCTAACCACAAGCACTACAATTCATGCAATTGTCAGCCACGCCTATCAACCACATCTAGCAACACCATGTGCCGATACCATTCGAATGTACATGCTCAAGCTCAGTGTAGGTAGAGGACGTCAAAACATACATTGCTATACAGGTAGATGCATGCAGTGTGCGCAGGGTATGTGCTCCAGAGAGCTCTAGATTCTACTACCACTGATTTAGCTGTCAAGGGGTAGCTCCTTTTTCGCGTCCTGATCTGTTGATCATTTGTATTAAATGGATTAGTATGCTATCAGACGTGTCCCTTTTCCCTTCATGCATATGCAATAGGATCAAAATCACAGCCACAAGGGAGGTACAAAATTCCAGTAAGTAGCTACCCCCTTAGCTAGCTATATAATTATGGTAATATCGTAACTGCTATCCAGTGTATGACCATATGGACTCACCATGATACACTCGTGCCATAAACGGTGCCAGTTTGGTAACGGATTCTCCAATCTCCTCAACGCATATACTCTGGTCAGCCTTTGACAAACTCATTATAACTTCACATATGAATTCCAATTCTGTGGAGACACTTTCAAGATCATTGGAATCAAACCTTTCAGAGCAGCCCATGTTTGTCAGCTGAAATAGCTTGTGGACTGACTTCAGCAATCCAGATTTCCACCCAAGTGGGAGTAAAGCTGTACCAGACATTTTGGTTTCGACGTCATATGACTATCCGGATACGTTATTCAGCCAGGGGCTTCCTCATTTAGTATAGCGCTTTTGAGGTGGCATTAATTGGAAATCAGAGATCGGTAGTCTTTTTGGGGCGGGGTCTTGTGACTTTGATAGCCGGGAATGTAAAGCCTTAGTGCGGCCGGACGCCGTGATCGCGCGAGCGTTGTGTTACACCGGATAAAGAAGAGTGGTTGTAGTAGTACTCAGTCGAAGGTGGAGATTTATACTCGTCAAATTAGCGGAAGCCCATATGCCTACGTACAAATTTAATTTAACCCGGAAGCGCGCTTCCGATATAAGCTATAGCGTTTAGTGGGAAAATCAGCTCAAGTTTAAATTATTCATAACTCCTCACTACTTTATCCGATTTCTTTCATTTTTGCTATACAATGCCATCATTACCTTATCTTCTTGCATTTCAGATCTCATAAGCTACCTTTGAAGATATCTTAGCTAGTAGCTAGAGGTCGGCGCCATGGCACGGCCCCATCTAGCTATTTATGGGCAGTGATGAAGAGCGTCAGGAAATTTTTTATGACTCACAATTGCATATAGCATCATAGTATAAATTTTGTTACATAAATAGACATATAATTATGTATATTATTATTATTATTATTATGTGAGCTCTACAGCAATAGGCAGGGTGATACAAGGCAGAAGTGATTTTGGTACGAAAATGTGAATGCTGACAGACTAGACCAAAAAAGGAATAGCTGAATAGTACAAACTGAAAGGTGCAATTGAAGCAGAATTGAATCTGGATGATATAGTATTTAATTATAGGAATAAAATTTATTTTAATATTATTAAGAAACTACACATAATTATTGACAATAAAGAAATACAATTTTAATAATTAATGCATGAATATTACTTCATGGAGGTGATGGATGACAGTTCACTAAGCGAAACATTTGCTGCCGATGATGGGCAGATGAAATGGAAAGTACAGGTATTCTCTGGATCAAACTTTTGAATGCAATTATGAATCAGATGCTCTTGTACTCGTCTTTTACTAAATAGTTGCAAATGATTTTGATAGATCTATAGTGTCTGCTGGAAAGGCATTCCAGAGATGCACAATTCTTGAGGAGTAGAAGTGTCTGGAGCTTGTAGTTTTGTTTATATTTACTTTCAGCTTATTACCAGTTTGGCCTGCACGAATGATCGAGTGTGAGAAGGATACCAGATTAGCAATCTCTGGATTGGCAGTTGGCTGTTATAGGCACTTAGCTAACTAGGAACATTATATCCTGGAGCTCGAACCAGTGCATGAGTGGTAATAGGTGCAGAGATAGCAACCTCAATTTATAATCCATTTGGTTGTTATTTAGTATGTATTTGGTGGCTCTTCGTTGAATTCTTTCAAGATTTTGGATGTCTTTGATGAGTCTTGGTCTCCAGAGCTGAGAGCAATAAGTCAGGTGGCATCTAACTAGAGAAAGATAGAGCTGCCTTTTGAGATCTTAGATACATGCGGTGGAAGGGTTCTCCTAATCAAATTGAGTGCCATGTAGGCCTTGCGACTTATTTTGTTGTAATGATCCGTCCATAACAGATCTTTCTGCACCACTATACTCCAAGGTCTCGTTGTGAACGAGTTGTTTCAAGATCTCTGTTGCTGATAGAGTAGGTATATTATACCCATTTGATGTGTGGAACGACTAGATAGAGCCAGCCTCATTGAGCTGCATTTATTGGCATTTAAGGTACCATTAAATTGCGTGGGCGTGAGGTAGGGGATATGACACCTAAACCACATCAAAGTCATTAGTGAGGTGCATGTTGTGTAACCACGCCCTTTTAATTGCACAGGTCTCAGGGGTGTGGCTGCTAGAGCCGGAAGTGTTCATTTAATATCCTCCATGGACCGGAAGCCGAGCCGGAAGGGAGGGGCCAGGCCACGCCCAAAACAGCCCCACCCTGTTCCCCAAGGACCACCATTCTCAATCAAGTGCCTACTAACCACCGGATGTCCACCGGAAGCCCACAATCAATCCCAATTAAAACACACAGCTTCCTCAAGGCCAAAACACACACAAACACTTGGAGGCCGTTCTGCCACACCGCCCACGCAAGAGCTCACCTCATTTCCTGTGTGGGCGGAGTAACAACACGTCATCACAACCACATCCGCTTCAAACCATCGTCAGCTTCCGTCCAGCCGTACAGGCCCCTCGATCGCACCGCCGTACAGTGCCTCATTAACAGACATGGCCTCACCTTTGACCTCCTGCCACGCCCCCAAAGCCTCCTGGACGGGTTCAAAGGTCACCACCGCATCCGGGACACGCCCACCTATCGCCGCAGCCAAGTCCCCGGCCCCGATGTCCAAGCACTGGCCTGTGAAGCCACGCCCAATCGGAAGCAATAAAACCTGCATTAACGCACACGCACACACTCCACACAGTGCCAGGAACACGCCCACATGCTTAATTAGGCCCAATTAGCTTTTTTTTTTTTTTTTTTTTTTTTTTTAGTCGTTGCGGTTAATAGTTAAGCAAGAATGCTTTGATCTTGCTTTGATGTGGGCAATTACCGGCCTTTTCTTCAGGGGCCACTTCCGGTCGCTAATTGCACGCGCATAATCATCCCTGGCCGATTCTGGACACGCCCACCTTCGACCAAAAGCACTCGTATGGCCTCTTCGGCCACGCCCCTTCACGATTCGCTAATTGAATTAGCCATTCCTGACGCTCACGCCCACGCAATTAAATGGTACCTTAAACTCAACTTCCATAATCTAATAAGGCTTCCTTAGGGGGTAAATCAAACTTTGACCCAATAATGCACGACATTGTGAATTCCACTTATGCGCATGCGCATGCGCTGCCGCCCTTGAGCTTGTCAGGTGATGGCCATGTGCATTCTGGTGGATCACGCGAGTCTGCCAGCTGATTATCCGGATCCGCGCTGACCACATCGGATTGGGGTTGGTGTAAAAGCTGGACTGTGGACTCTGGACTGGACTCATGGACTGGACTGTGGACTGAGATTTGGACTCGATTTTGGACTGATGCGCTAGGCGATGACGACCATTTCCAACAATAAACTCTGTTGCGTTGTACTAAGGAGCTGCTTGTATTTATAAAGCATGTAGAGGTAGAGCTGATTATTTCCCTTGGAAAATTGGTGAAGGGTGCATCTCCTCAGGGCATTGGGTATCAAGTTGAGACTCGGATGCAGTGAAAGATAGTCTCATTCCCAGCCCCCTTTCAAGCATACGGAGCTGGGGACGAGGGACTTGATAATGACCATAGCTCTACAACTGAGAGATTAGGCCAAAGAAGCCTTGAACGCAGGCTGATTTTCAAGGAGCCTGAATTCGAGACTAAGTTTGAGCATAAGGTAGATACTTTCTTTATCCAGATCTTTGTATTATAGTGTTTTTATAAATCTACTCTGACTTATCCCAAGTCTCCACATAACTTGAGCGTGAGGGTATGGGGCTATTAGTCTCATTGTCCCCTTAGCCTTCGTAGGCGTCTCGGTGATATTGAAGTCCATTCCTGTGAGGAGATGCCATCCCAGCCGGGCTCACCGATTTTGCAACTTCTACATGCTTACAAGTAGCCTTCAGGCTAGCTCCTTGTGACTTAACCTCGTACCCTGAAGGGCCTGGGAACGTACGTACAAGACTGCTTGTGACTACTAGCCTAGCTTGCAGTTCCATAGTCTCTTGGAAATGGTCGTCATTGCCCTGCGCATCAGTCCATAATCGAGTCCAAATCTCAGTCCACAGTCCAGTCCATGAGTCCAGTCCAGAGTCCAGAGTCCAGGTTTTGCACTAACCCATCGGATTGGGGGTTTGTTGATCACTATATCGACATAATATTATGAATAAATTTTGTAAGTTTGAAAACCCTGGTGAGAAAATACTATGATCCTATGTATGTACAGACAACTGAGCTAAAATGGAAGAGGAAATAACCTTCAGACCTATGAAAATTTACCGGCAGCTATTATTTACGGTTGTCAACTTGCACTTGATTCCCTCAAGACTTGATTATTACTATATTTCCTCTTCTATTCAATAGTTATCTATATAGGATAGCAATTTTATGTAGATCACAAACATGAAATTATCCTTAGAGGATTCGAATTATTCCAACCGATGAAGTGCGAGGGGCACTGAATACCTGGCCTATTATTGCTTATAGAAACATCACCTTGAAGTTCAAATTTCAATCAACAGGTAGGGCATCGCCATGCAGGACTAGCTACAAGCGGAGGCGTGTCCAGTGGGTAGCTCGGGGGGCTCAGTGAGCACCCGTCTGGTACAACAGCCAACTCAGTAGCTCAGAACAACTATTGTTTACTGATAATCCGACAACTGGTAGCTAAGACCAACTTACTATCCTCTAAAATTCATACCCTAAAAAGCATGCGCAGTATCTCATCTCTCTCATTGCTATCTACTAGGCTTAAACAGTCATCAAGTTATCTTCAAAAACGTGTTAATGAGGGATGTTGTCAATGTTTTTAGGGCGGCATACGTGGCTAAACATTTTGTGTGTGTGCCTCGTGCAATTGGCTCAGCACCTTGATTCCCTTCTTCAAATCCTGGACACGCCCCTGATAAGTACCTAAAGTCACATGGGGCAATGACAATTATAGTTGTAATTATGAATGCCAATAATTTTATCAACAGTAGGTACGTATTATTGGCAATCCATATACTTTCAAAAGCAGAGCAAGTTGGATCGAACACGCAAAGTTATTATTATTAAGCATATGACTCCAACTGCAAGTACTAAGGGCCCTATGCATGTCGATATTGATACACAATTAAATTTTGATAATTACTCTGTTGGTAATATAATTGACACTGTATACATGCTACTTGTGAGGTATCAGAAGAAAATAGAAGGATTGACGAACGTAGTTCTGGCTGATCATTAAGATTTAGCTATGTGCAAAACTATGTTTGTGTAAAAAGGTTCACAAATGAACCACTATTGCCTGGATACTTGTGCTTGTATTGTATTATATTGTATTGTACTGTCACAGTTACTTTATATATACTTACAATTTGATGAATGCATGTGACAGATCTCCTGATATGGTTTTCTTTCTTCTGGTAGCTATATCACCATTAGTTTCTGATACAGTCTGACATAGCTGCACTAATTCATGCCGAAATGTGCATGTTTTGGATTTTTCTCCTATATTATAGAATTTAATAGGACTGTATAGGATCATAGATTCTGAAGCCACCAAAAGGAGCGGGGCCTGGATACATACAGGATTATTAGTGGCTAGTTCTTCAGGAGGGAGAAATCGGATATGCACCTGTACTCTATAGAGAGGGGAATTAGCCTCTGGGATGGGAAATCTCTATAGTATATATATATGTATCTCTCCACCCTCTAAATAAATCTCGGAGGAGCTCCCCACCCCCTAAATAAATCTCTGAGGAACCTCAGGGGTTGTAAAGTGCATGGCAATTTTAATTTTGGGGTTGGGTGGCATTCATACTCACTATTGCCACCACCCCCACATTATTTTGGCACTTTTTTACTGTCTCGTTTTCACTGTATCCAAATAATAATAATATATAGATGCTAAAGTGTAATCATATAGCTTTGCCTAGTGAGAAACAAACCATACCTTGATTGGCACGGACATTATAATATTTGTGTCATAACATAGCTGGCTTTGGATGTGTGTACTCTCGCAGGCAAGAGTCTGGCCCACAGGATTGGCATACACTCTAATATTGCTGCTGTGAGCTCTATTAATCACAGTGTAAGGGATGCTCACTGCATATGCACATTAATTGTTAGTTGAGCTGTTGGATATACTGTTAATGCTACAAGTTCATTTGTAATGATTGATCATGATACCAAAGCCCAAGTTGTTCACTATTCTATTTTATGGATTATAGGTTTGCCATTCTTGACATTTGTGACTAGCTAAATTTCTCAAAGTAGTATTGGCAGAAGCAACGTACCTCAGAACAGCCATATTTCAGCTATTATCAGCACCAAAGTGGCATACATAAAGAAATGGCTGAAGGAATGGACATCCCAGCTATTGATGGCGAGTTGTAATTAGCTATGTGTTTGATATCCACTTTAGAGATGAGTCATCTCTCTGTGTGTTTCCTGTAACTTGGTGTCATAGCATATATTGTGTAGCACATGAGCTTTGTGAGCACATTTTACAACCATGCCACGAATTGTTGACAGTGTCCGACAAATTGACTATGGAAGATCCTAGAAAGGCTAGCTGTTCTACTTATAGGCACTTCCTAACATGCAGTTGCTAGTGTATTATTACTTTATATGAATTATCATGGCATTGTGTACTGCACACATGCTTAACCTGTGAATTCAGTAGTGAATGCAATCACATGGCCATGGCTGCATCAATGCTATATCACATGAGCTTGTAATGAATTAATCATGTACTATGTTACAGAGTCGATTTGATTTTTACCCACATGCATGACAGTCTCGCTGTATCTATTATAATAATACTGTAGTCCAGCTGCACATAATATGTATTATGTACCCAAGTTCTAGCCACTTGCTGACCTTACAATACATAGTCCAAAACATAGCGCTTACCATTCATTTGCTATGCCTACAAGTGAAGATCTGGCAATTTTTTGCGTGCTGATATTATGTGGATAAAATCATGCTTGCTGCTGCTGCTGCTGTAGTTCTCATCTCTGTGCTGCTAGGTTTATTAAAGTTAATGCAGGGCCGTCGGAGGCGGGGCGGCAGGGGCGGCTCGAGCCGCCCCACTTTTTGTGCCTTCCATTTCAACACCATAGTACATTATGGCATATGCACGTACGCGCATGCGCACGATTGGTATGCAAACCGCACGCAAAACAGCTGGTAGTCCTGCGATAGGCAACAAGCCAATAGAGTAGCTCACAAACGCGGAACGGTGCAATTTTTTGGGCGTGGTTTAATTATTTTTGGGCGTGGCTTAAAAATTTTGCGCGCGCGCTTTGCGCGCGTTTATTTGTTACAAAGCTCTACATAGCTAGAGCCTCCCCAATTGTAAAACCCTTCCTACGGCCCTGTAATGCAATGTACACAAGGGGTATGTGCTCTGGAGAAGGCTTTAGATTAAGAGACAATTAAATTTTAGCCAAGCATCTGAGTGACTCATAACCACAGTTAACAATCCATCGAAATTGGCAAAACCTGCTTCGAACCATCTGATATGGCCCAAATTATTGGTCATGCCTATCAACAGTGCTTATTATACTGTCACAGTGGACAATGTGCTTTCTGCTCATGAACTCTGTACGGTATAAACTCACAAGTGACACGTTAGAGGCCCTTATGTTTGCATAGGCCCATGGATAGTTATGATACATGCACCCCAATAGATAATTTATATATCAGGCTTTAATACCACATAATATTATTACTTTGGGGGGGGGGGGGGAGAAGTAGGGACACGCACATTAAAGTTCCTATTATACTATGTTCTAATTCCCAAAACCAAGCCAATTATGCTCATTGTTTTGTACCTATTATGCTCTTAATTTCTCTCAATTTTTAATATTTTGCATACCGTAGGACGGGTTTTAATTGCGTAGTTTAATAATTGCGTTCTAGTCAAGTCCGGCCAAATTGCGAATCCAAAAATTGTGATGGACGACCCCGTACCGTACTATAGTATACGTGCACGTTTATGTTTGCGAATCTATTAATTGCGAAACGTAGAAAAACTCGCAATTCGCAATTAATAGACACTCACAATTAAAAATCCGACCTACAGTATTAATCTGTGATAGTTCATTTGGAAACTTACACTTTATGAAAGCTTTATTTCAAATAACTACCCAGAAGACAAGCTACAGCGCTAGCCATACTAGACTACATTACTCACTAAATTTAATATTAGAAAAGTAGCTACTGTGTACTCTGGACTATACCCCATATTTTAACCCTATTATGCCAGCATTATGCTGGCATAACAAAACCACCTATTATGCCCAAAGCAATGCCAGCATATTGTGCTTGTCACTAGGGAGAAGTTTAATTTGTTGGACGTAACTGCAATTTATCCTGAACAGTTCCAGGGACCACACCTACTAAATCCGCCTATCACATACATGTAGTTGCCAACTGTCCCGAAACTGGCAGGACAGTCCCAAAATATTGGATATGTCCCGCTCTTGTCCCGAATTCCCCCTCTGCTGACATCATAGTACGTCACTACGTATAATGCACAAAAGGGTGTGGCACAAGCCTAACCTTAGTATACTACCCCATTTTTGTCTGTATATCTCGAGATTTAGTGGGCATGGTAGGTGGATTTTGTGGACGTTGCCAAAATAATGGGTGTGGCAATGCAAAAAAATGGGCGTAGCCCCAAAATTTCGCGCGCTCTGTGCGTGTTAGCTCATCTATCCCACATCTGCTTCTTATAACTATGCTATCATTAATTAAAACTCCACCCACACAATGCCTAGAATAGGAGAGTATATATTTTCTAGAGCACACTGAGCCTAGTATATAACTATAGACCAGTAGTGTTAATTATTACGGCAAAAACCATAATTTGTAAGGCACCACCACAAGAAGATTTATTTATTCATTTTACCACCAATTAGAATATAGTTGTAACAAATACTATGATCTGATTGGTCACTCAGAGGTCTCTATTTCTCATAGAGATCTACAAGTTTCATAGAGACCTACAAGTACAGTCGAGCCTCCGAACAAAGGACACTTTGGGAACGGGCCTCTTGTCCTTTGCTCGGAGGTTGTCCCTCTCTCGGAGGTTCATGATTTTTCAACCCTTTTTGATTGTATTATCCTTAACAAGTTAGTAAATGCACTTAAATGCATGATAAGAGCAGTAGAGATGATAATCAGGTATGTTCTATTTTCAGTATCAATGAAAAACTTGACCACATCCCCAGTAGCTATACATAGATCTAATGGTCCATATGGTAAAAGGTCGTCAATATAGTGCGTACACAGTCTAAGCCACATCAATGTCGGCGCCTCAATCACAGAGATGGAGTCTGAGACCGACTCTCGACTTTGAGTTTCGATGCTTCAATCAAAGGAGATGAACTCGACAGCACAGTACAGCTTCCGAACTTCAGATCGGTCGTGGCATTATGCATGCTATAAATAGCGCAAGGCTAGCTATATTTATCCACAGGATTACGTTAGCCAAGAGAACGCGTGAAGTTCGGCCAGCATTACTTGTCGGAGAAAGTAGCACTCAGCTTTTAATGTATTCGCTGGATATGTATGTAAGTTAATATAATATGATTCTGTGGATTTTCAGGTCTCAGAAGTGTTCTCTAAAGGCTCTGAATTTTAGCGCTATGATGACATAGGTTACATCATAATTACAACATAATTACCTAATAACCGCAAAAAAGTAAATTTATACTGGGGATGTAACAGCACAGGCTGAATTTTTTTTATTTCTGAAGTACTGGCTACTCCAAATCGTTATCTTGACTCAAGGCTGATATTATTATCGCGCATGTGGCATAATATTGCGACTGCCTAGATTGCGGCAAAGGTGGGCGTGGCATCGTTAATTTAAGGGCGTGGTTTCCGGATGTCCGCTATTTAGAGGCAGCTTTGCATTGAAAAGTCACGTTTGGAGCTTGGATCTTGTCCGCTGTCCGGAATCGAGAAGCGTCCGCTTCTCGGAGGTTGCTAATGTACTATTTTAACTATGCTAAATTCAATCAGTAACACGGCACTTGTCCGCTGTAGAGAGGTTGTCCGCTTCTCGGAGGGTCCGTTATCAGAGGCTCGACTGTATAGCCAAGGGCAATGAAAGATGCACAGTACACAGTAACCAAGTCCTCAGGTCAAATGTTATCGTTTAATATAGTTGCTACATTCTAAATCAATTAGAGACCTTGTCCAATGCATATGGTCTGTATATGCTTTTAAGAGACCCTCATACATGCCCTTAGTAGTACCCTTGCTGCATTCGGGATGCTACAGCTTTGGGCCTTAATTTTCAGGTCTCTTAAAATGCATAGAGACCTTGGATTTGGTCTCTAACTGTTATTAAGTGAATAGTTGTACTACTACTACAGTGTTTATGCTAGTGTCTAGGCCTCTTCCAGGACCAATAATACAATTGTAGGATCGGGACAGTTGTTAAAAATCCAGAACTGTCCTAGAGATTCAGGGACAGTTGGAGCCTATGAGAACCAGTCTGTGAAGATCTTCCAAACTTCATGGGGACATGTCCCCGGATCCCTACCTTGCACACACGTTAATGTGCATGTGCTGCATGTTCATAGACAATACTAATAAATTGGAGCCTAAGGATTCTTATGCAATCTGTGACGATATTTCCCTGCAGCTACTGTTTTGTGCTAATGAGTTCCCGTAACTGTTATAATATCCTTGAGTACTCTATAGATCAGCAACAAAGCCGTTTAAGTTCATAATAATTGTAGGAGCATAGTATGAATGTTATTCTTTTATACAATAATAATATTATGCAGGTGCTGCTAATGTTGGTGCATCTGATTCAGTGGTAAGTGCTTATACTAAATTATGCTAAATTATGAGGATAACACTTTGATACCATATTATATGATATTACATTATCATTATGTAGTATAATAATAATCCAGACTCATCATATCCTCCATCACTTAGATTAGCTACCATGGACTCATTATAATATCATAGTAGATCTATATACTGTATGATAGGGAATTATAGTCACAAAGAGCATGTGCTGGGTAGTGGGATCATTGAGCTGTTATCCCTCGGCACATGGGCAAAGGTTACGGTTCTGTGCATCTGTTACTAAGTTAGCTGGTACATACCTTGTTTGCCGCAAGTCGAAAGTGCAGTGCTATAAATTTAAGGTTCCTTTTGCTGTTCCAAGTGTGTGGATTTCACTGAAACCACTTTGTTTACCAGTTTTGATGTAATCTGCTAATGCTAAGCTTCTTGACTATTTTTCCATAGCAGGTCACATAATTAGTGGTACCTAATCTCATTCTCAAACTCGATGGGACTACATGGTACCATGCGTTATAATACAGCATGTACTACTTCTGCTAATCTGGCATGCACGTGGTATTGTGTAATGGCGTACAGTCGGTATTAATGCATTCTTGTGGTTACTCTAGGTCTATACACTACACAACCCTGCTAGAGGTAACACAGCTAGCTAGTGTTTCCTAGTAGAACTGAATTCAAACAGGATGGTTGAGTGTTAACATAATAATATCATTATGGGATATATATTGGCCGTGAAGAGGGAATAATCTGCTTTTGCAGGCTTACTTTTGCAATGTGTACTTGGATAGTCACTGTGTATGTACAATCTGTGTGCATGTGCTGTGTACACTAGTACAACCACTACAGTACATTTCAACCAGTCTCTGAGCTGATTGTGGGAAGCCAAAGATAACTAACACACTACTACTGTACTGCAAACCACTGTTGCAACTGTCAGCATTAATTTTTTGCAAACCAGCCACTCACTATACTGCAATAGGCACGTATTGCAATTGGTATTACAGTGGAACCCCTCTAAAGCGGACACCATTGGGACCAAAAATTTTGTCCGCTGTAGTGAGGTGTCCTTAGCTCAGGGGTTAGTGGTTGACCACTCCCCTCCTACAATCTCAGCCAGTTATGATAAAGCACTACTGTGGATGACGAAAAAGGCAGTATTGATGAGAGATGTGTCAACTGACAGCTCCTAAGCAAGAATTTGAGACATATTTCGGCTTTACTGTAGTTACTGGTCGCTGAAACCGACCGATTTTAATGGTGGGTGTGGCCTAACTGTCCGTTATGCGAGGTTGTTCACTATTGTGCAGGCTCGAACGGGACCAAAATAAGAGTCTGTTATACGGAATAGCGGGGTGTCTGCTGTTGAGGGAGGTTGAATATATTGAAGCATCTTGATTGAAGTCTATGGATATACAATCCGGACATTCAGAATTGTCCGTTATATCGCAGGTGTCTGCCGTTGAGCGGTGTCCGTTAAGCGGGGTTCCACTGTAATACATTGTTCATTGCCATGGCTTTGCATACAGCAACGGTTACTATCTGTCATGTTGGTTACCATCGAGCATGTATCTGTGTATGATAATTTAATATAATTAATTAATATCCATATCCAGTAGGTAAGAGCTATGGCTAAAATCAATGAGTTGTAGGAAATACGTGACGTCTTTTAGGATATGTGAGCAGCTAGTATAATAACGTTATATTTCCAGAACCAATTGCTCATGCTGATGACCCCACTTTGTTAACTTGCAATTGTGCTGAACTGAAAACGCTCTATTATAAGACTTGATAAAAAACTGACACTATAATATTATATCAAACCCTTAGAAGGAGAAGCTGAGTCAGTACAACATGTACGTTTGAATTTTGAAGCAGAAAATAAATCCTCCCTGCCCATGCATCCGAAACCATAGCCATGACTATACTTTGCTTGATGTCTGGTTCTCACTTCCACTTAAAGAGTACTACTGGTATAATAAACAATGCACATAGCTAGTATCAATTGGACTTAACTGTTATCATAAAATTAATGTCAGGCTATATTGTCTGCATTATTACGATCTTGTGCATGAAATTTTGCCTAGACATAGGCTTATGTAAGTGTCCATCATCTCTTTTTTATATTATAGTCCAGCCAAAAGCTAGTATATTCATAGTGCCATGACTGTCGATAATGGATATTACCTGATTCTAGCTTCTGTATAACCTTAGTGGTCAGAAATGCAGCCTCCTGTGCCTCAAGGTTATGCTGACTACCCATTATTGAGGGATGGACAGACAAATACAGCCAGACCAAACCAATTTGTTGTTGCACAGATTCGCCCATGCATCCAGTTTTTGCCTTGTTTTAAAAAAGTAATAATAAATATGCATGCGCAGTATCGACCCCTTACCAGATACTGTAGAACTTCCCACATGCAGCTAAAAAAGGACAAGTTGACTAGATGCTGTGACTTAATTTCTGCTCCAGGAGAGATTGTTAATTGCAACAGAACTTTTGCTACAGGTATTCAATGGATACACAGAAAAAGCCTTTGATTTCAAGCCTAGCCAGTGGAACCAACTAATGCTAAAAGTACAGTGGAACCTGTCTAAAGTGGTCACTATTGGGCCAAATATCTGTGGCTGCATTAGAGAGGTGGCTGAAATATGCAAAACATAGGGGGTGTGGCTTGTAGGAGAAGTGAGGCCTAAGTGGTTGCAACGTAACTGTGGGCTCAGTGTAGGGCGCTGTCAAGTGCTGGGAATGCCTGCAAGTGTGATTAGCAGGTGGTCTAACAAACCCAGAAGTTGTACCTGGCAGCCAAGTGGGGTTTCCCTGGGGGCTGTCCTGCAGTGGCCACTATAGGCAGGCTAATTTGTACTAGTGTAAACAACACCATATGGGACCTGGCTAACTGGCCGGTATACGCAATAGGCAGGTGGCCGTCTTATCCAGGACCTACAGGATGTGGCTGTACTAAGGAGGTGCATGACCGCCTTAATCAGGTGACTGTAGAGGCAGGTTCCACTGTACTCCAAGTTTGCTTAATAGAGCAGGGTCAAACTTTCGTGCTGAGGAGGATGCACATAATATTATCATTCCATAAACAGATAAGCATGAAATCCTTTCTGTTGGAACTTCTGAAGGAGTGGCAAGGACGAGCTCTTGGGTAATGGATCAATTGACTCAAACAATTGGAATTGAAAGGTACGGAATTAATCAGTTATATTATTATATTATAGTAATGTTTAATTAATTTTTTGGCAATTATAGAGTTAAAATGGAAGCACTGATTGCAATTTATCCAACGTTGGATTCAGAGCTATCTGATAAATATCATATTAAGATTCTCAATTACTCCAAAGGATCTACTATGATTGAATATACTGTGCATATACAGAAAGCCCGCCAAGAAATTGAAACATTGATTTTGAAGTTTTGTGTTGCTGAAGTGTCCTTTAAACGATCTACTTTTCTCTTAGATTCAGCTCAAAAAAGGATTGCAGAAAATGACTTCAAAGTTAGCATTAAAATACCTGTTGCAGCAAGTAGAAGTAATCCAATTTCCTTGACAGTGACATCTTTCTGTCCCAAGCATCTTGATAGAGCTACAGCCATTCTGAAAGGTCATCCATTTTACAAGTCATTCAAAATTCCTAGTGGCTTCTATATTGACACAGCAAAACTGAAGAGAATCCAGATTGATGTCCGGAAAGCATTTCAAGTCTCCATTTGTCCCATATACAAACAGAAAACATGCACATCCCTATCAATATGCAGTTTTGTGAAGAAAGATGTGACTGATGCTCATAATGAACTTCAGCAACAGCTTTTCATTACTAGTGAGGTCGAGGATTCTATTAAACCTGAGCCTACCTCTAAGGTATTTATATACATGGTTGATAAAGTATGAGTAATTATTTCTATTTTTATTATAGGATGTGCAGAACCATGGTGCAAGCAATTCAGGTAGACATCGTGGGTCTGCCACAGAGGATTATGTTCTCAAGCCATTATCTAAGCACTGCATCAGCGTGAAAAAACAATCCATTTCAGAATCATATTGCAGAGCATTTGTTACTCTCAGTACTGAAATGACCTATTATGCAAAGAATAGAGCAGATTGGTTCAAAGATATTACAAAAAGCTGTGTGTCCGTCAAGTTTCCCGAAAAAGCCAACCTTATATATACCTCCAGTGACAGTTCTGGTCACACTTATACCTTCGAAGGCAAGATAGCTGTTGTGGATAATGTGATCAGTGAAATCCATTCACTTGCTCAGACATTTTGTGTAAAAGTAGTCAAGTTGCGCCTTCCAGCTGAAAATGTAAGACTAATGCAGTCAAGATGGACTGAATTCAAGAAAGATAGCGAAGCAGTATATAGCGTATGCATTCATTTCATTCTAAAATCACCTAATCTTCATTTGACCTCCAAAGGGGAGTCAATTATCACTTTCATTCTCTGTGCTAGTAATTCTGAGCGACTTGAGGATGTAGCACAGGATCTCCAGACAAAAGAAAATGGTTTGAATCTTCCTGTTATAGAGACCAAACTCTCAGAAGACCAGATAGTGGTACTCAATTCATTGATTGCCAAACAGCAGTTGAATGAAAAGCACAGAGTGATTATGAAGATCCTTCCAGAGACACGAAGTCTAATACTAAAGGCAGCATATAAAAGAAATCTTGATCAAGCCTTCAAGGATATTTTAACATTGCTTGAATCGTCCATACCCGCACATTCTAAGGAAGTTGACAATGTCAGTCTTGAACACAAAATAGGTGAGGACTCACAGTCTTTACCTTCATGCCAGCCTACAAGCATCAAGCATTGTTCATTATTATTTGAGCCTCACTATATTCCCCTCTTCTTTTCACAAGCTTTTATGGAAACTGTTTCTCAAGTTGAGAAGGCTCATGATGTTAGGGGAATACATACCCCTGAAGGTCTTATACACAGTACTATTAAACAGGTTATCTACAGAAATAGCGATGGTCACCTGATTACTGTACAGCTATGCTATAGTAACCTCATCTACGAAAGAGTAGATGCCATAGTGAATTGTTCTCGAAAACTATCCCCCGGCATGAAAGCCATTGGGGGTGAAGCACTTCAGCTTGAACTAGATACTCACATTGCTTTACACCGAGCTGATTTAAAAGCTGATTCTGTCTGTGCCTGTCTTGAGAGTGGTAATTTGCCTTGCAATAAGATTATTCATGTTGTTTCCCCTTTACGAGATGAGGTTGGGCCAAATGACTTCTCCTTTATCCAGAGAGCACTTAATTGTGCACAGATGCATCAATTAAGACTGATTAGCTTTCCATTTGCAAGTGAGGAAGTAGTAGTTGCAGAAGAATTTGTATATAACCTCCAAAAGTTTTTCATACAAAATCCTCATTCGTGTATACACATGGTACGTATTGTATGCAGCTCTCAAAAGCTTGTAAATGTCTGTAGTTGTATCAAAGGTTTTAATGGAAAAGGTGCTGTAGTTGACCTACCAAAATTATCAGCAATAAAGTCACCATTGAAGAAATGTAGTAACCAAGCAGAGTGTCAATGGTATTGGAAAGCAGACAATGGCACATTCATCCCTTATTCAGAGGATATCAATAGCATTCTAATGACATATTATAAGCGGTGTGCAACAGGTAGGTGTCACTTTCAGGTTGGTTTAAGCAACTACATAGCAAATTTCGAGAGAATGGAGCAACGTAATATGACCACACACTTTATTCGAGAGATGAAAGTTGAGCACATGATCCACAAGGTTTCTGATGCTTGTCGTGGAAAATCCGGCCTTAGCATTAGCGTAAAGTGGTACCATCATGCTCAGGACAAAAAGTATTCCCGATACTCTGCCTCTGATTCTGCATCGATTGAAAAGCTCTACTTTAGTTCAGCTGAGTTACAAACACTACGAGTAAATTCAGAGAACTTTTTATTTGACTTCAAATCTATGCAAAAGCTTGCAGTTCAGCAGCCAAAGGCATTGCCGTATGATGAAATATGCATACAGAGAAAGGTGATTGTTCATCAGCTGGTAAAATCACCTACGCAGTCTTCTCCACAATGGTATTATATGGATGACACTAAACAGTTTAGTCCTTATTCCAAGCACGATTCTGCATATATTGAAGGAATGTATCAAAACGGAGCTGCAAGAACCCTTTCAATACAATCGAAAGTATACACATTTGACTTCAAGTATATGAATCAGATAAATGTAGAAACACGATACAAACGAAATATTAAGCGAGTACTAAGATCATCTGTAGATCTTCACTGTCAAAAACACTTGGTACCCCTCCACCACATTTGCAAAGGTATTGTCATTAGTGTAGAAGGATCATCTCCAGGACTTCAAATTCAAGAAATTGGTGACAAGCTTAAAGTTCAGGTGGACAGCATAGTGCATACAAATGAATTACCACTTCCTGTGTTTATTACTAGCTCCGTAGACTCAAAAGCAAGGATATTGAAGGCAGCTAAGAAACATAACGTTCATTGTGAAATTACTTCAAAAGCAACTGATGTTGATTCAAAAGTCCTTAAATTTTGCGGATCAGAAAGTATAATAGGAAAAGCTATACAAGACGTGATGGAAGAAATCGCAAAATGCAATCCAACAGCAACAGCTGTTGAAATGCCTCCAGAGTGGCAACCTCAGACAAAAAACACAGAATTATTTGAGCTCCCAAAATCAAGTAATGAATACTTACATGTAGAATCCATGTTTCATTCCACAATGTCCAAAACCTCGACAACCATTTTAAGTATCAAACGCATCCAAAACAATTGGTTGTGGGAAAAGTATGTGATGACAAGGAATAGAATGAGCAGAAAGAACAATGGAAAAATTAATGAAAGAGAACTCTTTCATGGTTCACGAAAGTGTCGTGCTCACAATATTTATGATTCTGAAGAAGGATTTGATATGAGATATTCATCAGAAGGCATGTGGGGGCAAGCAAATTATTTTGCTGAAAACGCAAGCTATTCAAATTCTTATGCATATGAATTGACAGATGGTAGTAGAGAAATTCTTTTTGCAAAAGTATTGACAGGTGACAGCTGCAAATGTGCAAGTGATAGAAGCTTACGCCTACCACCTTTAAAAGGTGTTCACACTCGCTTCCAACAAGAGAGATACGATACTGTTGAAGGAGAGACTGGGGGTAGCAAGGTATTTATGACATACCTCAATGATAAAGCATATCCAGCTTACTTGATAGTCTATAACCCAAATAGTGTGACAATGTGGCGTTCTTCGCCAAGGCAAACCAGTACAGCACAAACGTCTGCATCAGTGGCATCTTGGAGCTACAATTTAAATCCTGCTTCATCAGCACCATCAAGCTCAACTTCAGCTAATGCTGCTGCCCCACCTGTGGTGAATTCTATCCCCAGCTACCAGGGAAGGTCACACCATGCACGTAATGTACCACCGCAACCTACACCTAGTAGAGAACCTCCAAAAGTAACCCATCCACCTCAATCAGACCAGAAGGGTTGCATTTTACAGTGATCAATTATTGGCAGTAACTGTAATACTATACGTCTTGATATTAATTTTTCTATTATAGTCTATTATAAGAGTATCATCATTATTATTTAATTTTAGTGTACTAGTATAGCTATGTATGGATTGTCATTATGTTGTTTCCGATATAACAGTAGTGATATCAATGTTATTATTATGCTAGCTCCTGAATTCCATTGCTCAGTTTTGTGTCCCTTTCCATCATGATTATTGATAATATGACTTGTAAGCGTGAAATTTGGCTACATACGTTCAACACTGCCGTACAGCACAAAGGAAAAGCCTGCAGCTAACTGAGAGCTGGATATTTATAATAATATTATGTGGCTAAGCGCAAGACTAGCATAGAGGATACAAACCAGAAACACACCTGGACCGGGTATATAATTATGCACTCAGTAGCAATTTACTTTTTTGCGGTTATTAGGTAATCATGAGTAATTATGATGAAACCTATGGTGTAATCTATGAGGTAATTATGAGAAAATTCAGGGCCTCGATGGAGCCCTTCTGGGACTTGAAATTCAGTGAAATATATAGAGTATCTTGCGCGTGTATCCAGCGAATACCTTACAAGCAGCGTGTTGCCTTCTCTGACGAGCAGCAACGGCCGAACTTCACACGTTCTCTAGGCTGACGTAATCCCGTGGATATATATAGATAGCCCTGCGCTATATATAGCACGCACCATGAGCAGCGTGCCGCCAGACCAGTCTAGCTGTACTGCACTATTGAGTTCTCAGCTTGTGTTCAAATTTTCACTATCGAGGTCCAGAGACACTCTCAGATTCCCGATGATCCGAGGCTAGTCTGCGACTGAGGCGCCGGCGTCGTACTGTACAGTGAAGTCAACCCACTATATTGACGACCTTTACCACCTACACCATTTCAATTATGCAGCTACTGAGTGCATGGTCAAGTGTTCATTATAATATATTATGTTTCTGGCAATAACACTTAGTCTATAAGACTTAGTGTGGTGTCTGAGTGCATTGTGACCACTGGTATCTATAGAGTCAGCTGTACCACAGGACAATAATGTTATTGCCCTGCATGGTGGTATACAATGTCATAGCATACACTACTGGAAAGTAGGTATACTTATGTAATATTATAAAAAAAATATGAAGAATATAATATTATAATATATAGGAAAGTGTGTGTGTGTATCTTCAGGATTTTGTCAGAAGGGGATGGTCCGTATTATAGACCGTACATTAATTTTATAAAATTATAAACTTCCATCAAAGGTCTATAAGACAGAAACAGATATTGAAACTGCATTCAATGTGCTCTTGGTTTGTGTAGATTTTGTAGCTATACATCATAATGATTTCCAATTGCAAAGAAATATATAAGGCCAGGAGTTCAGCAAGGGGGGCCCAGTAAAAGCATGCCGCCTCACTCTGCGCATGTTCAATATCAGCAATCAGGAGTCAGGAGTATTGAACTACATACCCTACACCTGAGCAGCTAGGGTACTGGTATATTACATACCCTGCACCTAAACAGGGTTCTGATACTAGAGTCAGTGATCTAAGAGTTGGGCAAGGGCGGAGAACAGGTAGCAAAAGTGGGGGGGCTCAGACCTTTGACTGTGTACTGTGACAACCGTTAGGCTGTGGGCATATGCCCACAGCCCACCTAGGGGGGTCTGGGGGCATGCTCCCCCAGAAAATTTCGACTCTCTGAGAGCGTTTCTGATGCAATCTGGCACCAGTTTTTGGACTGATTTTAGTAGTAATTTTTACTTTTAATTAGCACTCTTTGCAAACACCTAGAATTATGACAGAACTATGTTGCTGTAATTTTGTAGTATGGGCATGTGATAAAATGGGGGGGGGGGGGGGGGGGGGGGGGGGGGGGCTCAGCCCCCTTGTTTCCAAAGTGGGGGTGCTGAAGCCCCCCCTGCCCCCCCCCCCCCCCCCCCCCCCCCCCCATTTCTCCGCCCCTGTTGGGGGAAGGCACCTGGCTATGTCACTATAATATAAACTGAAAGCCTCTGTGACACACTTCAACTGAATTATGCACTTGAGAGCCACAGCCTGTTTACACTGTCACTGCATTGACAACTGACCAGTAAAGCACAGAAGGGCAATCAGTCATGTAGTTGAGGTAGGTGCCATATAAACACAGACTGGCAAGTTGCAACAGCTGCACACTACTACTCCACAGGGCAGGACTTAACATGACCACTCTTCCTTATGCCACATATACCTAGGAATGCGTACTTGCTCTATAACGACCCTTACCATTTCGCAAAAGAGCGTTGCGACGGACAGACGGACGGACGGACTCAGACAAAAACCGCCAAACGATTGCAGTAACCCTCCGCCTACGCTTTGCGGCGAGGGTTAACTAGAGAAGATGTTTCAATATCAATGGGGCGAGCCTCCGCGAACCCCACACAAGTGTTATGGTATAATAAAAGTGGAATTTTCAATAGGCTAGTTCCATGTTCAGACAATATTTCACAGCTGTCTGTTGTTCTATACAAAATTGCTGAATTCATGATTGTGCATATGTTCCTATAGTGAGTGGATGCTCATCCTGAGACTCTCTCGCCAATCTCTCCCTTTGGTTATTACTTAATCTAATCAATCTGACCCCTCGCTGTTCTTCAGTTTCTGATGAAAAACTTTCGCTCTGCCTAGAGCGCTTTCTCTGAAGTCTTGTCTGTCTCTATTCTTGTGTTTCTGCAGCTCCCCTTTCCTGGTCTCTCTTTCTACGTTTTCTTAACCTTTCTTCTTTTTCGGCTGCAATTTCAGCTGCTCGATGAGCTCGCTCCCTTTCTCTTCTATGTTGGAGTTAGTCGTAAATTGTGTCATTACGCATGCGCATTAATTGAAAAATATTGAATGAACACCGTTGAGTTTTTGAGTAGCCGTGCACACACATATTATATGGGGCGCATGCTTGCAGGAATGGAACATCAATACTGTATACCCATGGATCAATATCAAAATACAGCAACACTGGGATTTGCACTTACAGGTGAGAAAAGCAAGCGTAGGGATGTAGCTATAGTGGATATGATACGTTATCCCTACGAGTCTTGTTAGTGTATTTTTTGGCACTGCCATCCCTACTTCATCCTTCAATTTTATTCAATTGTTTTTTATACTTGTTACTGTTCTTTTTTTAGTGCCCTCAGGGCCTGGTAGCTAGTTCATGATTGTCATTAATTTTCATCAATGCCTCCTAGCTAACTAATCTCGTGGTGACAGGGGCTGGGCATGAGACTATACATATTATACCATGGCGACTGGTTTGCCTAGCTATTCATTGTTTAATAATAAAAATTTATTAATGCATGGAACAATCAACTAGCTACAACTTCAAAAACAATATTATTATAGGAAGCAAGTATACCACTGATTCAGCATGTTTGTGTGATCTTAGCAGCTATGGTACCCCAAATACACCGTAAATTCTAACTTAAATACTCCTGTAAGTCCAAATCCCAGGCACTCTTTTGATAGCTATAGCTAGGACTTCTTTTGCATCACACACTACTGAACGTGCATCACTGAGTGGGGTTCTCGAAACGTCCAGATTTGACCTGCGAATGAAGCCACGCCCCTCGTTATCTCGATCCTGAAGCCGCCAGGGCTGACTTAGCCTCGTGCCCAGGCCCTTTGAGGCCCGGCTGGGTACGAGAGTAGGCCCCCCGGGCTGACTCGATCGGCGAACTTGAAAGAAGGCTATTTAGAACCAAGGAGTGACGAAAACTTTCGGTTTCTGGAGCATATTTTGTAGGCCAGTAAGCTTACTGTTGGTAAGTAGCCACCATAATCGACAGTTCACTGAGCTGATCAGCTGAGCGCTCGATCGAGCAGGTCCTGGACGCGCCACTTACATCGGTCACATGACTTCACTATGGCAACACCGTTTGAGCATGCGCATTATAGGACAAAATGGCTAACCAGACACACCCACTCGCAAAATGTGCGCTGTACACACCCACAATTCAATCGCTTTCCTGATAACGCAAAACGAGCGTGCTACAGACGTGCGCGCTCCAAAATGGAGTGGATTTATACTCGAACTATTAAAGGTGAGCGGTCATGGTAGTCTTGAGTTAGCCCAGGAAAACAGAAAGAATGAAAGAAAGAAAGAAGAAAGAAAGAATGAGAAATAGCTATTTTTTTGAACATCTGGTTCTGGCATATACAATTGAGTTGATGGATGATCTTGGTCTTGTTGGATAGATAATTTGCTGTAGATTCTGATTTTGACACTTAGAAAGTTCAAAAAGTTACCTGTTTTGAGATATTTGGATTTTTATAATGTATTATATATATGGAGTATCCATGCCATCCCTACTTATAGAGTCTAAAGGTCCTATACTTTTATGAAAAAATCCATGGGTTACTCTAGGGATTAAATTATGCAAGCATTCCCTTGGGTTACTCTAGGAGAGGAATTATGCAAAACTCACCTTGGATTACTCTAGGGATAGAATTATGCAAGGCACATTTTGCATAAATCCTGGATAATATAGCTATAACAGCATAGATATACTTATTATGGGAAGGAATTATGCAAACACGTCTAAAGAGTAAAACCTGAAATTTGATGTTTAATTATCTATGAATATCATTATTTCAGTTCTATAATACAAACACTAGGATCAAAAGGAGAGCTAAAGATTACTCAGTGAATAAGAGGAAGTGGATTGGCTTGGACTAATGCATACAATAAATCATGCATATCATATGGAAATTCTCAGGGTCACAGTGAAAAGTGGTGGTGGCTATTCATACGAAAGTGTCATGTCCTTGGAGTTGTAAAGAAGGAACTTAAATCAATTATCAAACAAAGCCAGCACTATGGGATTCAGGGTATTATTTGTAAGACATGTACAAGCGAAGGAGAGACTTTACTAGAGAGTGGCAAAAAATTTATGGTACCCATGAACACAACAGATGACCTAGTAAGTACAGAATCTGTATCTAGTAGCAGCTCCAATAGAGCACAACTCCCAATACAAATGAAATCAGGGAAGAAAACTCTGCGCACAGGTAAGGGAAGTCATGGAATAGCCACCATAAAGAGACTCATCGAAGACGAAGAAAACTGGGAAACTATTACGAAGAAAAGTGATTATCAAATTGACAATTTCCTGGAGTCTTTTCATCAGCTGTATAGTGCAAAAAGTGTTTTATACTCCAGACTGCACTCAACTTCCACAAAGCACTGCTAACCCACACTACCTATGGGATGATATTCAGATATCTAAGAGTGGATGGAACAAGGACAGAGAAGTAGATGTTTTGCTATCAGATAAAACAGAAACGTTAATGTATAGGATTGCTTCATGTAATGGTGTTAAGTGTGTCCTGATGAATCATGTGATTATGCTGCACCAATATCAGCTCAAAGACCCTGTAGCATCCACAACAATCTCAAGCTGGTCAAAAGTAATGACAAAGCACCTTGCCCTGTTCAGTTTGCATATCTGTATCCTAAAGAATCTGATGCTTCAGATCACAGACGGTGGATATTTGCCTTTGTAAGACATCAAAAAGGTGCCTGTGATTCACTTCACAATCATCCTATACATAGCTCATCAAAAATTTGCTCCAAAGTCAAGCAAATGATTGCTGATGCCACTGAACTCAATCCCAGTATAAAACCCAGGGACATTGCCAGAGGTAAAGGAGTAAATGCAATACCTGGAGCTATTGACAAGGCAAGTAATCACATGGGGAGGATTGCACGAGAAGTCAGAAAATCCAAGCATCACACTGCAGCTGGTTCAAACTGGGATATAGCAAACTTTGAAGATGTAGCAGATGACATAGATTCTAAAGATGAAGAGTTAACTGGTGATACCATTGATTCAGTTCAACTAAAAGGCCTTACAAGGCCATATTTAGTATCTGCTGGGATAGAGGATGGCATTAAGTTCGTTTTCTGCATGAGCCCCTTCATGTCTTCACTCCTAGCAGAATCAGAGTTTGTTGACTGGGCAGATGTTACTTATATATAATGAGACTCGAGAATACCCTTATTTGTTTAATATAATATGGTGGCATTCAGCTAGAGTAGATCATCGAAATCCGGACGGTTTTTATAAAGCAACCCATAACTTTCGGACATAACAATGATTTTAAATGATAGAGTACTCAGTAGATAGAGCTACCAGTCAGCTAACGAATGACGCAAACCGTATGTCCCAATCTTTGTTGCAACGCGTGCAAATTGTGCTCAAAGATACAGTGTTACAAATTTATAAACCGGACCTCCGCTTCAAATCTCGGACATGCTTGCATATTCTATCTTGGTGATGATCAGAATCGGTCAACGCTGCTACAGGTACATGCACTAGCAGCTAACTCCGGTCCACCATTTCGATCGTGTTTAGCCACGCCCACCAGTGGGACTCCACCCAATCATTTTCGAGGAATCGGACGCAAATAGAGGATGACTACTGGCTAGCTCCACTTGTAAGCTAAAGAAAGTTGTAGGAAGCATGGAATCATTTAGTATATGGCCTACCATGACTGTGATTCCGACCAAACTCATCTAAAACCGCATGTCCGGGATTCGACGATATCCGATGATTGGTAAATTACTCTACATAACCATGGACTGGGTGCACGTGGTAGTAAGCCGTGTCAGAATGACTAAACAAGATGCTTCTGCTTACAGCTTAGCATACTCTAAAACATTCAATAAGTGTAAACATTCCAACAGTGACTTTGAACTAGGAACAAGCTTGTTGGGCATTGTTGTTGATTGGTCGGATGCGGAGATTAAAGGTCTTGGAAGTGCTGTTGGAAAGGAACTAGCAATCACTCTTTTGAAAGGTTGCAAGGTCCACTGGACAAGGTCATGGCAACGAGTTAGGGACTGTGTTGCTACCACAAAGGATAAGGTACGTGAGAAGGAATTATTTGCATCTATAGCTTCTCGAATTCCAAAAATTTCTGCTGGAAACAACGTTATGATAGCTTTTGAAGTCGTGTGTAAGAAGAAATCGGCAAATACTCTACTAGATGTCATTGAAGGACTTACGAAAGATGATGCTACGTTTATAGATTCCAGTACAAATTGGTCACCTGCAACTAAGTGGGTTGAGTGGTGGATGCGGCCACAGCATCTTATATTAAACTGCTGCATAAGGATTATTCTGAAATGGATGAAGCAATCTGGGAACGCTGTCCTTCAAACACTAATGCTGTGGAGAGGAAAAATTTAGACAGCAAAGAGTCTCTACCCCAACAGCTGCAGATAGCTGTAGCGAATTTGTACAAGTATGATAAAGCAGCGTGTGCTAAAAACATTGCTGCTAGACAAGGAGTATCAGTGACATACTGTGATCAAAGTCAGGAAGCAAGGAAATCAGAAGCAGTGAAAAGAAATATGAGAAGGCAAAAACTTGCAGCAAGTGATCTGACCTCACAAAATGGACCTCCTGATCGTCAATGTCACTTTGAAACTGGTGGAAAAAAGAGGAAGAGTTCAATAAGTAAGAGTGAAAATACGAAGCGACCAATGATTGTGACAGTTATACCTGAGACAGGTGATGAAGACTCCGATATGGATGATTTTGCAGACACCAGTTTTCATCAGCCTAATCCCAAATACCTAGGACGTAAGCTACAGATGAGGTTTAAGATTAAAGAAACAGGAAAGTATGAATGGTTTAATGGACAGATTCTTCATTTTGATCCTAAAACTGGTAAATATGATGCATTTTTCCCTTCGGATGGTCAGACCGTTTATATTAACCCATCACAAGAAGGCGATGACATCGTATTCTACAAATAACTAGGCATAAAGTCAACCTAAAACTTATCACCTGATTAGTACTAAATCTTATTAATGATTTATCATCATTTTTTTATGCTGGTTAATGATTATTGTTGTACGAAAAAAATGCTGCCATAAAAATTATACATATGATCAGGGTTTCATCCAGAAAAAAATTTTTGGGGGAGAAGTGGGTGTGGCAGTTTCATGCACCGTGACCCCTCCCCCAATTAAGCATTGATATGGATTAATGTGTAGTGTATCACCACTTACTGATTTTTGTGATTATCTATTTGTGCGATTTTAATATAATTTTTGGCGATCATTACCAGATTACCTCGTGTGTTGTTGTACGGTTGAAAAATATAAAACTATTATCGTTGTAGTGTGAACGAGCTCGCCTCTACCTACATTGGTGACCCTGACGACTACTGAGCACCCTATATCATGGCAGATGACGATTCCACTGGGGGTGGTTCAACGGAAGCTACCGTTGATGCAACGGCTGCTGTGGCCAACGTCTCTATTAAACTCCCGCCATTTTGGCCATCTGATCCGGAGGTTTGGTTCGCACAAGTAGAGGCTCATTTTACAACACGGCGCATAACTGCCCAGAAGACTCGCTTTGATTATGTAATTGCCTCCTTGTCTCACGAAGTCGCTACAGAAGTCCGTGATCTCATCCTGAAGCCTCCAACAGACACACCCTATGCGACCCTCAAAGAGCAACTTATCAAGCGCACAGCTGCCTCGGAACAACGTCGCCTACAGCAACTCTTCAATGCCGAGGAACTAGGTGACCGTAAACCGTCTCAGTTGTTGCGTCGTATGCAACAATTGCTCGGTGACCGTGCCGGGGTTACTGACAGTACATTTTTGCGAGAGCTGTTCCTGCAACGCTTACCCCCAAACGTGCGTATGGTGCTTGCCTCTACCAGCACCACTACGAGCCTTGAGGAGCTGGCAGAACTCGCCGACAAGATTGCTGAAGTGGCTGCGCCCACCATTGCAGCTACCTCCACCCCTTCTCCCTCCCCACAGCTCCTAGAGGAGTTACAACAACTACGTACTGAGGTCAAACAACTACAGAGCTCTTTCCGCTCCCTCTCCCTCCAGTCCCGAGGACGCTCCACCTCCCGAAGCCGACAATCAAGTCCCGCTCCACACTCTTCTAGTGACTCGTCCATGTGCTGGTACCACCAAAAATATGGTGAAGCAGCCAAGAAATGCAGATCCCCATGCTCCTACACTCAACCGTCAAACGACCTGGCCGGCCGTTAATGGCGACGGACGCGTCCGGCCTTCAAACTTGTCGCCTATTGCACATCACTGACCGCACAAACAGACTTACCTTTCTCGTAGATACTGGTGCACAAGTAAGTGTCGTACCGCCTACTCGTACCGACCGTCTCAGGAAACAGGAAGGTTTCGCTCTCTCTGCAGTCAATGGGACAGCAATAGCGACATACGGCACACGCTCATTAACGCTCAACCTTGGTTTACGTAGGACTTTTCGTTGGATATTTATCATCGCAGACGTGCAAAAACCCCTCCTGGGGGCCGACTTCCTGCACCACTTTGGCCTTCTAGTTGATATAGCTAACGGTAAACTAGTCGACAAACGCACTAATCTATCGATACATGGAATGCTTGTGCAGGACACACCTCCTTCGTTAACTATTCCCACCCACTTGGCCTCTCACGACTACTCGACCCTACTCTCGGAATTTCCCGAACTTACAAAAGTGCACAACTATGGGGATAGCACAGTCAAGCACGACATCACACATCATATCGCCACCTCCGGACCTCCAGTTTCTTGTCGAACCCGCCGACTATCCCCAGAAAAACTCCACATCGCTCGCAAGGAATTTGAGCACATGCTTGAGTTAGGTATCGTCCGTCCTTCTTCGAGTAGCTGGTCCTCCCCGCTGCACATGGTCCCCAAGAAAACTCAAGGAGACTGGAGACCTTGCGGAGATTACCGTGCTCTAAACCATGCCACGATCCCCGACCGTTACCCCATTCCTCACATACAGGATTTCTCCGCCTCTCTTCATGGGGCCAAGGTATTCTCAAAGATCGATTTGGTGAGAGCATATCATCAAATTCCCGTCGACCCCGCCGATATTCCCAAGACAGCTATCGCAACGCCATTTGGACTCTTCGAATTTGTGCGAATGCCATTTGGGCTCAGAAATGCCGCACAGACATTTCAACGCTTTATGGATCAGGTCCTGCGTGGTCTTGACTTCTGCT
Source organism: Cliona cf. orientalis (assembly GCA_963930775.1). NCBI lineage: Eukaryota > Metazoa > Porifera > Demospongiae > Clionaida > Clionaidae > Cliona > Cliona cf. orientalis. The sequence goes on from OZ005698.1 coordinate 5,807,679, forward strand.
ACGACTATATTGATGACGTATTGGTCGCTAGTTCCTCACCAGAGGAACACAAGCAACACCTCAGACAGGTTTTTCAGCGTCTACGTCACTACGGTATTATCATCAATCCACAGAAATGTGTTTTTGGTGCACCAAGCATCGAGTTTTTGGGGCACCTTGTCGACAGTGATGGGATTCATCCGCTTCCAGCAAAAGTGCAGGCTATCGTAGCTTTCCCACAACCAAAGTCTCGCCGCCAGCTTCGCACATTCCTGGGTTTGGTCAATTTCTATCATCGTTTTATACCCAGATGTGCCAAAATCGTCGAACCGCTCAACACGCTACTCTCTGGGGGACATGAGCACCTGTCATGGGACGATGCCACAACGCAGGCCTTCTCCGCTGTTAAGGAAGCCCTAGCATCTGCCACCTTGCTAGCCCACCCAAAACCACATGCTCTGACTAATGTCATGACTGATGCCTCCAACGCGGCCGTAGGTGCAGTGCTGCAGCAATATATCGACGGACAATGGCAGCCCATCTCCTTTTTCTCCAAAAAGCTCCAACCAGCAGAAACTCGTTACAGCACGTTTGATCGGGAACTGTTGGCCATTTACCTTGCTATTAAGCACTTTCGATATTTTCTCGAGGGTCGTACATTTCATGTTCTCACGGACCACAAACCCCTCATATTCGCATTCCAAGCTCGCCAAGACCGCTACACACCGAGACAATGTCGACATCTGGATTATATCTCACAATTCACTACAGATCTCCGCCACATTCGAGGTATCGATAATTCCGTCGCTGACGCACTGTCGCGCATTGAAGCCAATGCACTAACACAAAACTCCCTACCTGTTATCGATTTTCAGGTCATGGCAGAAGCGCAACGGAAGGATTCTGAACTTCAAACACTGTTGGCTAACCCAGGGACATCCTCTCTCCAAATGACCCAAATTACACTCCCTACTGGTGAGTTAACTCTTTACTGTGATACTTCTACAGGGACTCCTAGACCTTTTGTCCCAGCACCGTTACGCAGGTTAATCTTCGATTCTCTCCACTCTCTATCACACCCTGGAATACGTGCTACCAGACACCTTGTCACCAGCAGATATGTTTGGCCAAAGGTCAACCAAGACGTCAATCGCTGGACCAAAGCCTGTACTCACTGTCAACGTGTTAAGGTTACCAGACATACCAATGCTCCCATGATGATGTTCAAACCTCCGGACGCACGTTTTGATGTCGTACACATTGACCTTGTGGGACCCTTACCATCCTCCCATGGCTATCAGTACATCCTCACATGTGTTGACAGATTTACCCGATGGCCTGAGGCAATCCCCCTCACAGACATTACAGCCGAGTCTGTGGCCAGAGCGTTTGTTTTCGGATGGATTGCACGGTTCGGCGTACCCTCAACTGTTATCACAGATCGAGGTAGGCAATTCGAATCGAATCTATGGACACAACTGAACTGCCTCTTCGGTATACACAGACAACGTACCACAGCGTACCACCCAGCCGCGAACGGTATGGTGGAACGTTTCCACCGGCAACTGAAATCCTCACTGAAGTGTTTTGCTAACCCCAACCTCTGGATTGATGCGCTACCACTTGTTCTGCTTGGAATTAGAACGACTCTGAAGGCTGACCTAAATTGCACATCAGCAGAACTGGTCTATGGTGTCACTCTCAGATTACCAGGACAACTCTTTGTCCAACCACAAACGGCATCTACACTAAGTGACCCCTTATCATATGTCGATCACCTGAAAGAAGTCATGCAGAGTGTGCAGTACCAGCCGACACGTACGTGTACAAAACCGCAACACTCCACCTTTGTTCATAAAGATTTGCACACTTGCACTCATGTGTTTGTCAGACGAGACGCTCAGAAACCACCCCTCCGACCAACTTACGATGGGCCTTTCAAGGTGATCGATCGAAAAGAAAGATTCTTCGTTGTTGCACTCAATGGTAATCGGCAAGACACAATCTCTATCGATCGCCTCAAACCGGCCTACCCTATACATATGCCAGAAACACTCAGTCATAGTCACTCTCACACACATCCCTCTGATCACGCTCCCTCTCACGATCACGACACACAATTGTCACCCCCAGTTGTCCGAACAAGGTCTGGACGTACGGTTCAGTGGCCTGATCGTCTCGTTCAAACAATGTAACTAACAATGTCATCATATTATCATATTATCATGTGTACTCGTTCATTATACCATTCACTGGAGGGGGAGTTATGTAGTGTATCACCACTTACTGATTTTTGTGATTATCTATTTGTGCGATTTTAATATAATTTTTGGCGATCATTACCAGATTACCTCGTGTGTTGTTGTACGGTTGAAAAATATAAAACTATTATCGTTGTAGTGTGAACGAGCTAGTCTCTACCTACAAATGATTGTGTTTTCTGATGTCACTGAGGTATTGCATAGTTTTATCTAGTGCTCTTACATAATTGAGTCATGAAGTAGGAGACCATACACTGTAAAAAAATAGTTGTTACAGTAACAACTTTTGGGTTGTTTGTACAATAGTTTAAATATAACAACCCTTATTTCGTGGGGGTTGTTACAGAAGGTTGTTCCCAGTACAACTCAGGTTGTTATAGAAGGTCGTTAGTACTACACTTCTGGCAGCCTCAATGGTCGTTCACATTACAGTTAAAGTTGTTTACTTCACAATTTAAATTGTTTGCCAAGCATGAATACATTGTTTAACAAGGTTGTTCTGGTAACAATTCATCTTGTATTGCTAACATGAAAAGTGTCACAAAAAGATAAACAAAGTGCAAATTACAAAATATACACAATGCACACTATTTAGCTAGGTATAAACTTTACAGGTATAACAAATAATAATATCAGCTAACCACTCAATAAACTTGACTCAGTAAAGTGTTCATTTTGCAGCACGTGTCTCGCTCACAGTGACAATAATTCATAAGACTGACCATAAGCACCACAGCGAGTGAGCATGATGTCATGTTTAGCACCTGAAAGAACCATGCACATATATTAAGTAAGATAGCGCACAATAATTTCAAGAATAATGTCCACTTACCATTTAGAAAGAGTTGACTTAAATAGTTGAAGGGTAGCTGCACAGTACAACCCAATTAACTCAGACCCTAGCTTATGGAGCTTATAAACTGTCACACAGAGTTTTTGAGTCCCTTGAAGTGAGCTATTTTTCACTGAGTTCAGTTTGGAATCCCTTCCTTTGCTAACTTTTCATGTAGCCAGCTGAAAGATAACAAAAAAGTAGCAGAAGTAACCCCAAGCTATAGTTCACAACATGCTTATCCATAGTACCAGCCCATGCAGGCTAGCCTATAGGCTAATACAATATCAAAACTGGAACAAAATGCTCATAATTGCTAGCTATAGTCTAAGATATAAAATCTTACCAAAAGACACACTTTAGAAGCTCTCTTTGATGTTGTGCACCAAGATAAGAGAGAGACATAGACACAGCTAGGAGTTCTTTCAAAGCAGCTGCCAGCACTGATTTGAAAATGCACGTGTCATGTGACATCATCATACCGCACACTCTTACAACCCAGGGTTGTTACCAAAACATGTTCAATTGTTTGAAACATTGACAGAACAAATTTTGTCATGAACCTGGCTTAAATGTACAAAGCCAAACTGGAAGAATTTGCTGGACTATATAATGGCAGGAAAATGGGATAGTGAATACTATCCTCAATGCTTCATACAACCACAATTGTTGCTGTAACAACATATCACTTAGTGCATTGTTATGGAAACAACTTAAGAAATTGATTATGATCGTGGGTTGTTACTGTAACAACTTATTTTTTACAGTGTACTGATCACTTGCAATCCCATACAGAAGCTTCTAGCAAGATCTTGTAAGAATCTTACACAATTCATGCAAGTTGTATCTTGCACCTACTTACCCTCAGAAATCTTGCAAGATTCTGCAGGATTTATGTATGGGCATCAAGAATCTTGCATTCTACAGCAAAATCTTGCAGTTAGATGACTTCAAAAATAAAGATGCAAGATTTCTTGCAAGAAAGTTCTTGGCGTCTTGCAAGATGTGTTAGGCATCTCACAAAATTTAATACTATGATTATTATACGTAGTAGCATGATGACGATCTTTACCAAAAGATCCTATCCAGGGGCTCATTAGTATGGGCGACCCTTACCCATTAACGTTGTATAGTAGCGTATAGCAACACATCATCATCATCATCATCATAATAATATTATAGTAATAATTAACATTCTTGTAGTAAGTGAAGTAAAGAGTATACTCTTGGTGAAGTCCACACCAAACTTTTGACATCATAGAATCCTAAAATGCATGTAGTAGACGTAAATGAAATTGGCTATGTCTCTCTCGCTCATACACACACACACACACACACACACACACACACACACACACACACACAGAGTACATACACATGTCATGGATTATGGATGGGCCATCCTAATTCTTAATAATTATGATACCCTGGTCCTTTGCTTTGGCGTGGACCATTGCTCCAGGGTGCTACTTCTAGCCTCGGGCCTAGCACGAGAACAATCCCACTACAGCAGAGACAGTGACTGCAGGGGCATGGCACTAGCCGACTGAGGAAAGGCCGTGACTCCACACAGGCCACAGCCACATTCCCACCGACAATGGTCATGTCCACCCCAGCACAAGGCCAGGCCCCCGAATTTACAGTTGGGTTCGGGCTTATAAGCAACTTATCAACTGCACCAAGTCCTCCCCCCCCCCCTACACACACACAACAGTCACATCCCTTACCATAACAAATTGAGAAATCAAGTGGCTGAGCCTTAATCAATCTTGTCTCAGGACACCAATACCATGATCCTCACAAGCGTAATGCGTAATACTGTTCTCTCAATCTCGTGGTACCTACAAGTAACAACATTAGATCAAAATAAATAAATCTTATCTTAAGTTGTGATACAATTAGCATACTGCTAAGTCGACCGACCAGTGTGTCTCTGTATGTACGTAGCTGACCAGTGTAACTGCTGATGAACAGCTAAGTCGACTGAACAGTGTGTCTCTGTATGTACATAACCGACCAGTGTAACTGCTGATAAACAGCTAAGTCGACTGAACAGTGTGTCTCTGTATGTACGTAACTGAACAGTGTAACTGCTGATAAACAGCTAAGTCGACTGACCAGTGTGTCATGTCCGTAACTGAACAGTGTAACTGCTGATAAACAGCTAAGTCGACTGACCAGTGTGTCTCCGTATGTCCGTAACTGAACAGTGTAACTGCTGATGAACAGCTAAGTCGACTGACCAGTGTGTCTCTGTATGTCCGTAACTGAACAGTGTAACTGCTGATAAACAGCTAAGTCGACTGGCCAGTGTGTCATGTCCGTAACTGAACAGTGTAACTGCTGATAAACAGCTAAGTCGACTGACCAGTGTGTCTCTGTATGTACGTAACTGAACAGTGTAACTGCTGATGAAGAGCTAAGTCGACTGACCAATGTATCTCTGTATGTACGTAACTGAACAGTGTAACTGCTGATGAACAGCTAAGTTGACTGAACAGTGTGTCTCTGTATGTACATAACCAACCAGTGTAACTGCTGATGAACAGCTAAGTTGACTGAACAGTGTGTCTCTGTATGTACATAACCGACCAGTGTAACTGCTGATAAACAGCTAAGTCGACTGAACAGTGTGTCTCTGTATGTACGTAACTGAACAGTGTAACTGCTGATGAACAGCTAAGTCGACTGACCAGTGTGTCTCTGTATGTACGTAACTGAACAGTGTAACTGCTGATGAACAGCTAAGTCGACTGACCAGTGTGTCTCTGTATGTACGTAACTGAACAGTGTAACTGCTGATGAACAGCTAAGTCGACTGACCAGTATGTCTCTGTATGTCCGTAACTGAACAGTGTAACTGCTGATAAACAGCTAAGTCGACTGGCCAGTGTGTCATGTCCGTAACTGAACAGTGTAACTGCTGATAAACAGCTAAGTCGACTGACCAGTGTGTCTCTGTATGTACGTAACTGAACAGTGTAACTGCTGATGAACAGCTAAGTCGACTGACCAATGTGTCTCTGTATGTACGTAACTGAACAGTGTAACTGCTGATGAACAGCTAAGTCGACTGACCAGTGTGTTCTCTGTATGTCCGTAACTGAACAGTGTAACTGCTGATAAACAGCTAAGTCGACTGACCAGTGTGTCTCTGTATGTCCGTAACTGAACAGTGTAACTGCTGATAAACAGCTAAGTCGACTGATCAGTGTGTCTCTGTATGTCCGTAACTGAACAGTGTAACTGCTGATAAACAGCTAAGTCGACTGATCAGTGTGTCATGTCCGTAACTGAACAGTGTAACTGCTGATAAACAGCTAAGTCGACTGACCAGTGTGTCTCTGTATGTACGTAACTGACCAGTATATTAAACGCTGGTCCCAGACTGCTACGAAGTTTAGCCAGAGTGACTGTTTATTGTATTTACTCCCTGCAGTCACAACTTATCTGTCTTAAAAAGATTTCCATTCTGAAGATATAATAAACTTTCTATAGCATCTAGTTCAGATACCTGACAGAGAAGGAGAGAGAGATATAGATCTATAATATTTATATGTACGTGTATTATTATTATTACTGTGCCTGTATTTACCGAAAGGAGGTGTGGTCAACTCGATCTAGCTCGAAGGAGCGTATCTCTAAGAGGACACGGGTCGTTTGTCATCGTTCAGTTTGCAGGCTCTTCTCCTGGTGAGCATCAAAGACAAGAATGAACACGAAGTCAGCTCTGCTCGATCGAATGCTCGCACTAGTATCCCGCCACGACCGCGCTCTGCTTGCATTTGATTGGTCATTTCAAGTCACATGATGCGCGGGCCGCCGTATCGCAGCTGAGTTTCAGTTGCCTGCAGCTGCACAGAAGAGCAAACTTTCACTGGGTATGAACCAAAGAAATTTTCTACAAAAACTTTATTGAAGAGTTACAGTTCGAGTCAGAAGGTCTGGCAGAGTTTTGAACTTAATTGGTATGATATTTGATATTTATGGGAGAGCATAGCTAAAGGTGCTAGCCGCTATCTAATAGGAGGGGCAATCCACTTTAAATTGTCAACTTTCGCTGTTACAGTACCTATTCTACATTGACGGTAAATACCTCTTTCCTTCATAATTCAGTTCTGAAAGAGAGGGTAGCCACCAGACTGAGGACACTATAAGAGCTAGCTATGCAATTCTGGACAAACACAATGTCATGACAGTTGGACTTTTCTGCTGCATTTTAAGGTAATTTTGAATAATATAAAAATTTCTAGTATTTATCATATTTGGAGGGGCCAGGTGGTGAGTAGCCTCGTCCCCAGGCCTTCTGAGGAAAGGAAGACCTGGTAATATCCACTGCATGTGCATGCACTACGTTTTCCATATAGCTAATTTACTGTAAAATTAAAGTGTCCGTAAACTAATTCCTACCACGTGCTAACAAGTGAAACGGTCCATTTGTCTAAAGAATACAGAATGACCTCCTGACCTTTGTACTAGCGATTGTGGTGCTGTTCAGGCCTTTCCTTCCTCCCCCCCCCCCCCCCCCCCCAGAAGGCCTGGGGAGGAGATTAGGTGGTGAGGGGCATCCCACTTTATTTATTATTTTGCTTCCGGAGCAAATTCCTTCACTTGCCCAATGTTTTCCTGCAGTCTTATTTGCAGTCTATACCTGGTATGTGTTTCATGTGCATCCTGCTGTTGCTTGCAAAGTGCAAGTGAACACTCTTTGAACAATAGATCACTGCAGTGAATGGTGACAATGACTCTCACTTGTGTGCATGAACAGAAAGTACCGTATAGCGGGAAACTTTCGAGGGAGAAAACTTTCACGAATTTCGCGATTTTTCAGCCATCCGCGAAAGTTTTCTCCACGAAATTCTAGGCATGCCACACCCATTATGCTACCATTCCACAAAAGTTTTCTCTGTGAAAAGCTCCTTTCTACCGATCCGCGAAAGTTTTTTCCCTCAAAAATTTCCCGCTATATGGTACATGATCGGCTAGAGCTGTGGTTGATAGTTACAGGTGTGCATGACCAATGCTAAATGCCTTAGTGGCCAGTCAACCCTCAGCTTCTCCTCCCCCTCTAGATTCAATGTAAATTCAATTACTATTATTGTATATTGAACTTTGACCCGTAATACAAACATATGGGAAACGCGTGGGCGGAAACACGTATGATAATTTCCCATATCAGTCGTGTTCGTCACGTGCAAAATCCGTATCAGTCATGTTCGTCACATGATCGCCATATATACAGTGTTGAAGTGTTGAACAATGGTTGAACGTTGAGCGCCAGAGAAGAAAGTAAGTTGCTGCTATCAGTCATTTTTGTTGCCCGAGTTAGATAAATGAACCACGGTGCCGCTCCCCTTACCTTACTTAGCTATACGCCTTAGTCTTCGGTGCCTGAAATGACAGCGGCCATCGCCGAAACGTAGCAGTCCCTTCTTAGCTTTGCCGCTAGAGCTACTAAAGCTCCAGTACAGAATAGGCTTCTTAAATATACGATAAATACCTTATTGCCATAGTAGAACGACGATACCTCGGAAATACCACTCGTTCATTGCCTTTTGCACTATTACTCGTGCTTCGCACTCGTAATAATACGCGGCCATGAACTCGTGATATTTCCCGGTATCGTCGTTCTGCTATGGCAATAAGTATATATTATTGTATTGCTTATAGGACCACTAATCAATTAATGCTTTAACTTTGTGCATGCACGTCACACCCCCTCCCACACCCACCCCCTCGGGCAGCCCATTGTCCCCCCCCCCCCCCCCCCAAATTTCAGACTAGATAAAATCATGAGTATTTCAAGCTCAATTTTGCCATGTTTGATGGTTTGGTTGCCATTACAACTCAGCTACTAGTAGGGGCCTACATATCCATTGTAGCATATTAGATAATTATACGCACAGCTAGCTTTACCCTTACAATAGCTTTGGATGCCTTGTTACGATGTAAATGCGATCTAACGCAAATGCGATCTATCAACACTTAGAAAAATTCGACAGGGAAAAAAAAATCAAAGTGTACAGCAAGATTTGAACCCGCTCTATTCCGTCCCATACATTAAGAGCCCAACCACTCGGCCACCACCGTTGTTGCTGCTGGCAGCCGTTATTTCAACTATTTTATAGACAAACCCTACACAACCCAGCCCCTAGCCCTCCCACACTAACCCTGTTAACCATTCGCACCCATTCCCAGACCTCCCACACTTACCCTGCTAACCATTCGCAATCCATCCCCTGACCTCCCAGCCCCTCCCATCCATATCGTCCAGCGATCGCGGCAGCGTATATTATACGTACCGGCGTATCGCGAACGGGTCGGGATCGCATTTGCGTCGTTACATGCCTCAACCATTCTCCAAGACCTATGGACCTATCATTACTATAGTCTCAATGCATTCAGTGACATTTCCCCGATAATGCATAATACCGTGTGACATCTCTTATCTGGTGAAATCATGCTATTATTAGTAACTGTTGGATGCTCAGCTTCATTCTTTGACGGTTCACTTTGAGTAGGTGTACACTTTGAGTAGTATGTACATGTATGTACCTGGACTATTGCTGCTTTAGTTAACCTCTGGCCATGGGTCTCATCAATTTCAGATTATGTATGTTATACCTCTTATACCTCTTGGGCATTACACAGTATCTTTTCGTGTTGGCATGAGATTGAATTTCAGTCTCAGGTTATACAATGATATTGTACATCTGTATAATGATGACGACAGATAGACAAAATTAATAGATTACATGTACATTACCCATTGCGCATGCATGCAAACAGAATAATATATGATTTATATCAACTGATCGTTAACTCCTAACAGAATAGCTTGACAGTGTTTAATATTTTTCATTGATGTGTGACCTGAAGTCTGAGTAGCTACAGTGACCATCTCTAGCAATCAGCATGCAAATTATGTCGTGGACTAGCCTTGTACCCAGGCCTGGCAGGAGGAAGAAAGAGGGCCTGGTACTTATTGCATGCGCATGTGCCAACTACCCCAAGAAAAGTTGGGGTGCCGCAAACGACTGTATGCTTTTTCACTCTCCTCCCTTGCGTAGGGTACGAAGCGATGTCACATTGGTGTAGCTTTGTACCCTATAGGCCGCAGCAAGAGGGCAATAAAGCGTACAATCATTCATAGTACCCCAAGTTTTCTTGGGGTAGTTGGCGCATGGGTGTGCAATAGGTACCATGTCCTTTCTCCTCCCCCTCAAAGGGCCTGGGTTCAACACTAGTCATAAACCTAACAGAAGAGGTATAGGATACGACACAGAATTTCTATTCAATTAAATAATTATAGGAATTAACATTTTCATAGCACAATATACAATAGGTGATATTTCTACTTTTCTTGAAGTGTTGTGTTATGTATCCCAGCATTCATCCCTGCACGCATGCACCTTACATATTAAAGCATACCTCGATGAAACACAATGTCATAAGAATAAATTAAATAATATAATCATCTGATAATATTATTATTGTGTTATTATTCAGGTAGCTGATCTGGAGAACAAGCACCTTGAACCTCACAAGAATTTTCTGATAAACACTGGCTACCTGATTGTCTACTATAATAATATAAACATATCAGTGACCACAAATGCACAATTATTTGTATTATAATAATTATTATTATTGTAGTGTGTATGTGATCTTATTATTGTGTAGAATAACCGTAGACTGAAAGGATGTGGGTGGAGCAACTGGTTTCCATAGCAACAATCCATGTGCATGCAGTATAGTAGTCATGCAAGATTGTCTTGCAAGATTCCTGTAGAAATCTTGCATGACTCTTGTAAGATTCTTGCATGCAAGATTAATGTCTTGCATGGCTGCAAGGCTTGCAAGAGGTCTTGCAAGCCAGTGCTTGTAAGATTCTTGCAAGTTCTTGTAAGATTGTGGCCATTTCTCTTGCAATTTGCAAGATTTTTGAGCAAGCATGCAAGATTTTCAGGCAAGATGTGTAAGATTTTGCTGCAAGCCTGATATGCAAGGTTCTTGCAAGAAGCTAATGTATGGGATGCGACGCAAAAATATACACGCTCGCACCTTTCTCTCTCTCTCTCTCACTCTCTCTTTCTCCTTTTCCTCTTTTCTTCTTTCTCTCTTTCTTTTTTTTGGGGGGGGGGGGGGGGGGGGGGGAAGCTGGGTGTTTTGAGGGCGAAGCTTCCCCCCCACCCCCCCCCCCCCCTCTGGATGAAACCCTGATGATTATAGCACACTTTCAGCAAAAGCATAATACCTATAACACAAGAGCTACTCGGCTATAACTATATAAAATTCTATATAACATTAAACTTTCTTTAGAGAAAATAATTTTAAGTATAGCTAATCTAAAACTCAATCCAACTGGCCATGCTGCTTTAGAACAGATAATGATATTCATAGCTAATTCAAGCACAAATTTGAAGTTTTACTCGTTAGATGAGTTTTGCATAATTCCTTCCCATATTATAGTATTGTATGCTATATATTATCCATGATTTATGCAAAATGTACCTTGCATAATTCCATCCCTAGAGTAACCCAAGGTGAGTTTTGCATAATTCCTCTCCTAGAGTAACCCAAGGGAATGCTTGCATAATTTAATCCCTAGAGTAACCCATGGAGTTTTTCCTTATTTTATGTAACTGTCTATCTGACCGATATAAACGGAAAATCTCAATTGGCATCACCTGTGTCACAGTGGGGCTCGCTTCGGCTCGCCCCAATAATGAACTGTACTGAGTGGCCCATAGTGGATATTTAGGTTTTACTCCCATGACGGCCAGTCCGACTCTGACTCAGTGGCCTTCAGATGCACATTGGTAGGATAGCCAAAGTTGCATAAATTATATACAGAGGCGTAAGAAGATGGTTTGGTAAAGGGGGGGGGGCAGTATGATCAGTGTGTAGCTATAAAATTGAGCCTAGCTGCAGTATGTAACTATCAGAAAACATAGGGGGGCACCAGCCCCTGGAGCCCCCATGGTTCCTACACCTATGATATACAAGTGCGAACTTTTGTGTCATGAGAATATAACATATAATTCAGCCATCAGTTCCTAATAGCCACAGTTTCAACTATAGCTATAGCTACAAGTTGATGTAGATATAAGTATGAGCAGTGACTGTTAATGTCAGAGATGGCCTGTGACTACATGTAAGGGGGCTTGTCCAAAGTCCTTGTGGAAAAATTAACGTCATTATGACGTTAGGGGGGGAGGGGGTCTTGCCCCATGACGTTTAACAACTGCATTGTCAGCAGATTTTAGCTTTAGTTGTAATTATGCATTCTTGTGGTTGAACAAGTCTAGACACACCTCCAGCAGTGTCAAAATTTGCTTTTTTGTGACAGCTGTATCAAGCACTACCTAGCTAAAAGTGTGCACGTAGCTACAGGCAAGCAAGAAACTGCTAAAGAAGCACAGGTATGCAATGAATCCATGAAGACATAGCTAGCACTGTAGAATACAAGTAAATATCGAATGTGTAGGCTAAATGGAGCAGAATCAGAGTTTCAGTATTGAATCTATGTTGAAATGCTGTGACGTTAAGAGAGGGGGGGGAGGGGGGTAAAATGTTAACGTCATAATGACGTTAATTTTTCCACAAGGACTTTGGACAAGGCCCCTAAGAATATGAAACTTATGATCACAGATTGATACAGCCTGGGATGGTTACCCGTTATCGGCTTCGGATAATTATTACTAGCTAGCTATAGTGGAAGGTAAACTTACATCACGTTACTATTGCACTTGTTCATGGGCAACTCAGTGTGTGGTAGCGAAGGTAGCCGCGGCACAAGTATAAATTTGAACTCCTGTCATACTTGGTAGTCTACAATGAATGTATAGAGTGACTGTAATCGTCCATGAGTCATCGGATGTCCAAAATACACACTGATTGTCCCATTTCTCAGTCTCGGGAACTGGTAATGGTCGTCACGAGTCCAGTCCATTGGCAGTTCCAGTTCAGTTCATGGTCCAGTCCAGAGTCCAGGTTTTGCAGTTACCCTTGCCACTGTACTAGACTATATATGGGTGGATCACGCGAGTGAACATGGACAATAATTATCGGGATCTGCTCCGTGACTACTCGGGCTTTTGGTTGATCGAGTCACTATCGGCGCCGGATAAATCTTGTAAGTTTGATAGTACCCTGTTGATGAAACACTATCCTATATATGTAATTAGTAGTATATACACAGACAACTATTAGGCCATACCAATTTGAATATATGTTTCTCAGATCCGGCCGGGTCACATTTTGCTGAATTCCAAAAAAAAAAAAAAAAAGGGTGTGGTCAAGTGTTGGCAATAATAAATGCTGTATATCGACAAGGCACATGCACATAAATGCTGTCCTACGTAATCAACGGTGCACATGCGGCCTAAGCTGTTGTCAGCTGATCTCTCGTTCTAGCTCAAGCTAGCTATCTTTGATTAGAGAAATGGCTGTATCATCTGCGTGGCTAAGCATCGTTGTACTACAGTGTGTGGGTGCATCAAAGGCACCGCCTAGAGTTTATCTAACATAGACCACCAAGGTGTAGTCTAACTGCCAATTGGGGCAGTTATACTATGCTTAGTCAGCAATAGATGGTAGTTAAACTACAGCTGTAGTACAAGCCAGACAAACTACACACTACTGAGGTTATCACACATACACTCGGTGGTTATGCAAATAGACACCTCGGCTCCGCCTCGGTGTCTATTTGCACAACCACCTCGTGTATGTGTGATAACCTCAGTAGTGTGTAGTTTATCTATAACTTAAAGTATGGAAAATTAATTAGTTTTGGGGCTTTATTAACAGACATGTGGCTTTTATATTAATTTTATGTCACTGTATTGTGGTTTTGTTTGAACTTTGCATTGATAATAATCAGATTCAATTTTTTTTTTTTTTTTTTTTTGCCTGCCACCCGGGTCATGGCATGCCTGTCCGAGAAACATATATTCAAATTTGTATGGCCTTATTAGAAGAGGAAATAACCTTCATGCAGATCTATGAAAATTCACCATTAGACATATCATTTGTCAAATTTGACCTCTCTCAAGACTCGATCATTCTATTCAATAGTTGTCTACAATGACAGAAATCTAATGGAATAAAATTTATGTAGGTCACAAACTCGAGATTATATCCTTTAGAGGATTTGAATTAGCTATGTCTGGCGGATAATCCGTTTGTTGAACTGTATACATAATGAAGTCCGAGGGGGTAATATCTGGCCTGATTTAGTTAATTATTAGCCATGTCTAATTAGCTATCTCTAGCGGGGGGGGGGGGGGGGGGGGGGGGTGGGTGGGTGGGGTGGGGGTTAAGGGGTTTGAGTACTCGACAGCCAACTCAGTAAAAGCTAGGAATCAGTTTATGTTATGGACGAGGTAGTAAAGTAATCGGTTGTGTCATTGTTGTCGTTAGCACAAAAATCACCATATCTTGAGATGTAGGCGTCTAAGCGACTGGTAAGCAAAACAAACTAATTGAATTTAGCGAAAAACTGGCTTCAGTGTGCGTCATATCAAGGGATACGGTCCACGAGCGTCACAAGTAGTGCCCTTTTGTTGGCCACAGTGCCCATCAATGCATGATGCATGCCCATTATGCTTTCTGCTCATCCGCACAACTAAGCCTGTGGCCAAGCGTATGACTGGTAAGGATCGTCCATGTTCTAAATAATGCTCGTGACGTCTATAATAGTGACTGAAATCTGAAGCCCCATGGAATCGATCACTATGTAAGATAGCTATAATAATCGTTATTGCAACAAAATCTGTTTTCCTAGTCTGGGCTAGGTCTGGGTACAGAGAGTGCTGTTTCAAGTGTCACTGGCTGCAGCATTTCCATTATTTCTCTTAAGTTCACAAAATTATAGCCATGCACCGAAAGTAAATCAGATTCTATAGATTGCGCAATATGCGCGCGGGGTATGTACTCTACAGAGCTCTAGTTTACTATCTATGACTGTTAGTGAAAGTGTCAGCAACCACGATTCATCACGGGCGACCATTTTTTGTGGATTGCACATTAGAGCCATCGAGGGAGTGCAGTTTGCCAAAATTGGCAGAGCGTTGTAGTGTTAAGTTTTCAGAGAATAGAAATCCATGTTTGACGTGTTTCAGGAACACAAAGAAGCAGCAAGAGGAGATCGGGAAGATGGGTGAAGATATATAAAATATATAGACTTTTGAGCAAGATAGGTAATTTCCGGCAAATTTACTGACTTGTAGCCGTAATTCTGTGTTCTCTTGAAGATAGAAATCCATGTTTGGCAATCTGAGAGCTGGCGATGGAAAGCAACTCGATGTGGCAAGCAAGAACGACATTTTACAAGAACGCGAGGAATATGGGTGAAGCCTTACTTTTCAGTTTGAGTCCGAGTAGAGACCTCGCTTCGCTCGGAATTACTGATAATGAACAACTGGTATCTACAGGTATAAACTTAGTGGCCTCTAAACTTCATACTCTAAGAGCATTTTTCATCTGTCATCGCAGCTAGCTGCTAGGCCTAAACGATCATCAAAATTATCTTCAACAATGTGTTAATGAGGGGACATAGTGAACGTTTTGGGTGCATGGCTAAGCATTTTGCGTGTGCACCTCATGCACGATTGGCTCAGCACCTCCCTTCTTGGACACGCCCCTGACAACTATCTTAAGTCACATGGGGCTCCCTATATATTATAATAATGCATCAGCAATGGTACTGTGATTTATGATTGAGAATGCCAATTATCAAAAGTAGGTATGTATTATGTACTTTCAGTGCAACAATTGTCGTCACTTAGAGCTCTAACAGCAATTTTTCCATAGCCAGTGCATGGTCATGAACTCTATATTATAGCTATTGGAAGCAACTTTAGATACTTGCATGTGATTGTATTGTATTTTATATGTAACAGTATAGTTTTATAATTGGAATGTGACAGATCTCCTGATGTGGTTCTCTTTCTTTGCACTAATATTCATGCCCAAATGTGCATGGTCTAGACTTCCCTCCTCCCCACCCTCCAATCTCTGAGGAGCCTCAGGGATAGTAAAGTCTATAATAATCTTATTATGTGCAGTGGCAAGCCGCGATGAATAATTATGCCTCCCGACCCCAATAATTATAAGGCGTTTCCCTATTGGCACTTTTTTACTGTCTCATTTTCACTGTATCCAAGCAATAGATGCTAAAGTGTAATCATAGCTTTGCCTAGTGAGAAACAAACCATACCTTGACTGGCATGGACATTATTGTCTCACAACATGGCTGAATGTACAAGCTTTCATTTAGGATTTTCGTCAAGGGGGGGGGGGGGGCAAATGCGACAATTGCGGAGTTAAAGGGGGGGTGACGACTATAGTAATACTTCGTGTTTTTTCATCCATAAAGAATAATTATTATAATACATTAGGGGGGTCTGGGGGTATGCTCCCCCAGGAAATTTTTAAACTCTACAACCTCTGAGACTGTTTCTAGTGGCTTCTGAGACCTGGTTGGGGAGAAGCCTATCAGTGATATCCCTCCTCTTTAATAGTCAAATGTTGGATGGGGGATATGTTTCCTAACGCGTGTAGCGCGAAGCTTCAGATAGTTTGTAGGTTAAATAATATTATGAGCAAAACTGCCGAGTTGGACACTTTCACCGTTTAAACTCTTTACATGTACATGTATTGTACGTATGGTTGGTGGCTATTCTCAAGGGGAGGGGCAGCCAGCTTCCAAGGGGGGGGGGAGGGCAAGTGCCCCCCCCCCCCCCCCCCCCCCCCCCCCCCCCCCCCAAATAAACCCTGATGTATGTACTCTTGCATGCAAGAGTCTGGCCCACAAGACTAGGGTATGTGGCATACACTCTATTATTGCTACTGTGATCACAGTGTAAGGGATGCTCACTGCATATGTACACTATTAGTTGAGCTGTTGGATGTACTGTTAACACTTGTAATGATTGATCATGATACACTATCTTGTTTTATGGATATCTGTAGGTTTGCCATTCTTGATATTTGTGACTAGCTAAATTTCTAAAACTAGTATTGACAGAAGCAACCTCAGAATAGCCATACTTCAGCTATTATCGACACCAAAGTGGCATACACAAAGAAATGGCTGAAGGAATAGACATCCCAGCTATTGATGGTGAGTTGTAATTAGCTATGTGTTTGCTATCCACTTTAGAGATGAGTCATCTCTCTGTGTTTCCTGTTGGTGTCATAGTGAGTTATGTAGCACACAAGCTTTGTGGTAACATGTAACGACCATGCCACAAATTGTTGGCAGTATTTGACAAGTTGACTATGGAAGATCCTAGAACGGTTGTTCTATTTATAGGCACTTTCTAACATGCAGTTGCTAGTGTATTATTACTCTATATGAATTGCCATTGTGTACTGCACACATGCTTAACTTGTGAAATCAGTAGTGAATGCAATCACATGGCCATGGCTGCATCAATGCTATATCACATAAGTGTAAAAACAATTGAATAAAATTGAAGGATGAAGTAGGGATCGCAATGCCAAAGAGTACACAAACAAGATTTTTAGGGATAAGAGATAATCACAACCACTATACATCCCTACGCTTACTTTTCTTGATTATAATTACAGACCTATTGATGTCAACTTATTCAAGGCATGCTATCCTTGGAGTGTTCTTGACTTGCATATGGGAAAAATTAATGTTCTCCCTATCAGTAATTTTATATATTATTGATTATTTATGATCCCCATCAACGAGTACGTAGTATAATAATAATAGTAGTACATCCCACAAGTTAACTGATTTGTACTGAAAAGAAGTTAGGTGCACATTCTGGAGCCCCACATTCCAGCGGTGCTCCATATAGCCTCCAGCGCTTGGTACACGAGCAATCACTCATTTCACGAAAGTAGCCTAGCCAACGAATGATAAAGGCTAACAACATCCTATCGCTAACTAACGATCACCTAGCTATCTTGTATATGACGTTTTCTAGCCTACTAGCCACTCGTTTCTAGACAACGCTCACTGGCAGCGATTGGCCACACCTCCGTATAATTTCCGTTCACCTCTACTATACGTACGTAACGCGCGCCCCAGACCTTAATGTGCCAGAGTATAGTGCTTGTGGCGAGTATATCATGTACGTAGAAGCGAATTTAAAGAGAAGAAGTTTTTCATAGTTTCCAGCACATCAGAAGCACTAAATTGACTACCCTTCGTTGTATGTACATCTTGAGATCTGGTAGTTTTCTTGCCGACAGACAACGACAGATGAATAAAACTGATTACTTTACCCCTTGCTCATGTGTGCAGGGTAATTAATACTATCAATTACATACATACATGTATACATGGTACAGGTACAGGTCTGGACACCGTGACAAACCATACATCTGGTCTGAGTGATGCGAGAGGGTATCTAATGCAACGTTTTTCTGCCCCTGAAGGAATTATCGACAAAGAGAGAGGTGTACAACCCTTTTATTTAAAAGTTATCCATGATTTTTACAGTGACTATCACCACAACTGGAAGCCGGAGACTGCTAGACTCTTGGAGTTTGGAGGAGGGCCGTGTATCTACCCACTGATAAGTGCTGCCCCACATGTCAGTGAGATTGTCTTTGCTGAATATGCAGAGGAGGGAAGAAAGGAGGTGGAGCTGTGGAAGAATAATGACCCAGCTGCTCATGACTGGACACCATACTTTAGGTATGTAGATATGTATAGGTTATATACCGAGGTGCAGGTCTCTACGCTACTTACACAACCGAGGACTGAAGGCCCGAGGCTGTGTAAATTGCTTAGAGACCGAACCGAGGTATATAACGGACTTGTACCATGGGCTACGTGGCCCTGACGACGCATCCTCATGGTAGCAATGACAGCGCTGGCTATAAAAGTCGGCTTGAGCAGCACCCAGCTGCAGCAACACAGCAAAATAAAATTTCGAATCGTCATGACCGTGAAAGCCGTCTAGTATTTACCATCAGCTCATGGCCAGGCCTTCAAGAAGGCTAAGATGCTTCAAACTTTCATACCGATGGCTTTCTTGTTGGCCAGTGCAGTACTAAACTTCACAAGACGTGCCTTCCCAGCCAGTATCTTCCTCGAGCTTTAAGATTGGCCGACTCAGCATCTAAAGCCCCGTTTACATGTACCAAACCAGTTTAAACTGAACTGGATTAAACCGCGTTTACACGCACGCGCTTGACCCGAGTTAAGATATTCATAGCCCACTACTATGCACGTAACCCACTTCTAATCCACATCAGGATGTGGGTTACAACCTGGGTCAACTAATTCGGTTTACAAGTGGATTAGCGCGTTTACACATAAGCGAGTTAGTTTAATGTGGATCCTGACCGAGTTAAGGCCTACATGTAAATGGGGCTTAATTACTCCGCCCATTTATGGCAATTAATCTTCAACCTCACCATAGTACATACGCATAGTACTGTCATAATGCAATTGCGTAGTAGCAGTATACAGTGAGTACAGTCCTCTAGTGTTCCTTGAGGTAGTTATTAGACCTTGTATATAAATACAAGGTTTGATAAGTGATTTATCAACCTCATACATGCCAGAATGCAGAAATCTGATTGGTCAGAATTTACAACCATGGTACAAGATAATATTATGTTATATCCCTTTTACATAGTTTTCTAGGACAATTATTCTTAATATCGCACTGCTAAGTGTGCGATATTAACCCCCTTAGGGTGTACAGTGCGATATTAATTCCTTTAGGGTGTACTAGTATTGTATACTTGAGACTGAGGTAATAGTTAGGAATATAGGGAATAGAAGGTTTTCCCCAGTCAAGAGTGCAGCCAGCTGGCTGTGTGCATACACATAGGTAAACATCAACAGACCACACTACAGAGTTGGTTTACACAGGTACAGGAAGCATACGCGTGCTAATTGACACCGCACAGGATACAATTTAGCAATCATTCAATTGACACTTGCCACGTGCAACAATTAGCTAGCTAGCTCGTACAGTGTATCGAGCTTCTCTCGATTGAGTAACTAAAAGGATGCCACTATTGTTGACCAAACTGACGCTGGACTATTATTGGCTAGTAATACAGATAGATAGCTATTCAAAACACTCGTAGCTAGCTAGCTAGGCTACTCACAGTCAACAGCTAACCTCCCTCAGTCAGTGAGTTCGAGTTGGATGGTTCTTTGTCTCATCACTGTCAAAGTTGAATTTGTTTCTATGGAGCGGCTTGTTTCCATGGAGAGGAGCCATTGGCCAATCAGTGGTGAGATAAAACATTGCGGGGGCCACTGTTTACTTCCTCGGGATATAAATTAGTTATATCACATGCGCTCGGGATCTATGGCGACATATTGCACTCAGCCCTCGGGCTTCGTTGCAGTATATTGCATAGATCCCTCGTGCCCGTGAAATAACTATTACTGAACACCAACTAAGCATGAACTGAAAATCACTGAGGTTGTTCTGGAATATATAAGTGGGACTTTTCTCACGCATCAGTTAAGGTACAACCAGGCAGGAAAGGGGAGGGGCTGACCGTATATCAACGTTGTGCATGGGTGCAGTCCACACATAAACAGGACTGTCATAAGTTGAGAGCATTCAGATCACTGAGAACCTGTACATGCATGTTCTGTAGTAGGCTAGGCCCATGCAGTGTCAGTGATACTGTTAATCCAGAAATTTTTATGTAATAAAATTTTCATTGGAAAATTTCCGTGTTGAAACATTTTGTAGGAATGACCCCATACCATATTGATGCACGCTAATATTGTGGGTGCATTTTTAATTTTGTTTTCATATGTTCTATTGACTACGAAAAATTTTTACAACAAAAATTTCCATATTATTTTATGGTATGTCACTGTGAGAGCAATGCTTCTACTACCTATATGTTCCTGATATTAGGAATAATATGGTGTCAATCTTCAGATGCATGGACCCTCAACATGAACTCATGCATGGGCTATTATGTCCTCTGGGCTAGCTGCTATGGGGAAATAGTGGAAGTGTTTCAACTGTAACATGCAAAACTGTCTATATCCCTTGTAGATATGTCATCAAAAAACTTGAAAAAAATGGTGAAGACGAAGTTAAGGAAAGGCTGAAAATGCTGAGAGCTAAGATCTCTGACATAATTGCTTGTGATCTAAATGTCAGCTACCCCTTGGCAAAGACGTATCCTCCCTTTGATGTGCTATCAGTTAACTTTTGTGTAGAGGCAGTTGCAAAGGACTTGAAAAAGTTTACTCAATTCCTTAAAGATTTGAGATCACTGTTGAAGATTGATGGCTTCATGGGTTTCTTTGTTTCACTGGAAGAGTCTTTCTTCTTTAATCAAGGAACACCGTACTCTCATCTATATCTGACATCTGAAGATGTACAGAGAGCCTTCAAGGAGAGTGGCTTCGAAGTGCAGAGAATCAGACACCTTGATATTCCACTCAGAGCTCAATTATCCAAACTCAATGACTGCAAAGCTCTTGAACACTTTGTTGTAAGGAAGCTCACTGAGGTACCAGCATAGTTATACTGTTGGCTTTAGTTAAACCTAATGATCTGTCAATTAGTGCAGGGATCATACAGAAACTCTGAGTAATTTTTTTTACTAAAATTAATTAAGAATATTCATGCACATGTAACACCTAGTCTCTGTTTGTTCACAAAAAGGTGATTTATTTATAGTACTGTTATTATGTAACCCCTTGAATACAGTTTTTGCACCTGTATGGTATTGTCAAATGATGTTTGGACTCTCTCAACATATGGACCCCTACACTGTTAGAAAAAGGGTGATACCCCAAGGGTGTAACAGGTTAGTTACCATGGAAACCTTTGATCTCTTGCGCCAAAGATCAACGGTTTCCATGGTAATAGGAAAAAGACAATGTACCAAGCGGTTAAATGTCACAGCCTCAACCCCCCTCCCCCTAATATCATAGCCAGGAGCGCATAATTGAAAAAAAGGGAAGGGGGAGGGAGCGTGAAACGACCACGCATTTGATTAAAATCCCAGTTTTTACCCACGCTAGTCGTGTTACTAAATTTAGCACGTTTATTTTAAGACGAAGGCAGAGAAGCGACTTGTACAGCCAGATGACAAGGCTTTGGGAGCCTTCCCGTGGATCTGAGATCGTGTCGAAGCTTACCGAAGGTCCAAAGAACAGACTTGAAGCTTTTGGTGGAGTTTTGAGATCGTCTGTAAGTTGTTCTAGCCGCGCCGGTTCAGCCATTCGCGTCGGTCCTACAGTTCTTTATGTAAAAGTATAGAAATTGCCATGATTATATCATGGGAAGATTTTACGTGACTTGTTCCTTGGGTTAATCATGGGAAGATTTTACGTGACTTGTACCTTGATTTAATCATGGGGACATTTTACGGCACATGTAATGAAAGCCCAGTTGTTAAATGGATTGTATACATGGGAAGATTTTACGTAAGGTCAAAGTACTTACGTAAAATCTTCCCATATAATAGGATCCGAGAACACAATAATCAGGTGAGGATTTATGTGTGAACTTTGACCTCACGTAAAATCTTCCCAAGTAAATAACAGATTATACTCTGGGCTGACATTATCGAAATTTGATCCTGCCATACACAGAGACCTTTGACCTCACGTAAAATCTTCCCATATAATAGCATCAGAGAATACAATAATCAGGTGAAGATTTATGTGTGAACTTTGACCTCACGTAAAATCTCCCCAAGTAAATAACAAATTATTCTCTGGGCTGATAATATCGAAATATGATTGTGCCATACATAGAGACCTTTGATCCACATAAAATTTAAAACTTATCTACTGTACACAGTATATGGCATAGTAGAAAGCTTAATGCTAACCATGGGGGGGGGGGGGGGGGGGGGGGGGGGACAATCAATAACTAGCAACTAGATACCTATACCATAGCTACCCGGCTGGTGTGTTTTCTTTATCTCTGTACCATACATAATAGAATAGTATAGGTTGCATGCAGGGGCATTAGTCTATTATTATGTAAGTAGCTAGCTACAGCAATGTCATTTATAGTAAGCTCAGATCTCAGATATTTTTCATGCATATTTTTTAATATAGGCTATACTGTTTATTAAACTATAGCTAGCTACATTGTACTTGCCAGTTTCTAGGCCGAGTGCTATGACAAATTGTTCAAATTAACCAGAGACTCAAAGATGCTAATCATAATGCCAGGTATTATTAGTGTGGGCGTGGCTAGCGGCAGCTGCTTGCGCATGCGCATGCGTAGTTGAATGCCAATGCACAGTGACACCACTCTGCAGATCTATATAGCAGCTCCATCCAGTATGCACTCTTTGAAATTAATCTGGTTGGTTGTTCTTTAAGCGGGCGCGGGATTCTGCATATACTTCCGCACTGTCAGGTATCTAGATATGACATAGCCATGGCTTATTGCAAGTTTACCGTACGCCTGTTTCTCGTTCTTGTCTGCCTCTGGTTGAGTTTCATCATAATATAATGGAATAACAGAAAAATATGGAATATACTTCCCTACTGACAAAGAAACAGTATACGGTATTATGCAGGACTGGATGATGAGGACCTTGAGTTTGTTGAGTAGCTACAAAATTAATGCAACGGTTAGCAGCTAACTCCTTATTCACTATCTATCATAACTGTTAATGATTATAATTAATTTCATGTGATCTTAATTGTTAGCTATCACGCATGAACTATCAGATAATGCATGTACTGTTACAGTAGCTAACTACTGTTACAGCTATCTGTATTGACGCCACCCCCCCCCCCCCCCCCCCCCCCCATCATGGGGTCAAAGCTCTCTGTGTACGGTAGAATCTAATTTCAATAATGTCAGCCCAGAGTGTAGTCTGTCATTTACTTGGGGAGATTTTACGTGAGGTCAAAGTTCACACATAAATCCTCACCTGATTATTGTGTTCTCTGATGCTATTATATGGGAAGATTTTACGTGAGGTCAAAGGTCTCTGTGTATGGCAGGATCAAATTTCGATAATGTCAGCCCAGAGTATAATCTGTTATTTACCTGGGGAGATTTTACGTGAGGTCAAAGTTCACACATAAATCCTCACCTGATTATTGTGTTCTCGGATCCTATTATATGGGAAGATTTTACGTAAGTACTTTGACCTTACGTAAAATCTTCCCATGTATACAATCCATTTAACAACTGGGCTTTCATTACATGTGCCGTAAAATGTCCCCATGATTAAATCAAGGTACAAGTCACGTAAAATCTTCCCATGATTAACCCAAGGAACAAGTCACGTAAAATCTTCCCATGATATAATCATGGCAATTTCTATACTTTTACATAAACATCTATTTGACCATTCGCGTCGATCAGCCAGAAACGATGTTTGATCGTTCTTCTAGCATAGCCTCGACCCTTGGCTCCCTTGAAAGAGAGCTTAGAGTCATCAAAGCTACTAGAACTGACCATCAAGCATCGTTTCTGGCCAATCGACGCGAATGGCTGAACCGGCGCGGCTAGAACAACTTATAGATGATCTCAAAACTCCATCAAAAGCTTTAAGTCTGTTCTTTGGACCTTCGGTAAGCTTCGACACGATCTCAGATCCACGGGAAGGCTCCCAAAGCCTTGTCATCTAGCTGTACAAGTCGAAACTCCAAGCTTCTCTGCCTTCGTCTTAAAATAAACATGCTAAATTTAGTAACACGACTAGCGTGGGTAAAAACTGGGATTTTAATCAAATGCGTGGTCGTTTCACGCTCCCTCCCCCTTCCCTTTTTTTCAATTCAGCCCAGAGTATAATCTGTTATTTACCTGGGGAGATTTTACGTGAGGTCAAAGTTCACACATAAATCCTCACCTAATTATTGTGTTCTCGGGTCCTATTATATGGGAAGATTTTACGTAAGGGTCCTACAGATGTTTACGTAAAAGTAGGAAAATTGCCATGATTCTATCATGGGAAGATTTTACGTGACTTCTCCCTTGGGTTAATCATGGGGAGATTTTACGTGACTTCTGCCATGATCTAGCTAATCATGGGAGGATTTTACGTCAGATGTAAAGTATTCCCAGTGTTTACATTTGTTACTTTATATGGGAAGATTTTACGTAAGGTCAAAGTTCTTACGTAAAATCTTCCCATGTAATACTGACTTACCTACACAATAATCAGGGGACACTTTATGTGTGACCTCTGACCTCACGTAAAATCTTCCCATGTAATACTGATTTACCAACACAATAATCAGGGGGTGATTTATGTGTGACCTCTGACCTCACGTAAAATCTCCCCAGATATATACAAGTTATAGTTATGTGGGCTGATAATACTGCAACAACACCTTGCTGATATAGATGGACTAGCTTTAACCCCACGTAAAACCTTTCCATAGTATTGTGGGATGGCATTAATGATAGAAAAAGATGTGCTGTAAGTGAGCCATATGTAGGCTGACCTTTGATCCCGTTGTGCAGTCGAGAGAAGGAATAGAGACACATGAAGATTTTACATAAGAACTTTGAACTTATATAATATTATAATTCATCTATAGAGCCTCGTACCCAGGTGCTCAAAAGAGGGAGGGGTATATATGAGGCTAATAATCTATCAAGCTTGTAGTCATAGTATGCAGTGATGACCAGTAATTAACCTACATATACTTTAATTTAATTTGTGGCTACTAAATTTTGCAAAATTAGCAATTATAATACCCGCTAAATGCTCCATTTCCATAATCCGCTAAAATTTGTACCTGCAAATAATCATAGCCTTAAGGTACATGTACAGACTCAGTTGTAGCATGAATAACAATGTAATACTAGCTATAGCTATATATACGTGATCCAACTTCTTATTGTCTATCATGGATAATCATGGGATACTATTAAATTAAATCAACTAATCAACAGTTACTGTTGCAATTACATAATAGCTATATCTATAAGTACATTGTGTAAAGCTTAACACAGGAAAAATTTTCAGTTCACAACCATTGTAATATCATCCAAATTTGATGTAAATTGACCAAAAATACAATACTTTTACAATGCTAAATTTTAACAAAATTGTACCAATACGATGGTTGTATTTTGGCACAAGAGCTCGGAACATTGTAAAATTGTTGTAATTTAAAACACATGGATTGTAGAGTCAATGTACAATCATTGTAAAATACGTGCAAATCAGGATGTAATCAGTGCTAAGTGCCTACAGATTCCCCCTACTTTGTATTTTTATTGTATTTCAGAAATACGTAGGTTGCAAAAAATTTCAAGGGTAGCAAATTGGCTGTAAATTTCTACATTACAATGGTTGTAAACACACTTTTTTTCCTGTGTAATAATTATTATTATTATACTGATAGTGACTTGAAAGTCAATGTTTGGATGTTGGCTAATGATCATCATCATCCATAAGCTCCAAATCTTAATTCACCACACTGAGACTTATAAATACAGTCTCCTCATCGGAAGGAAAGTAGCTAGCTATTATTTTTGCGTGTTCTGAAGAGAATATGTGGACAAACTCCAGCAGATTAGCTACAACCATACAGGACAAACATTCACACACTGAACTTGCTAATATTCATAGCTAGCTAACCTGAAACACTTTCAGACAATGTAGCTAACTGGCCATGGAAGAATCCCACACCCGTTTAAACCAACAAACCAATCAGATTTCTGAATGTTTCTGACGAGGGTGGACTGATCGGAAAGCACTATTGTAGATGTGTGCTGACTAAGTGTGCATGCACAGTAAATGTAGCTAGCTATATTAATTAATTTTTAAGCAGTTCCAATAGTGATGAGCGTCATTCCATGGCAATCGTTTTCGAGATCAACTCTGGTCTAGCCTTAATTATTCACAGACCACTTCCATGGTATACTTCATACTCGTCACCATAAATGATATAATAATATTATGAACTATGCTCACATAGCTAGCTAGCTAAATCCCCCTTTCCCTCTGATGCCGCATGACAATTAAGTAAAATTGATTCTGACTCAGGTGCGGCAATCATGAAAATTTATTTGGCTACCATAAGTTGGATCATTGTTGCGTTTACTAATTTGAAATTAATATTAATGTGCCCAATGAGTTTAGGGTGTGTATATCTTCCTCAAGGGAAGCTTGGGGTCAAAGGTTAGCCCCCATATGGATCACTAACAGCATATCATTTGCTGATATTAATATCATCCCACAATATATACATTGTTTATATATCTGGGAAGGTTTTACGTGAGATTAAAGTGAGCAGTGTGTTGTGGTAGTATTATCAGCCCACATACCTATAACTTGTATATATCTGGGGAGATTTTACGTGAGGTCAGAGGTCACACATAAATCACCCCCTGATTATTGTGTTGGTAGCTAAATCAGTATTACATGGGAAGATTTTACGTAAGAACTTTGACCTTACGTAAAATCTTCCCATATAAAGTAACAAATGTATACAAACATTGGGAATACTTTACATCTGACGTAAAATCCTCCCATGATTAGATCATGGCAGAAGTCACGTAAAATCTCCCCATGATTAACACAAGGGAGAAGTCACGTAAAATCTTCCCATGATAGAATCATGGCAATTTTCCTACTTTTACGTAAACATCTAAATGACCCTCTGAAGGTATTAAAGTTCACTTAGCAGAGTAGGTGGTATCGTAAAGTATCTGATAGCTTGCAAAATGATTTCATTTTTAATGTCCCAAATCTTGAAAAGGTGACGTAGCCTCTTTAGTATTAAATAGTTAATAATAGGCTTTCTTAGGGCTTTTATTATACGAATTCCATTTATGCGCATGCGCATGCGCTAGTCAGTCAGCTGGTGGCACGTGGCCATGTGCACGTAGGTTGATCACGAGTCTGTCAGCTGAGCATGAATAATCATTGGCAAATTATCGGGATCCGCCGCGTCCACACCGGATTGGAGGTTGGTTGATCACTATCGGCGATAAATC
Source organism: Cliona cf. orientalis (assembly GCA_963930775.1). Lineage (NCBI taxonomy): Eukaryota > Metazoa > Porifera > Demospongiae > Clionaida > Clionaidae > Cliona > Cliona cf. orientalis. Next base: position 5,835,668 of record OZ005698.1, read on the forward strand.
TTGTAAGTTTGAGAATGCCCTGTACTATCCTATGTACACATAACTGTTAAATAGAAGATTAAAATATATTAAACCTTCAGACCTATGAAAATCACGGTTGTCACAAGCCAAATTTGACTCTCTCAAGACTCGATTATTCTCAGTCTTCTGTTCAATAGCTAGTTGTCTACAATGAAATTTAATGAAATAATTTATGTAGATCACAAACTTGAGATTATCCCCAAGTTTAGAGGTTTCGAATCAAATTGGCTATGTCTGGATAGCTAGCGTAAGTCATCAATAGTCGACCACCATTTATTGTCGACCGATATCTACTATACGGTGGTCTCGGTTGTGGTCGCGTTTTGCCATGCACTATGAACGTATGGCGATAGTATTGATTTTGTGCATCCTGCGTATATAAAAGTTTCACTCGATTTAAAAACTTGATATTTATGATAATAGTAAGTAATAATCATGATGAAAGTATTATTTTAAGTATCCACTACTTGCATGCACGTTTATTATAAAATCAGCGATCGGTCGACATTAGCGCTGTTACAAATTACTGGGCGGTCGACAACAGGTGGAAACGGTCGCCAATTCATAAAATCATGGGTCTAGCATACTTGCTCATAGTGACCTGCAGAAACGAGAGTAATACATGGTAAGTGGTCGTTTAATAGACAAATGAATTATCTACCGAATGGAGTTTGTTCGAGATTCATAGCATATACAGAGCCCGAGTTACAGTCTCGAACGTCTTAGGCGGTCGAGAGTTGATGACTTACGCTACAGTGTTTCCCCCAGCATACCTGAATCAGGGTGGGCCACCCGGTTTGACTTTGGGCTAATTGGATAAACATCAAAGAAATGGGTGGCGTTTAAAGCCACAACTTAATTAAAAGCCTATGAATATCATTAAGCACCCGGTTTGGATTCTGTTCTGGGGGAATCCCTGTGGATATTAAACCTTTGGTTGAAAATACAAATTATGATGAAGTCTTAGGGATAATACCCGGCCTGATTTAGTTAATTAGCTGTCTCCTGTGTATGTTGTTGCTGAGAAACATCACCTAAAGTTCGAACTGAACCAACACGTAGCTAGGGCATTAGGACTCAGACAAGCAAAGGCATGAGTCTAGCGGGGTGGGGAGTGGGGAGGGGGGGGGGGGAGTGGTTGGGGTTAGGCCAAAACTAAACTTGAATTTCCCATCCCCCGCCCGCTTGCTATTTTGGCACCCGCATCCTCACTTATTGGCAGTTTCACTGGCCACACCCCCTAATTCAAGGCGGGTTTCGGGGTGTGGTCCAATTCTGTAGAGAGCTTGTAATTGCATGGCAAGATAATGCTCAAAGTTACTGATATCAGCCAAGAGCAGCAGAATAATAATACAATAATAAAAATATCCACCCGCCCACATGGGTTGTTGATAAATGAGGGAACAGGGAACAAGAGTCATGGCTTAGGGGGGCTTGAGCACCCGTCTGGCACAATAGCTCGGTAACAACTAGCTATTGTTACTGATAATGCACCTATCAACGTATTGCCCCACCTACTACCCCACTTCCAAAAGGTGGGGATTTGACTGATAAGCATGCCCCGGATGGACGGTAGGGAGAAAAGTACAGTCCTATGATGGGGGCATTTGATCCTAGTATTCGCTCCAGGGGAGAGGCAATTGATTTCATATAGGATAAGTCCCCCTGTGAGATGGTATATACCTAGTGCATAATGAACATTCAACTGACCAACATACTGGCCTCTAAAATTCTCACCCTAAAAGCAGTTTCTTATCTCTCATCACCAGCTATAATATATATACTATAGGCCTAAACAATCATCAAGAAAATTAATGTGTTAATGAGGGGGCGTGACCAAACATTTTGTGTGTACACCTAATGCATGATAGGCTCAGCACCTCCCTTCTTGGACGTGCCTCTGACAAGTACCTTAAGTCACATGGGGCTTCCTATAAATGTATTGTAGTATAATAATATAATTATTGAGAATGCCAATTATTGACAGTAGGTATACCGTAGTGTCCCGGGTAAGCACCCATGGGCGCGTAAGCATACATCATGATTTTGGCTTGCATGGGCACTTACCCAGGACATAATTTTCATACATTTGTATAGAAGCTGCTACATTGACCCCTTGAAATGAGATAGCTATATATACACTATAAGTTCACTTAACGTTTTTACTAAAGACTCAATTTTTGCTATTCTGTTTTATAGATATCTTTATAGGTTTGCCACTCATGACATTTGTGACTACCTGAATTTCTAAAACTTGCATTGAAAGAAGAAACCTTATAACAGCCATATTTCTGCTGTTATCAGCAGCAAAGTGGCATACACAAAGAAATGGCTGAAGGTGTCAACATCCCAGCTATTGATGGTGAGTCATAATTATGTGTTTGACATCCCCTTTAGAGATCCGACTATGTGTTTCTTGTTGGTGTCATATTAGCTAACTTGTGTAGCACATGAGCTTTGTGGGAACATAGAATGACCTTACCATAAAGTTGTTGGCAGTGTTTGACAAAGTTGACTACAAAAGATCCTAGAAAGGCTGTTCTATTTATAGGTACTTTCATAATATCATATAGAATAGCCATTGTGTACTACACATGTTTAAGTTGTGGTGAATGCACTCACATGGCTGTATCAATACAATATCACATGAGCTTATAGTGCATTAATCACGCACCATATCATGTTGCAGACAGTTTAAATTGTTCTGTCTGTAATAATTCTAATACTAGTCCGGTTGTGTACATGAGTAGAAAGCACGCGCATTGTCTGCAGTAGGCATTGTCGATAGGCATGGCCAACAAAATAATATGCTATTAACTTTGTGACAGATGATTCAAAGTAGGTTTTTGCCGATTTTGATGGATTGTTAACTGTGCTTATCAGTCACTCAGATGCTTACAACTTAAGATCTGGTGATCTTTTTTGTGCTGTTAGGCCAGACCAATTTAATTGTCACCAGTCCAGTTTTTGCCTTATTTGGACAGAATATAAATGCGTATGCGCAGTCACGATTTTCCCCTTACCAAATATTGTAGAATTTTGACCTTACCACATGCAGCTGAAAAAGACAAGTTGACTGGACACTAATGGCAAGTGCATGCTTATATATTAGCCTGTCATTTTTTATGTGGAGTAAAATTCCTAGCCATTTATATGGCTCACAGTCTATATACTGCCAGACTTGCAAATAGACTTGTGGGTAATGACAGTAATGACCAGGTTCTTTTTTTTTCTTTCTTCATGTAGTGTAGTGCCAGGTAAGCTCTTCTGTCGCTTCTGATAAAAATGTACCTTGTTTGTTAACGAAACCATCAAGTAATTCAATTATGGTTTCTAGCCACTCCCATTTTTTTCCTTTTTTCGGTCACTCGACCCAATTTTTTGATCTAATATATTCTTGTTGCTGCTGCAGTTCTCATCTCTGTGCTGCTAGGTTTAGATACAATGTACACACAGGGTATGTGCTCTAGCTGTAGCCTGAAGGTTTTAGGTTAAAAGGTATTGTCGATTAAATTTTAGCCAAGCACAGAAAAATAAATGGCAAGCACTATGTATTGGACCATAGATATTATATATACAGACACATAGAACGGCTACCATAACATGTAACACATATATTGTCAAGGGCTAGGGTCTATAAGCCCTTAGTACGTATCGTAAGATCAGCAAGTATAAACTCACAGGTGACATGTTAGAGGACCTTTGGACAGGCCCGTACATAGTTATATATATACATGCTCCCCAACAGATACTTTGTAGCAGGCTTTAATATATTATACCAGATTTTTGGTGAATGGTAAGTGCTATGTATTGGACTAAGTATCATAAGGGCAGCAAGTGGCTAGGACTAATCTTGGGCACGTATACACGTACATTATTATTAAATGTACAATGTAGGTGTGTACGGTATAACTCACAAATGATACGTTAGAGGACCTTTGGACAGGCCGGCCCACACATAGTTAGTATACATGCTCCCCAACAGATAGCTACTTTGTATCACAAATTTTTTGATGAATAGTAAGCGCTACAATGTATTGGACTAAGTATATCGTAAGGTCAGCAAGTGGCTAGGACTAATCTTGGGCACATATTAAATGTAGGTATGTACGGTATAAACTCACAAATAACATGTTAGAGGACCTTTGCACAGACCCACGCATAATTAATATACATGTACATGCATCCCAACAGATACTTGATATCATGCAGGCTTTAATACCTAATACCACACAAATACCTGATGTGTCAGCATGTTTTCTGTTCTTATTCTTAGAGGGAAGATTGTCCAGATTATTTCGGAGGCATATTTTCTACATAATATTATGGCAAATCAAATAGGGGCACATGGTTTGTTAAGTAGTCCATATTTATCCCGCAAGGGGTAAAGCAATCGATTTGTCTGTCTGCTGTAGTAGTCGTCGTCGTCATCGGAACGAAAATCGCCATATCTCGCCTCCTAGGCATCTGTACGTGCTATGAGCACAATCAATCAATAGATATCGGTGAAAAACTGGCTTATACACGCTTCAAATTGCTTAAAAGGCTGACTAGTGCTACAAATCGTGCATTTTCTGTTCAGCATGCCTGTGGTTTATTGACCACACCCACTCTATTAGCATAATATTATGCTGATGCGATTGCGCATGCTTAAGCTCAGTGTTGGAAAGGGTCATCAAGTCATAAACCAGTTCTGCTTATGGAGGTGGCAGAGTACTACGCTAACGCTACAGTGCATGGCTACAGAGTGCGCGGGGTATGTGCTCTACGGAGCTCTAGTTCGAAAAGTACTGGCACCATTAGAACCATCCAGATTAAAGTGGTGTCCTTATTCCAAAAGTACGATTGTATGTAGCGGACATAGCATCCTGATTAAATTGGTGTCCTTATTTATATTAGATTTGATTACAGAGAGGTTCCACTATATTCAAGTTCACTATATAGTTGCATATGAATGCATGCATGGCCATTCATTAGTCCTTGAATTATCATGAACGTTATATGCAGGTGCTGCTAATGTTGGTGCTTTAGCATCTGATTCAGTGGTAAGTATATGTACTGTAAATGTACATGCTAAATTATGAGGCCAACACTTTCAATTGATGTCATATAATAATATTATTACATGATTATGCATGCACTATAATTAAATATCATAATCCAGACTCATCGTACTCTCCATCAATTGGATTAGCTACCATAGACTCATTTCATAGTAGATCTATACTTATGTGATAGGAAATATTATAGCAACGAGTATGTGCTGGGTAGTGAGATCATGGAGCTGTGTGTATCATTTTAACCCTCAGCACATGCACGAGCGAGGGTCACGGTATAGTCGTTCTGTTTGTCTGTTACCAAGCTGGTACAAATTTGCAAAGGTTCCTCCAAGTACAACTGAAAAATTCCCGAGCGGGTCAAAAGGCACCTAGTAAATTAGTGAGGCACCTAAGAGCTGCAATTAGAATGGTTCTGGAAGTTTCACCAGAGCGAAAGCGCTAACACTAACCAGCACTATTCATAATATTAGTGACAATGAATATGTCCGTGGCGAAAAGATGGTTGTATAATTTCTCTTCTTTTTGAAAGTTTCACTTTGATTACTGAATCATGCTCGGGTTGCTGATACTGTTGCCATCAGAACGGTTGTCTCTAGCTCCAGATAGACATCGAAGCAGTAGGTAAGTTCTGATATAAACATAAAGAGACAGCTTAGTTTGACATCTACATCGCCAGCTTGATAGATTGACTTGATCGATGATATCACGATATTGCACGTGGCAATACATTCCAATCAAAATAGGGTCCGGCTAAAAATAGTTGATGTCCAGAAAGACGCCTAAAATTAGAACCAAAAAATTGTGCAGGCGTCTAAGGCACCTAAATTAGGGTGGCACCTATAATATTATATGCAGTACTTCTGCTGATCTGGCATGCATGTGGTATTGTGTAATGGTGTACAATCGGTATAATTAACACATTCTAGGACTTGCAGTTACTCTAGGTATAGCCTACACAATCCTGCTAACAGTAACAGTTGCTAGCTTAGCTTGCACGCCGAGGGTTTTGTACAATTATAGTATTTCATTATAATAATATAGTTATTATGTTAAAGTATACTTATTATTGTGTATTTATTTGTCCGCCCATCAATATTGGGAGGTCAGGAAAAGCTACTTGCAGTCCTTGAGGCACAGGAGGCTGCATCTATGACCACAGTCATGGCATTAGCTACAGGCGTGAACTCTAGATTCTAGGCCGGACTATGTAAAAAAATGACGATAAACATTTACGTGGCCTTTGCTTAGGTAAACTTCATGCATGCACGAGATGGTGACAATGGCAGGTATATATAGCCTGACATTTGTGACGGTGAGAATTAAGTTTAATGCTTCATTAATTGACACTTTATGCATTGCTTATTATACCAAAAGTAGGTACCTTTTGATGTTTTGATGGGAAATTAATTTAAAAGTAATTATAACCAGTGTCGTGCACAGCCTGTAATGTGGCAAGCCTGAGCTCTCTCGCTATCGGAGTAGATGAGAAAAATCATAGATTTTCAAAACTGAATCTGTGACATGAACTTACTTAAGCTAACCATGACAACCTAGCTCACTATAGACACACCTTGAACTTGAAGGGTGTGGCTAGCAAGACTAACACTGTCTTATACCCAGCATTCAATCTGAAAGTGACGTCTCCCCTCCACCATTATCAATAGTACTGACAGCACTGTGCTATCCTCGTTTGTCTACAAGGTAATCTTTGTTTCAGCATGCTGTTGATCACACCTTCACTGCAAGGATAGCTGCTTCTGTTTGATGATGAACGGACGAGAAAACAAATGCGGAAAGGAAAACGACATTCTTGCTTTTTTCCTCTCAAGTATCATGCCACACTACATGAGTCGCAGCGGCTTGCTTGGTTACTGAGGAACAAACTATTTATTGGAACTCGAGAAGGCATGCATTTGCACAGGACTCAACAAAATTTGGACTGACTGATAATAGAAAACTGGTCAAAACCAGCTGAAGTGATCATACCAGTTTGAACCAGCTGATCCATGAGATGACATCATAGCAAAAACCTTTGACCTTACACGTGCTTGTGACTCAACACCAAATTTTCCCTTTGGAGGGAGATTAAACCATCTAGGTGGAATCATTGATAAGTTATCTATTTACTAATGTCGCAGTCAACCCTCTGCCCATGTTCTCCATCTTGGCAGTAGCATGGAGACAGCATTTGGGTCTGATTCTGGTGCTCCTTAATTGTTGTCAAGTAGCTGAGCCTGTGGATTTCAAATTCTCTACTGCTGGTAGTCGTATATATTATACCAGTCACCTACATAGTATAGGACCTCTAGTAGAATATGCATGGGAAGATGTTACTCCGGAAATCATATGATGGACAGGGTTGCATACAGGATTTTTTCTGGAGGGGGGAAATCTCACGGATGACTTACTTTGTATGTGTGTATATATGCCGCTGCCATGCGTATACTAGGCGGTAGCAGTGCTCTGAGCCTGTGCTGGCAGACACCTAACATGCTTTCCCTAGCCCGTGTTGGGCCTGATGTGTAGGAACCCTCAGGGGACCGCCCTGACCATGGCAACATACATGCATATATAGCTGGTTGCTGACATGAGGTGGGATTGTAATGGGTCACTTGAACTTGCACACACGCTGAGAGTTGTGCTAATATTACTGTATTAGAGTATGACCATATTATATGGTTGCTGTGCTTATGATGAATACATAATTGTGGTAAAGTTGCTGTGCTTGTGATGCACACGTGATTGTGGTTAGTGAAGACTGATTGGGTACAAGGGCTTTGAAAAGTGCACTCTGTGGTGAAATTGCTAACTAGGCAGCATGTGAATGGTGGATCAACACAAGTGTATAGTGAAACATTAACACAGGTTTACACATGATTAGCACATGATGTAAACAATCTATTTACTAATATCGCAGTCAACCATCTGCCCATGTTCTCCACCTTGGCAGTAGCTAACATGGAGACAGCATTTGGGTCTGATTCTGGTGCTCCTTAATCATTGTCAAGTAGCTGAGCCTGTGGATTTCAAATTCTCTACGGCTGGTAGTTGTATATATACCAGTCACCTACATAGTATAGGACCTCTAGTAGAATATGGGAAGATGTTACTCCAGAAACATACGATGGACAGGGTTGCATACAGGATTTTTTCTGGAGGGGGGAAATCTCACAGATGACTTACTTTGTATGTGTGTATATATGCCGCTGCCATGCGTATACTAATAAATAAATCACAGAATAATGTTATAATGAACAAACAATGTCTTCTTGCTTGTGTATGTAATCATATTATTTGTGCTGTGTATAATAATTATATTATATTATATTATTATGGAATTCTGGGGGGGGGGGGGGGGGGGGGAATCCCAGTGTGCCCCCCCCCCTGTATGCAACCCTGATGGATCGCGTTCAATTCTCTGTATATGGAAGTCCTCTTTAATCAGTCACAGTACCTTAATCCAGTGAATTACAACTATGCTTGAACCTACGTACATGCATGCAATCTTTAACATTGTGTACCTCCTTTATATCATCATGGTGCTACCTGAGCATGGCTTCTGATTTAGAAAGCTTTTGTAAACAAAAGATTTTCTCTCCTGCAGCCTGTTTCATGTTGTCTTATCAATGGGAATATGGGCACTACAAAAAAGATACAGTCAATCATATGAATGGATGCAACTGTGTATATTACCATACCGTCACGAAAAGATGACCATGGGCGGTGCACCTTACACTGGGCCTAGACTGGTGGGTGGGCCGATATTCAAGGTATCAGTATCGCAGTTAGAGTGCCAGGTAAATTGCCAACGGGGTCTTCATACGGTATAGCCGGAAAATTTGGCGGTTTAGCGGTCTATTGCAACCGCCAAAATTTCCTACTTGCATATATACATATGGGGATCCCGTACCAGACCGCCAAATTTAAATCTGCTAATATTCTTGCAATGGAAATTTTGGGCTCAACCATCTAGTTTAACTCCACCAATATTTCCGGCTATACGGTATTTGAATAGTAGCTGTGGCTACTATTGATTTCAGCTTTATTTAAGCCGATCGAGAGTGAGGGTGGCCGGCCATCAGGATGATACTTCATCGTGTACCATATTGACGATAGCCGATTAAGTGAGTATGATTACGATCGCTAGCCATGCACGATCGTTCTTTTGTGCTGAATTACGGCAAAAGGCTAACAAGGCTTACTTTTGCAGCTGTTTGGCGTGTTACTTATTGATCTTACTCATAAACCAGCAGTATGAGCTTCCTTTTTCCAGGGCAGCTACACGTGGGCGGATATTCATGTAAACATTAGACCTCAGCAGGAAATTGAGCAAAGTGAGGGGTGGACCGATATTCCATGCTAGTGGGCCCTCTTTTGCGAGGGTACGATGCATGCATAAAATTGTTTGTATAATAATAACGGCTACTATACTTATTCTCATCATCACCCACTATGTACTCTTATAGGGTCAATACATGCATGTATGAAAGAATGCGAGCACTACTATGTAGATTGCACACTCTTCCTGCTAAGGTACTCCATTGAAAGCTTGTCAAGAAGCAAGTAGGCAGTGGTGGTGGTCGACAAAATTAATGTCGCCAGAACTTTTGAGCAAAGCATCTTCAACACAATGCATATATCCTGATGGCCGGCACATTGTTTTCAGTGTGTGGCCAAGTATGTACATGTAGCAGCTAGCTTCGTAACGAACTCACACATAGAACAACTACTGTAGCCCTCACACATATGAACCGAAGGTTAATAATAATTAATAGTGACTTGACTATAGAATTTTATAAACCGGACATGTTTGGCTATGTGCATAATACTATTATACAATGTCTTGCAGGCAACTATCTACCGCACTTAATCTAATACAACGTATACGGGAAAAGATAATTTCATTCTCATTTAAGCTCCCCGTGCAATACTATACTATTATTGCCAATGATTATAATTGGGTATGCAGCAGCCGTGCGAGCTGTGCCAGCAAAGTACAAGACTTAGTACAAGGAGTACACGTAAGAGCACAAATTGACATGAAAATACTAAACAGAGGCATAACTGGGATGGGCTGAAAAATTTGTACTTTTAATTTAGGCTATGCTAGCCAACATAGCCATGGAAAAAACCTCTCCCAAAAAACCTCATTTTTTGAGGAAAATAGAGAGGAAAAAAACCGAAATAAAAACATCCCAGGCTAAGCAGTATTAACGATAACAGGGTTACAGATTAGCCATTCCAGTCCACCTGGGTCAGCTGCACATTGGTATCTATTCCGGTAGAATTGCCCAGCATGTCAATCCTACATACTTCTGCATTAAACTCAAAGACATTGCACTGGTATGCATATAGCTATACATACATACATTCAACCTGTACATTCTAATGTAACATTACCTTTGCTGGACAGCAACGAGAATAACTGTTGTGAGAGTGACTATCTCTGGCCCTGCAGCCGCTTTTAATACCTGCACACCAGCCCTGGCCAGTCTAGAGCAGCAGCTGCCCCCCGCCAGTCTGCTATTCTCCAGGAATGCAATTACTATAGCTAGCTTCTTGCCGCCTCCCGCCCGACAACGCACGAGTGTGCGCATGCACACACACACGACAATTGCATGTGATACATTGCAACAATAAGAGCTTATTTTCTGTCTAATTCGCTTCACTTCAAACGACAGAAAATATACATTTTGAAAGTCGTGCGCTTTTTTGGTAAAGGTTATCAATCGCTCCATATACTGCTCATGTTATGAAACAATTAATTTGTAAAAATAATTGCGTTAAATTGGATCATGCGTTGTATTGGATTAACTACAGTATATCATGTATTACATAATAGTGCCCTATGTATCACCTGGTGTTTCTCAGATAATTATTGCTAGTAGTAAGCAATTGTGTATGTTATAGCATGATAGCATGTCATTCACATGCAGGGACTGTATGTCTACAAGTGGCTTTAATTATTCTATACTGAAACCCAATCACATGCAGTATAGTCTAAGAGACATAATATGGATCACGAAAATACTGATGTAGTAAAAAAAAATAATAATACATTTTGTTATTAATTTTGCAGTCTGAGTGTAAAATGACAGGGCGCAAGTCAAGCATCAGAAATCAAAATTCCAGTGGCCACACTACTACTGTAACAACTAAGAAGCCCTGCAATCCCAGAAAATGTAACTCTAGTTGTAAAAGTGAAGCAGCTACAGAGCTCAGCGATGACATTGTACGAACTACTCTTGACCATACTCCTGCCACTCTTAGTGTTAATGCAATCCAGTCCAAATTTCCTGATCATATCTCAGATAAACATCTTCGTCAACATTTTTCAAACTTTGAAAAATACATCCTTCATGCAGTAATATTGAGAAGTATAAAAGGAAAATATTATGGATTAATCACATTCTCATCTTCCGATATCGCTGAAACTGCGCGCAAGGGGTTTCGTAATCAGCTACTTCTGGGGTGCCCGACTCACCTTAGTTACTATGAGTACCGCACAATCCCCAAGGATCAGATCTGCTCTAAAGTAGCTAGTTGTGTACCCTCTAAGACTGATTCATGTTCTACAGCATCTGTTGGTGTTGAGCAAAGCAGCACAAAAAGTTTGCATCAAGCATCAGAGCATGAGCCTGCAGTTACCTCAGGAGACTCACCCTCTGGCAATAGTACATTGTGTGTGGAAGGAATTCATTCAAAACTTCCAAATAAAATTGGTGATGATGAGTTGATGAAGCACTTTTGTGTTTTTGGCAATGACATAATAAGTGCATCCATAGTTAGAAATCCACAGACAAGGCTAAGCGCTGGCTATGGTATTATCACATTCAAGAGCCCGGCAATTGCCAAGAAGGCTCAAAAGAAGTACAATGGTACTCACCTCTGTAAGAAATACCAACTCCGTGTAACACTTAATAAGGATCCAGCTTCTTTGACAAAGTCAGATTCTTTTGCTAAAATTAGTGAAGATACTAGTAGCAGCGATGATAGGAGATTATCAGAAAGCAATCTAGCAGCACTTACAAAGAAACGAGAGTCTCAAAAAACATGTGATAGTAGTGCTAGTAACAGTTCTTTTCCAGTATCTGATAGCCAAGATGTATTATCATTAAAGGATAAAGAAACTCCTGATAGTTTGGTAGTTGAAAATTTGAGTTGCGTAGTTGAAGAAAGTGAGCTAAAGGCTCTAGTTAGCGGTTGTGGTGCTAACGTTTCATCTTGTGTTATCTTACATAGTCCTGGTCAAGTAGCTGTTGATACCTGTGTTGCTAATATTACTTTGGTTGATTCTTCTCAGCTAAGTGATGTAATTAAACAGCTCAATGAAAAGGAAGTGTACAGGCGTAAACTTCGAGTTTATGCTACTGATAAGAAACCACTTTTGCATGTCGAGGAACGAAAAATTAGCTCCGCTCTTTTTGAATTTATTACTAAAAATAGCCATTCACAAATTAAGACGTTTGAAGAGAAGGGAGGTGTATTTAAGTATCAAGAGCCAAAGCATTGTGCCTTAATTTCTGCTCCAGAAGAGATTGTTGCAACAGAATTTTTGCTACAGGTGTTCAATGGATATACAGAAAAAGCTTTTCATTTCAAGCCTAGCCAGTGGAACCAATTGACGCTCAATGCAGATAAATATACTCCAAGTTTGCTTAATAGAGCTGGGTCAAAATTTCGTGCTGAGGTGGATGTGCATATCATTCCACAAATAGACAAGCATGAAATCCTTTTTGTTGGAACTTGTAAAGGAGTGGCAAGGACAAGCTCTTGGCTAATGGATCAATTGACTCGAGAAATCGGAATTGAAAGGTACAGAATTAATCAATCATAATAATTAATAAATGATTCATAATATTAATTTTTTAATTTATTAGAGATAAAATGGAAGCATTGGTTGAAATTTATCCAACCTTGAATTCAGAGCTATCTGATAAATATCATATTAAGGTTCTCAATTATTCCAAAAGATCTACTGTGATTGAATTTGATGGAGATACTGCAGATGTACAGAAAGCCCGCAAAGAAATTGAAGCATTGATTTCCAATTTTTGTGTTGCTGAAGTGTCCTTTGAACATTCCTCTTTTCTCTTAGATACAGCTCAAAAAAGGATAACAGAAAATGACTTCAAAGTTTTCATCAAAAAACGTACTACAGCAAGTAGAAGCAATCCAATTTCTTTGACAGTGATATCTTTCTGTCCCAAGCATCTTGATAGAGCTACAGCCGTTCTGAAAGGTCATCCTACTTATAAATCACTCAAAATTCCTAGTGGCATCTACACTGACACAGCAAAACTGAAGAGAATCCAGACGGATGTCCGGAAAACATTTCAAGTCTCCATTTTTCCCAAATACAAGCAGAAAGCATGCTCATCCCTGGTAATATGCAGTTTTGTGAAGAAAGATGTGACTGATGCTCATAATGAACTTCAGGAACAGGTTTTCAACACTAGCGTGGTCGAGGATTCTGTTAGACCTGAGCCTACCCCTAAGGTATTTATGCTTGGCTGATAATTTAAAGTGTGCATAAGTAATTATCATCTTTTTTATAATAATAGGGTGTGCAGAAACATGTCGCAAGCAATTCAGGTAGACTTTGTGCATCTGCCATGGAAGATTGTGTTCTCAAGCCATCTAAGCACTGTATCAGTGTGAAAAAACAATCCATTTCAGAATCATGTTGTAGAGCATTTATTACTCTTAGTAATGAAATGACCTTTTATGCACAGAATAGAGCAGACTGGTTCAAAGATATTGCAAAAAGTTGTGTGTCTGTCAAATATCCCGAAAAAGCCAACTTTACCTCCAGTGCCAGTTCTGGTCACACATATATCTTTGAAGGCAAGATAGCTGTTGTGGACAAAGTGATTAGTGAAATCCATTCCCTTGCTCAGATATTTTGTGTAAAAGTAGTCAAGTTACGTCTTCCAACCGAAAATGTAAGACTAATGCAGTCAAGGTGGACTGAATTCAAGAAAGAAAGTGAAGCAGTATACGGTGTATGCATTCATTTCACCCTAAAATCACCTAATCTCCATTTGACATCCAAAGGGGAGTCAGTTATCACTTTCATTCTCTGTGCTAGTAATTCTGAGCGACTCGAGGATGCAACGCAGGATCTCCAGACAAAAGAAAATGGTTTGAATCTTCCAGTTAGAGAGACCAAACTCTCAGAACACCAGATAGTGGTACTCAGTTCGTTGATTGCTGAACACAGTGAACAGCTATTGAATGAAAAGCACAAAGTGATTATGAAAATCCTTCCAGAGACACAAAGTCTAATACTAAAGGCAGCATCTAAACGAAACCTTGACCAAGCCTTCAAGGATATTTTTATCTTGCTTGAATCGTCTATGCCCTCACATTCTAAAAAGGAAGTTGTCATTATTGAGCACAAAGCAAGTAAGGACTCACAGGGTTTATCTTTATGCCAGCCTACAAGCATCAAGCATTGCTCATTATTATTTGAGCCTCACTATATTCCCCTCTTCTTTTCGCAAGCTTTTGTGGAAACTGTTTCTCAATTTGAGAAGGCTCATGATGTTAGGGTAATGCATACCCCTGAAAGTCTTATACATAGTACTATTAAGCAGGTTATCTACAGAAGTAGTGATGGTCACCTGATCACTGTACAGCTATGCTATAGTAACCTCATCTACGAAAGAGTAGATGCCATAGTGAATTATTCTCGAAAGCTATCCCCCAGCATGAAAGCAATTGGGGGTGAAGCACTTCAGCTTGAACTAGATACTCACATTGCTTTACACCAAACTGAAGCAGATTATATTTGTGCCTGTCTTGAGAGTGGTAATTTACCTTGCAATAAGATTATTCATATTATTTCCCCTTCACAAGATGAGATCGGGCCAGGTAATTTCTCCTTTATCAAGAGAGCACTTGAATGTGCACAGATGCATCAATTAAGACTGGTTAGCTTTCCGTTTGCAAGTGAGGAAGTAGTAGCTGCAGAAACGTTTGTATATAACCTCCAAAAGTTTTTGATACAAAATCCAGACTCATGTATACGCATGGTACGTATTGTGTGCAGCTCTCAAAAACTTGTAAATGTCTGTAATTGTATCAAAGAATTTGATGGCAAAGGTGCTATAGTTGACCTACCAAAATTATTAGCACCATTGAAAAAATGTAGTAACCAAGCAGAATATCAATGGTATTGGAAAGCAGACAATGGCACATTCATCCCTTATTCAGAGGATATCAATAGCATTCTAATGTCATATTATAAGCGGTGTGCAACAGGTAGGTGTTACTTTCAGGTTGGTTCAAGCAGCTACATAGCAAATTTCGAGAGAATGGAGCAAAGTAATATGACTACACACTTTGTTAGAGAGATGAAGGTTGAGCATATGACTCAGAAGGTTTCTGATGCTTGTCGTGGAGAACCCGGCCTTAGCATTAGTGTAAAGTGGTACCATCATGCTCAGGACAAAATGTATTCCCGATACCCTGCCTCTGATTCTGCATCGATTGAAAAGCTCTACTTTAGTTCAGCTGAGTCACATACACTACGAGTAAATTCAGACAAGTTTTTATTTGACTTCAAAGCTATGCAAAAGCTTGCAGTTCAGCAGCCAAGGGCACTGCCATATGATAAAACATGCATACAGAGAAAGGTGGTTGTGCATCAGCTGGCAAAAATGCCTACACAATCTCCACAATGGTATTATATGGATGACACTAAACAATTCAGTCCTTATTCCAAGCGTGATTCTGCATATATTGAAGGAATGTATCAAAACGGATCTGCAAGAACCCTTTCAATACAATCAAAAGTATACACATTTGACTTCAATGATATGACTCAGATAAATGTAGCAACTCAGTATAAACGAAGTATTAAGCGAGTACCAAAATCATCTAATAGTATAGATCTTCACAGTCAAAACCACTTGGTACCTCTCCACCACATTTGCAAAGGTATTGTCATTAGTGTAGAAGGATCATCTCCTGGACTTCAAATTCAAGAAATTAGTGACAAGCTTAAAGTTCAGGTGGACAGCATAGTGCATACAAATGAACTACCACTTCCTGTGCCTATTACTAGCTCCATAGACTCTAAAGCAAGGATACTGAAAGTTGCTAAGAAACATAACGTTCATTGTGAAATTATTTCAAAAGCAACGGATATTGATACAGAAGTTCTTAAATTTAGTGGATCAGAAAGTATAATAAGAAAAGCTATACAAGATGTGATGGAAGAAATTATGACCTGTAATCAGAGAAGTACTGTGACAGTAAGTGCTATTCAAATACCTCCCGAGTGGCAACCTCAGACAAAAAACACAGAATTATTTGAGCTCCCAAAATCAAGTAATGAATATTTACATGTAGAATCCATGTATCATTCCACAATGTCCAAAACATCATCAACCATTTTGAGTATCAAACGTATCCAAAATAATTGGTTATGGGAAAAGTATGTGATGACAAGGGATAGAATGAGCAGGAAGAATAATGGAAAAATTAACGAAAGAGAACTCTTTCATGGTTCACGAAAGTGTCGTGCTCACATTATCTATGATTCTGAAGAAGGATTCGACATGAGATATTCATCACAAGGCATGTGGGGGAAAGCAAATTATTTTGCAGAAAAAGCTAGTTATTCAAATTCTTATGCATATGAATTGACAGATGGTAGTAGAGAAATTCTCCTTGCAAAGGTATTGACGGGTGACAGCTGCAAATGTGCAAGTGATAGAAACTTATTTGTACCACCTTTAAAAGGTGTTCAAACTCGCTTCCAACAAGAGAGATACGACACTGTTGAAGGAGAGACTGGGGGTAGCAAGGTATTCATGACATACCTCAATGATAAAGCATATCCAGCTTACTTGATAGTCTATAACCCAAATAGTGAGACAATGTGGCGTTCTTCACCAAGGCAAACCAGTGCAGCACAAACATCTGCATCAGCGGCATCTTGGAGCTATAATTTAAATCCTGCTTCATCAGCACCATCAAGCTCAACTTCAGCTAATGCTGCTCCCCCACCTGTGGTGAATCCTATCCCCAGCTACCAGGTAAGGTCACACCACACACGGAATGTACCACCGCAACCAACACCTAGTAGAGTACCTCCAAAAGTAACCCATCCACCTCCATCAGACCAGAAGGGTTGCATTTTACAGTGATCAATTATTGGCAGTAACTGTATACGTCTTGATATTTTCTATATTATAGTCTAAGAGTATCGATCATCATTATTATTAATTTTAGTGTACTATAGCTAGTATAGCTATGGATTGTCATAATTTTTCATATTCAGTTACTGTAGTGATATCAATGATTGTTATTATATGCTAGCTCCTTCCTGCTTGTGTCCCTTCCCATCATAAAGATAATTAATTTTAATAATTATTATTGATAATAATATTATGACTTGTCAGCGTGAAATTTGGCTATATTATATTCAACACTGCTGTACAGCACAAAGGAAAGCCTGCAGTAGGGACATGCACATTATGCTTTTTAAACTTCCTATTATGCTATGCTCTAATTCCCAACACCAAGCCAATTATGCTCATTATTTTGTACCTATACATTATTATGCTCTCGATTTCTCTCAATTTTTAGTATTTTGATACTAATCTCATTCGGAAACTTGTACCTTATGAAAGCTTTATTTCATAGAAAAGACAAGCTACGGCCTAGCCTCGAACCCAGGCTCACTTTCGGGGGGAGGGGAAAGAGAGCCTGGTACACACTGTCTGCGCATGCGCAAGATTTACGGAGCAATTTCTAGTATAATTCGCCGGACATTATCGCTACCACGCGGTCGGACATGTACGGACAAGGTATACTAAGCAGCCGAAGTCGGTGAAGCTTAAAGACTCGATATTTCTCTAGACTGTTGTATGCAAGACTTCCTTCGCTCTCATCTCACTTTTAGCAAACCTTCACGAACTTCAAAGACCTGACAAAGTCCTTTCGTTGCCGTTAGACAACCGCTTGTATCGACAGTCCCGGTTATTCACCAAAAAATTTTCACTAAAAGTGAGTAGAACTCCTTCTCGTAGCTTCTTTATTCTTCCTCTATCAATGTTGCTCGCTTGTGACAGCTAGACTTGTCGCAACAAGTGTCCATAGCCCGAATCGCGGCCAACATAGACGATTTTTAGGCATACTTGTGGGGTCAAGGTTCACGTTTACGGATAGATAAACGGACAAAAATACGAATTCCCAGGATTTCTGGGAATTTTGGCGCATGCGCAGACAGTGTGTACCAGGCTCTCTTTCCCCTCCCCCCGAAAGTGAGCCTGGGTTCGAGGCTAAGCTACGGCCATGCTATAGCTAGACTACCTTACTCACTGAACGTTAGAAAAGTACTATGTACTTGGTTGATTACCTGAATGCCTTATAATTTAATCCTATTATGCCAGCATAACAAAACCACCTATTATGCCCAAAGCAATGCCAGCATATTGTGCTTGTCTCTAGCCTGCAGCTAACTGAGAGCTGGATATTAATTTTATAATAAGGTGGCTAAGCACAAGACTAGCATAGAGGATACAAACCAGAAACACACCTGGACCAGGTGTGTTTCTGGCATTAACACCACAAGACTTAGAGTGGTGTCTGCGTGTACATTATAATATTATTATATTATGACATTGTCACCGCTGGTATCTGTAGAGTCAGCTGTACCACAGGACAATAATGTTATTGCCCTGGTGGTACACATAGTATCAAGCTAGGGCTGCAAAGGGGGAGAGGCCATGCATGTAACTGCCATACATGATGGTGTACCTAGCAAACTTCAAATCAGACAGTGGTTTGTAACTAATTATAGTAACAGCTGCTGTCTGGATTGCATTAGTGCTATGGACTGATAATGTGGACTTTACTATTTTTAGCCCATGGATTTGAAGTTTGCCAGGTGCCAGTTACATGCCCTCTCCTCCTCTGGGGTCTATAAGCCCTTGATAGTATACACTACTGCCATGGAATAACATTATTATAAAAAAAAGATGTGAAGAATAATATTATAGGAAAGTGTGTGAGTGAATCTTCAGGATTTTATCAGAAGGGGATAGTCTGTATTATACAACATACATTAATTTTTGAACCCATCAATGGTTTATAAGACATAATCTGATGTTGAAACTGCATTCAATGTGCTCTTGGTTCATGTAAATGTTGTAGCTATACTTCATAATGATTTCCAATTGCAAAGAATTAAGGCCAGGAGTTCAGTAAGGGGGTAAAAGCATGCATTATTTCAGCGGCAAAGCTCAAACTATTATAATGTACGTACGTGTGGGATTGTGCTCTACAGATCTAGATATCTAGTTACTGTAATATCCGCTAGAATTGAGATTATGTTTACTGTTAATTTTATGATTATTAGCTAGCTATAGCCTTGGATTCATGATTCTCAAGGCTTAGTACGAATCTCACAATTATTCACAAAGAAATAGGAACCACAACATCCCCGTTTCACTAGGGCACTAGTACTGTGATAATTACCCAGGTGCCACATGATCATGAGGCATACCAGGGCCCCGGCTATAGCTACTCCCGGTGTTTTAGGTACTCTGTTGGTATACTACTACTAGGCGAATAGATACTTCCACCACTCCCCCTCCAAAAGATGTAGGGTTGGGGATGCCAAAAACGGGTCCTTGTAATACCTAATCATAGCCCCCATGCATGGGCCCATGGCAAAGTACGCTCGAATTTTGGCGGGCAATGACTACGTCATACAAAACGTGTGCGCATGCGCTTGAATGTTAACATAAGTAGGCGTTTCCAGTGACGTTGCTCCTATTTGATCAGCTCATATCTGCTGACATGAACAAGGAGAAGTCTCGAAAGACACCGCGGTAAATAAAGTAGATTAATAAAACTATACCATCTAGTCTATCATAAACTACAGGGTCCGGGGTGACCGAACTATTAGCGAAACTGAGAGCCGCGGGCAGCGCTCTCAGACATTTCGTGACCGTAGACCACACAGTCCGCGAATGACTACTAGGATGGCTCGCCATGCCAGTTCCAGGACCGGTGATGTCGGTGGCGAGAAAAGTTGCCAGTGGCCAGACATCGCTGAAGTACCTGAGTCTGATCAAAGTCAACCATCAGCTGGCTGCTGGGCAGAATCTCATCATGAAGTCGGGATCAGTGAGAAGACGCCTCGGGCAAGCCAACGTAGAGACGAGGTCACAGCCATGGTAAGATATCCGTTATTGATTTTTTTGGTTTTTAGTCCGATAGTAATCATAGCTGGTAAGGGGATTGATATCCGGACACTTCCAAATAATTATTAAAAAAAAAAAAGCCTATGAATGTCATCATTATGATGCTCAGGGGGAGGGTTCAGGGCCATGACGTAGCATGAATTTTGAACCATTAGAGGATCCAAGACTTAACATCATAATGACGCTAATATTTTTACAATAGTTTAGAAGTGTCCTCTAACTAGGTGGTGGTACAACACACCAGTCAGGCCACTCAAGACTAGCGTATTATTATGTATACAGCTACATGTAAACATCATAGTAGAGTAAATTAAGGCAAGAATTTCTGGGTACAGTAGAACTTCCGAATAACGGACACATTGGGAGCAGGCCTTTTATCCTTTATATATATATGGAGGTTGTCCCACCTGTATAGCTAGCTATATAGTTAGCGTTTGCAGAGGTGACTCCATGGAGAAAGAATCAACAGGAAAGGATATGAACTGGATATGAGTCTACTTCAATAATTATTTAAGCACTGTGTATAGACCTCACTTGAATTGTATCATGCAATGCATTAGTCTCGCCCCTCCTACAAAGGGGGAAGGGCCTGGCCAGGACCATGGCGCCAGCAATTACGTCACTGGCCGTGAAAACGGGTGTGGCTTCCTGGCTGTCCGCTATTTAGAAGTAAAATTATGCTGAGTGGTTCAATCGGGTCTGAACAATCCATCCGTTATAGTGAATTGAGGGGTTGTCCGCTCCTCAGAGGTTTGTAATGTACTAAGTCTATGGCAAATTCAATCCGTTCCATAGCGGTTGTCAGTTATATAGTGGGTGGTCACTCCTGGGAGGATCCGTTATGAGAAGTTCCACTATATATGAATTAGTTATGGGATATTCACTTGTTTTCAGTATTGATTAATGTAGTCATGAACTGGTATATGGTGGCCTGATAGTAGTAGCCTTCTTGAATGAGTGATGATGGCAACTTTGTGAGCTTGTTTAAAGTGATTGATTTTTTGTACTTGCCAGGAGAAACTCAGAAATGGCACAATTGCATTTTCCCCCTGTTATGGAAAAGTAAAGATACGGTTAGGGTCATAAATTGAACAAACTTTACCTTAAAAGTATGTACACTCTGAAGCAAAGAAGTGAATACGATCAACTATGCAAAGTGATTACTAAACACTCCACACCCACCACCTGTACTAATAAGGCCGTGTCAATATTCAATACCCGTATATATTTCCGATGATAATTGTTGCTCTCTGTTGGTAACTATCACATTACACTATTATTTATACAATTGCTATGTACTCTATATACCGTATAGCCGGAAATATTGGCGGGCATTAAATTTGGCGGTTGAGCCCAAAATCGCTATTGCTAGAATATTGGCGGATTTAAATTTGGCGGTTAGGTTCAGGATTGCCATACATACATATGCGAGTAGGAAATTTTGGCGGATTTTAATTTGGCGGTTGTAGCGTAAGTCATCAACTCTCGACCATCTAAGACATTCGGGACTGTAACTCGGGCTCTGTACGTTCTATGAACCTCGAACAAAATCCATTCGGTAGATAATTCATTTGTCTATTAAACGACCACTTACCGTGTATGAATCTCGTTTCTGCAGGTCACTATGAGCGAGTATGCTAGACCCATGATTTTATGGATTGGCGACCGTTTCCACCTGTTGTCAACCGCCCAGTAATTTGCAACAGCGCTAATGTCGACCGATGGCCGATTTTTATAATAAATGTGCATGCAAGTAGTAGATACTTAAGATAATACTTTCATCATGATTATTACTTACTATTATCATAAATATCAAGTTTTCATATCGAGTGAAACTTTTATATATGCAGGATACACAAAATTAATACCATCGCCATACGTTCATAGTGTGTGGCAAAACGCGACCACACCCGAGACCACCGTATAGTAGATATCGGTCGACAATAAAAGGTGGTCGACTAATGATGACTTACGCTAATATAGACTGCCAAACCACCAAATTTGATTCCCCGCCAAATTTTCCGGCTATACGGTATTACTGTCTGTCCATTTTGGCCGATTGAGCATGCATGCGGAAATAACACAATGACATGCTTTCTTTGTGCCACACCTTGTATCTTTCATTCGCGCATACTCACATGATCAAAAAATTATCCATACACCTTACACCTACCTTATGGCGGGTAATTTTCGTAAGGTGCTAATTTTCGTTATTTTCGTGGTTGACATGGCAGTCACGAAACTTTTCCATCCACGAAAATTAATGCCTATGGTGATATGGTTATGCAGTCCATGATGATGGGCGTGGCCACAAACATTGTGGCAGCGTGGCCAACACTTCCCAGTGTTAGCAAGCAACAGTAGCCATTGTCATCCAGCTGATAGCGTCTTCAACACTAATATTCTTTTATCTCATGCTATTTGTTCAAGTCACTTTAGGTATGGCTATAGATTATAGCTGTCTACTTGTTCACCCATAACAATTATTACTATACTAATGAATGCACAGGAGTGCAAAACCCTCACCGCTACACGCATGCATGACTCATGCACATATACATCTATAATAGTAGCTAGCATATCTCAGTGTGTCTGCCTGCATGCTCAATATAAGGAGTATTGAACTAGATACATATTACCATAATAATATTATTATGGTAGTATGTATCTAGTTCGATACTATTGTACATATCCTGCTCCTGAGGTACTCCAGTTTTCTTCAGAGTTAGTGCATGACATAGACTAGGGCACCTGCCTATGTCACTATAATAACTGAAAGCCTCTGTGACTACTTAAACTCAATTATGCACTTGAGAGCCACTGCCTGTTTACACTGTCACTGTATTGACAACTGACCAGCAAGGCACAGAATGGCAACCACAGCTGCACACTATTATACCACTGGGCAGGACTTAACGTGACCACTCTTCCTTGATGCCTGGTAATCCTCAGATGCGTACTTTCTCTCAGACGACCCTTACCATACGGACGGACAGACGGACGGACAAACAAACGGACGGACGGACGGACGGACGGACGGACGGACGGACAAAAATCGCCAAACGATTGCAGTAACCCTCCGCCTACGCTTTGCGGCGAGGGTTAATAATTATGTATGTATATACAACATTGATATCAGTGAACCAGCTACCATGGACTACTGAGGGTGCATGTGGTCTACAATGTTATATACTAAGCCACAACGGCAATGGCCAAAAATAATTATTATGCTGCTATTCCGAAAAAATGCTGTGTTCTTATTGTCAATGATAGATATCTCAACGGATGATCAAGAAGTTGATAATGAGTTTAGTACCATCAGTACCAATAATATTATAAATAGATGATAGTACGGACGTACCACCGTGTAATCCACATACTTCGTCATCTTAATTATTATGTTTTAGACCATATAAGAATAGGTCACCCTGGAAACTTCTATGATGCCACATTTACTAAGTATGGTGAAAAACCGTAGTATCTTGACTGTAAATATAGATAATATTATACGAGTATATTTATATCTATGCTGTAAATGAGTGAAAGAGCAACAACACACTGAGCCTCAGTCTGAGGTATCAATATACTCAAAAACGGGGATGAGGCTACACTCTGCTTCTTCAGGCTACGCGCATATCGTACCCTACTGAGCCATGGGGGTGTGGCGGTGAGCATCGATAACCACACCCCTGGCTAGGACTGGTACATGGTCGTGTTATTAGCATGTGTACTGGGAATGGTGACGTTACGGAGATTGAACAGTACGGACAGCGGTGACGAGAAGGAGAGGATACTGGAGTGATACGTGATAGCCACTAGCATGACGCGTGACCTCTAGGGTCACCGTAGTTATGTCAACAGAACAAGTGCCATCATCAAGATCATGGCACAGAAGGGTGCATAGTAGCATAGCAATAATTGGATGTGGGTTGCAAAACAATAATACAGTCGAGCCTCCGAACAAAGGACACTTTGGGAACGGGCCCCTTGTCCTTTGTTCGGAGGTTGTCCCTATCTCGGAGGTTCATGATTTTTCAATCCATTTTGATTGTATTATCCTTAACAAGTTAGTAAATGCACTGAAATGCATGATAAGAGCAGTAGAGATGATAATCAAGTGGTTGGTATGTTCTGTTTTTAGTGTCAGGCTGAATTTTTTTTGTTTCTGACGTACTGGCTACTCTGGATTCAAGGAGAATTATTATTATTATTATTATCGCGCATGCGACATAATATCGCGACCGCCTAGATTGCGGCAAAAGTGGGCGTGGCACCGTTAATTTAAGGGCGTGGTTTCCGGATGTCCGCTATTTAGAGGCAGTTTTGCATTGAAAAGTCACGTTGGGAGCTTGGATCTTGTCCGCTTCTCGGAGGTTGCTAATGTACTATAACTATGCTAAATTCAATCGGTAACACGGCACTTGTCCGCTATAGGGAGGCTGTCCGCTTCTCGGAGGGTCCGTTATCGGAGGCTCGACTGTATTATTATCAAATTCTTCTTTATTCTGAATACTTTTTTGACCCTACCATTAAATTTTACTTTTATCTTGAATAATATTATTGTATAATAGTTTTTACTATTTAATAATATAGCGCAGTGACTGTATGTATACATAACAGTTACTGCACACATGTATACGTATATTATACACATGCAAATTGAGTACAGTAAGTATAACAAACTTCTGTTTCATATTATGGTATACTATTATTCCTATGTAAACCACATACAATGCCATTGTGGAGTATTCACTTGTGTTTACATATTATGATATTATGATTGATAGCTAGAGCCTACTGGCATATTATGACAAGCTCTTTCTTGGCTTCCATCCTGGCCAAGGTCTGGAATAATATTTGGGGTGAGCCTGAGCGAGCCCCACGTACAGCTGTGTGCAAATTGTTATACTATACACAATGAAAACTATTTTTCAGAGTGACAATTTTTTTATATAGTCCATGCCCTAACCTGGAGGGCACAAAAGATGCGCTCTGCTACAAGTTTAGAAGGCCCACGATTGGTCAGAATTGCAGTGCCGCGTGCATAAACAAGGGTGGCTATAGAGATGCATTCTTGAATGAATAGCATGAAGTTTCGAGAGTGGCCTGCTGAGCATGCAGGCCACATGCCACCGAGCCTCGAGCGAAGCGAGAGACGAGGTCTGTTCCTTGTCATAGTGTGGTGATAGATTCAACATTCAAGCAGAGCGAGAATGTCGCCATATGGCCATCGCAGTGGTGAGTTCGAGCTATTGACATGCATCGAGGGGTGTGGTCTATGAAGTAATGGATTCAAAGTTCGTGCTGCTGCATGTGCACTGTACTAACAGTGATAGCTAGGGAGATCGATGATACTGTTTAGATTTTCTCTGAGTATGTGAGCTTAATACTATAGTGTGAGTAACTCATTCATAATATTAGCCACATTATCCTATGATTGTGACATCAAACATACTTGTATAGTATGTATATAATATTATTATTTACTCTCGGCGCATGCACCGCAGGGTTGTGGTAGTCGTTCTACGTGTCTGTCTGTCTGTTACCAAGCTAACTGCTACATACCTCGTTTGTGAGTCCAAAAGTGCGGTGTTATAAGGTTCCTTATGGCATTCTACACGCATGATTTGTATAGATTTCTCCAAAAACATTTAGTTTGTAAGGGATGTTGACCTCGAAGTTGACTTGACTCTGTGTGTCAGCACCACAGTGAGGAGTTTGATACAATACACCAGGATGCTGTTGGCATGAGCCATTGAGCCTCGAATAATACTGCTATAGCGTTAGCCTCCTTAATATTATAGTAGCCTCGCCTACAGCCCTTATTCTGCAACACTGAAACGTGTAGCTAGCTAATGCTATGCAATGTACCGAGGGTTTTGTGCTAGAGAGAGCTGGTATGTCGGTCACGTGAAATATTATTATATATTATGCCGAGCATGG
This sequence comes from Cliona cf. orientalis, assembly GCA_963930775.1. Taxonomy (NCBI): domain Eukaryota; kingdom Metazoa; phylum Porifera; class Demospongiae; order Clionaida; family Clionaidae; genus Cliona; species Cliona cf. orientalis. The sequence goes on from OZ005698.1 coordinate 5,861,916, forward strand.
CTCTATAGACATAAGCTCAAATTATTCTATTGCGCATTCTCATTCCTGGGCCACAGGCTGTATGTACGCTATTCTAATTCAGTGAATTTACACTCACTGACAGTCTGGTGCTTTTAGTGCAGTATCGCCATCGTGACATTTCTGGGGACGAGAGTATCATGGTAAAAACGTTGAACCAGTTATAAACCAGAGAAAATGAAGGCTGCAAAGGAGGACAGAGCTCGTCATCAATCACAGTCAGCATGAGGAGTGGCTGAGAAGGTGATCGATTAAGACAGTGACTTGCTGCTCACTAAGATTATAACAGAGGCAGCTATGCAGCTATCTTGCCTACGGTCTGTACCTATTAACTGTTGGCATACATGGCATAGAATAGATACTAGCTGTCGGGCAGGTGCACAGAAGCTATGATTGCATGTCATGATTTGCTTGGATCCATGTCCAAGGTCTTCACAATCTATGGCTTCTCTAGTCTCACCATCTCCAGTCAGCTGCTCAGGCTTGCCACAAACAGGCCATGCATGTCTCTAGTATTATTATGATCCTACTTCACCTTGGTATACCCAAGTGGATCCTGTGACACTAGGCCCTTATCTTGTAAGAATAGGCAACTCATGGCTATACCATGCACTGCACGTGTGACGAACAATAAGTGTAGAATCCTGTTGAGTAGTAGTTAATGCACCTGCTACCTGCACCTGTGCTAAGAAAGGCTGCCCACTGTCCATACTCGAACACTGTTAGTATATGTATCCGATCATGCATTGCCAAGTGTGAGCTGCCATTTATCCGCTTACAAATTTTCCTGATTTGTAACTCCCATCAGGAATGACGTATGAACTTGGTTCTTGCACCAAAAGAAAGCTCATGAAGTAGGCTTTCATTGGCTAGAATCCAGAGTGGTAGACCCTATTAAGCAATGAGCTATGACTGCTGATGTGCAGATATCACAATACCATTAAATTTTATCATCAACCGGTATGTACTATCAGCATGCCTATTCTTTTCTGTAATGCCAAATATGCCATTTATCGGCACCTGGGCCTTCTCGGGCCATTTACTACTGCCTTACTAGTCATAAACTTATAGAAAAAATATCCCCAGATACCTCAGGATGTCCTCTCACTATATCTGTCTTCTTATATCGATCGCTTGCTTCGTCTTTGAATGGCAGCCGTGAATGGGTTGATACTACGTGTAAAATGGATACAAGAGCTGTTTTGGATGTGTTCTAGGTATCAGCCTCCACTTTAGGAGCGACTATGACGGAATAATACTTTTTCTAGTTCTTGGTAAAGCTACCATGAGCTGTTTCTCCCTCTAGATGCTTGGTACTTCATCCAATTTTGATCAAACTTGGCATATAGCTTCTTCGCCACACCTTCTTGCTAGTAATATCATTCTTTTCTTCCTTTTTTCCTTGGTGTGCAATGGCTATTGAAAGTTTCAGGTCCGTAAACACTTCAGCGATGTCCGTATAATCCCGTAAAGTACGTCATAAACTAGATGCCGATGATTAGCATGGGGGTGCCTGTATATTACGTACATGACGGCTTATACTAAGGGGGTAGTTTCTGGGGGTGCAACACGTACACCCACCTCTCCCGAATGTACTGCTTGGTGTGCAGATGCATTGATTCACATAGCAATTAACATGGTAGTATCACTGGCTAGTTCTGAACAAGTTGCAAAACCAGTACCATACTCTAGAGTGTAAATGTATGGAATTCCAAAGCGGACAAAATTGGATGACACACAAAATAATTGTCAAACAGACTTACACATAAAATAATTGTCAAACTTGTCTAGAACAATTGTCAAGCTCGTCTAAAATAATTGTCAAATATGTACACACAAAATATTGTGCACACTTTACCTAAAACATACAAAATCGTCATGCTCAACCCACGCACCAATTAAGGTTGGAATCGGATATGGAATCCAAGATACGCAATTACATCATTACACGCTGCGGGTGTGATCTAAATAAAGTGCACCCTGCAGAGAGCGAGACTCAGTCGATCGGGCTGTTGCACGAAGAAATGAGGCTAAAATGACGTGCTATTGAGATGGACGTGGAGTGTGAGTGTCTCCCTTCTTAACAGGTAGCTGTAATGTCAGAGTTTGGCACAAAATCAGTTACGGAGCCAGTGTGGCTTTGCGCGATTGTGAGACTAGATGTGTGTTGGTGTATCTCGATATCCAGATAGTTTTGCCAAGCATGCCGCTGAGCTTGATCCCCGCCTAATGTCTGCAAAAGACTATGCATATAATATATCTTCGTACATAAGTTGAATTTAGAGACTTATTGGGGGAGTCTGGATATATTAATATTAAAAGCAAGCTCAGACACTATAGTCTAGCGAAGCCACGTGATTTTGTGCCAAACTCTGACATTACAGCTACCTGTTAAGAAGGGAGACACTCACACTCCACGTCCATCCCAATAGCACGTAATTATAGCCTCACTTCTTCGTGCAATAGCTCGACTGAATCTCACTCTCAGCAGGATGCACTTTATTTAGATCACACCCGCAGCACGTAATGACATAATTGCGTGTCTTGGATTCCATATCCGATTCCATCCTTAATTGGTGTGTGGGTTGAGCATAACGATTTTGTACGTTTGCGCATGACAAACTTGTGTGGTTTTGACCATAGCAAATGTGTGTCTTTGACAATAGTTTTGTACAAGGACTGACAAATGTTTTAGGCAAAGTGTGCACAATATTTTGTGTGTATCTGTTTGACAATTATTTTGGATGAGCTTGACAATTCTTTTAGACAAGTTTGACAATTATTTTATGTGTAAGTCTGTTTGACAATTATTTTGTGTATCATCCAATTTTGTCCGCTTTGGAATTCCATAGTAAATGGGCATCACTTGAAATTTTGGTGGAGCTTTACTAGTTTGAGCAGCATGATTTTGCTGAAAAGCGACTGTAGCTATGTTACAGTTAATGTACGCTTTTGAGACAGTAGATGCCAGAGATTAAGGCTAGTAGCTAAGCATAGCAACTACAATAGCACCTTGGCTAGGCAATGAGAATCAATCCAAAGCAACGCAGGTATGGCAATCACATGACCAACACGACTAATAATGTGACAATGCATGATAGGGTAAAATACCATATTAATTTTTATGTGTTGCATTTAATATAGATTTTTATTAGCTACTCATTTTTCTTGTTTAGGATATTGCACAGATTCCTGGTGATGATACTGCTTCATTTTTTATGAAGTTTCCTCCGTTTATCACAAGAAAGCAATTAGCAGATCACATTGAGAAGCATGGCTTTGCCAATAATGTTGTTGACATAGAAATGCACTGCATAAATGCGTCCAATAAGAGACCAGCAGGAACTGCTAAAGTTTTAATTATACCATTATCTCTCCATGATGAGTTTGTTTCAGTTTTAAATGGTTCTCGGTTGCTAGGCAAGCACTCACTTTCCGTTAAACCCTACCTCGAGCGAAAGCAAAGGAGTGCCAAAGACCCATCTAAAAATTCTTCAGGGACAAGACAGGAATCACAGATAAAAGAGCCATGTATAGTGTTTGTTGGACCACTACTTCCAAATTATATCAACAAAGGTCACATCCAAGCACATTTCAGAGAATACAATGATGCCATCATAGGTATTGAATTCAAAAGAGACAGACAAAGAAGAGGTTGTCATGTCCTGCTCACATTTAAGTCATCAAGCACAGCAACAAGAGCAATTGATAGATATAATCACACATTTCTTAATGGCAAACATAAGATTAAACTTGACATTTATAAACCTCGTTATCCAATGTCAAGTTCCATGTCTTGCCCAACTATGCCAGTGTCAACATCTAGTGGTATGCACAGCCCCAGCACTAAATTTAAGCAAACATCCTCCACAAAAAAAGGAAAGATATCAAGTTTAGAAGATAAAAATCATTCATCAGATCAACTGGGTACACACAGTGAAGTATCCTCTAATGTAATACATCACTCGGTTGGGCATCATTCAACAGGACAGTTATCTTCGAGCAGGCCTACAGATTGTGATTTTGGGGAAACATCCACTAGTAGCCCACTTAGAGCAGCTGCAACTTATGATGAAATAGTATCTGATTACAGTGACAGTGAAGAAGATCAATTACAAAACACTGTAACAACTGTCATTGTTGAAAATCTTGATTCTAGTGTCACTCAAAAGGAGATTGAGTCTCTGACTGGGGTTTCGATTACTCACTATACTCCATCTCATTCAACTCCTGAAAGGGTTGCAGCTTGGATTCAAGTAGAAAACAGCAAGCATGCTTGCACTGTTGCAGACAAACTTGATGGAAAAGAGATTCATGGAAAGGAAGTGCATTGTTTCATAACCGATAGTAATACACTGATACAGGAAATGCATAGTTTAGATCAAATGCCATCAGTACAGTCTGGTCCTTTGACTAATAGTCATACTAGACCACAACAGCACATTCAAAGTTTTCCAACATTCGAGGATCCACCCAAAGAACAAGAACCACTCCATTTGTCACAGTCTGTTCCTTGTAATTCTATGGAATCTTTTATTAGTGGCAACGTTTCAATTGCAGCTATGCAACAGCACACCCAATCTTCTCCCACATTTAGGGACCAACTTCAAGTACAAGAGTATTTAACATTGTTCTATTTAGGAGACCAACATCCATTGCAGCAACCACCATCAATTTTTTCACAAGAAAGTGCTGCACCTTTTATTCTTCCTGGAGATTCACAACTTTCTGGACCAGTACATGAACCAAGACCACCAGAACCAGTTGCCCAACTGTGAGTTCTAATTTATACATGTATATATGTGGACCATAATTATTACTACAATATTATTATCATTATTACAGGAAGGCTGAGAAGATTATTGATCTTGACCAACAGCAGTGGAACCACCTTACAAATAGGCATAAGAGTGGTACAATGCCACTTCAGGAAATCATTGCCCCCTTTGAAACAAATCCAAATGTTAATATTGAGCTACAAATGGGAACATGTAGTATTAAGGTATGTGGAGTTCTTGATGCTGTGATAAGTGCCTTTGACCACATCACCAATCAACTTCACAAAGATCTCCATGTGAAAAACAGGTATACCTAAATCTTTGCTTTTCATAAAAGCAACTAATATCACTGTTTTCTGAATTATTTCAGGACTGAGATGGCAGCATTAGTTCACTTGTATCCAACTCTGGCTCAGGATATTGTCAAAAGACATGCAGTTGTTGTAACTGGATTTCAAGACACATCTATTGTTCTGAAATTAGAAGGTGCAATGTCTGCTGCAGTAAAAGAAGCAAGGATTGAGATTGATACATTGCTCAAAAAAATAAATATTACTTGGCTCACTCCAGCATTTCCTCCATCCATATTTCCATTAGCTAAAGCTCAGTTGAAAAGAGATGAGTGCAGAGTGTATATCTTTGTACCGGAAATGACCGATGATCAAACAGCTTTCATCTCTGGTATGGTAGCAATTTGTACAATTGATGTAAATAACCGAGAAAAAGCAGTTACTCTAGTTCAAAGCACTCCAAAGGAGGAAGATATATTGCTTCCTAATGCTATTAAAGACAAAGGATCTATTGATAAATCCCTAAAGCAGCTGGAAGACAAATTTTGTATCATGATAAAATGGCAAGGATTACAAGAGAATCATCTACAGGGATGTCAACTTGAAGATACTAAAATCACAATACTTGGATTTCAAGAACAGGGTATAAGAGGGGCTAAAGAAGAGCTCCAAAACTTAATCAAGACTCACTCTGAGCAAACTATTACGTTTGATTGCAAACCAGAAGAAGTTATATATTTACTTAAGGTAAAAGGTAAAGAAAGCCGCTCTCTCTTCTCATCACTACCAGCAAAAGTTACCATTAAAGATAATGAAATTCAGCTTTTTGGAAGTATAGAAAGTATTGAGAAATCAAAAGAAAAAATTCGTGGTGGATTATTACTCAACCTTCATTGCAAAAGGTTTCAATTCCAATGTAATTTCAAATTTCTGTCCCAAATGAATGAATCTCTTCTGAAGCCTCTTAAGGCTGAGCAAAAATTACCTTTTCAATGGTCAAGTATTAGACCGGAATCACAAAGTAGTAGAAAAGGTGATGATGAGACAAAGAGTGACTTGTGTACTGAAGCTGATGGATTTGACATTATTATCTATAGCAAGGATAAGTCGGCCTTTGACAAAGTTTGTGAAATCTTGGAGGTTGCAGACCCTCAAACAAAGCAATTTCAGTTAACTTATCATCAAAGACATGAAGCTGCAGAGTGTGCAAGAAGGTTGAAGGGATCATTGGAACCTAAATACCATGTCCGCCTCATTGTTCTTCAAAACAATTCTGCAGTTATCATGCATGGATTGATTCCAGAAGAAATACAAAAGTGCTGGGAGGATATTAACAGTGAGATAAAAACTACCGTCAGCATTACTAAGCACTTACCTCTTAAGAAACATGAGAGCAAGTACTTGGAAAGAAAAAAATGTGATGATTTAAAAAGGGAATTCAATTGTGACGTAGCATTTCCACAACCAAAAAGCAATGAAAGTTATGCTGTGCGTATTGTAGGTAAGATCAAGGATGTTGAAGCAGTAGAAGACAAGTTATCACAGCTCAAAGCTGGAATTGAAATGAGAATGTTTACAATTACCTGCAGCCAGAAGTCTTATTTTATGTGGAGCAAGTGGTGGTTTGATATTCAAAAGCAAAAGGAGGATGCCCACGATGTCATGATTCATTTTGATATATCGGGCAGACGAATGTCCAGAGATAGACGTCCTATCTTTGAAGTGACATTTGAGGTCATAGCAACAGATAAAGATGTGTTGGTAAGCATCCAAGATACCATTAATAATGAAAAAACAGAGCAGAGAACCTTCAATATTTTCGAAGAAGGAAAGGTAGCACTTGTAAATGCAATGAAACAGCAAAGGCTCCCTATTTCGGACAAACTTGCAATTGCAATTGATATCAATCAAGTCACTAACAAGGTGATGCTAGTATCCCCCAAATCTTTATCCGATGATCTTAACACAGCTGAGAGTGAAATTCGTAAGTTTGTTGGCATGTATGCCAATATATCAAAGGAAATTACCAGCCAAGATCCTGTTGTAGGTCTAGTCCTAGCATCTTCAGCTTTATCAAGTGCTTATCTTAAACTTGCCAATGATATTGCAAAACCACTAAAGGTTAACGTGATTGCTGTAGGAGCTCCTCTTTTTGGCTTAAGACTGACAGGGAGTCCATCAGCTGTCCAAAGAGTAGAACCTCAGATTCGCACAACAGTATTTCAAAAGATAGAGAAGATTCTCGGACAAACATGGCTTAAAATTCCTTCAAACCAAGCTGCTGTTTTAGCAACTCCGGAATTCTCACAGATGGAAACAAAACTCCAAAATGATTATTGTGTTATTCTTTCCTATGCAAGGCCAGGTCTGTCTAGTAAAGCAGTGCATACAACTATCATCAACCCTGGCCAATCTTCCCAGTCTTTACAGCTGGACATTTGTCTGGGTAATATTGTGTATGAGAGAGTGGATGCTATAGTGAATGCTGCCAATGAAGATTTAAAACATATTGGTGGACTGGCTAAAAATATCCTTGACAGTGGTGGAGTCACTATTCAATCTGAAAGTAACCAGTATGTTCAATCACATGGCAAAGTATTGACTGGAACATGTGTATGTCTAGGAGCAGGTAAGCTTCCATGTAAAAGGATCATTCATGCAGTTGGACCTCAGTGGCGTGGAGGAGGAAAAGGTGAAGAGCAGACTCTATACAATACTATCTACAAATGCTTAGAATGTGCAGATAAGGAATCTTTGAGCAGTATTGCCCTGCCTGCCATCAGTACTGGGGTTTATGGTGTACCTGAGGTGGTTTCTGCGAGAGCTTCATTGACTGCTGCTCGTAATTATTGCCATTCAACAGCCAATACAAACATAACAAAAATTAGATTCGTTTTGTACACACAGAGTGCATTGCAGCGTTTTGGATCAGCCTTTAAGTACATGTTTCTGAGCCAGATTCAGACATCCACAAAGTTAGTAACTCCAACTCCACCAGATTCTGAAGTTGCAGATACATGGTCCTGGGCAAATGATCAAAGATCTTTCTCTTCTTACAGTTTAGACATAGCAGCTCGGTTAACTAAAGAATACAAAAGAGATCCTACTGGCTCTGTCATTTGTACTATAAACAGACAAACTTATCGCATTGACTTCAAATCAATGATTCAAACCAACTGTTCTACAAGATATCAGAGAAAGGTTCAGCGAGTTCCAAATTCTCAAGCTTCACCTGCATTAGATTCTTGTTCTGATTCAAATCCAAGCATTCGCTGGGAGTATAGAGATGATCATCGCCATTGGATGCCTTACAAAGCTTACGAATCTCAAGCAATTGAAGAAATGTATCAAGACAATACTCCTGGAGAACTTAAAATTGGTGGAAATACATACACTTTTGATTTTACGCAGATGTATCAGATTAACACTAAAACAAACTACAACCGACAAATTCAACGAGTTAAACCTCCAAGTTCAGCTTCAGAATGTGTTGTAGATGAGGAGTCAACTTCAGAGCAAGACAAAGAAGTGCATACAGATCTAGCAAGTGAACAAAGCCAAAACCAATCAAGTGATGATGAGACAATGACGGTCACTTTACGAGGTCCACATGATAATCTACAGCTGGCTAGGACTGAACTTAAAGAGAAGCTAAAAAGTTTGTATGTATCACACACAGTTGTTTTTCCACCTGCGTTAGATAAAAAGCTAACAGAACTTGTTAAAGGGCATGATGTAACGTGGTCATTTGAAACAAGTAGTTCAAGAGGAAAGCGGAAAAAACGGCAAAAGGTCTCTAAATTACATATTGAAGGCTTGGCATCAGAAGTTACCAATGTGGTGATGGCTATTAATGAAGAGATTGTAACGTACCAGGTGGAGTCAGAGAGTGACGGTACTGCTATTGAATACCCAGAAGAATGGGATGACATGGCTGATGCCACTACAAAGCTCTTCCCCCTTAATCAAGATACAGATGAATGGAGACATGTATCACAAAAATTTCAAGCAACGATGCGTTTTTCAAGAATAATACAAATCACACGTATTCAAAACAAGTGGCAATGGGAGAAATACATCTTTCAACGTAAAAGAATGCATAAAAAGAATGATGGAAAAATCAATGAACTTGAATTATTTCATGGCACACGTACAAATGACCCAAAGCTTATTTATGAGAATGAAATTGGTTTTGACATGCGCTACAGTAATGCAGGCATGTGGGGACTGGCTAATTACTTTGCAGAGAACGCAAGCTACTCCAATAGCTATGCTCATAGAAGTTATGATGGTTATAGTGAGATGTTTTTTGCTAAAGTACTCACTGGTGATAGCTTTGACTGTAGGCCTGACTCCGGCCTTCGCAAACCTCCTTTTAAACCCACTGGCCATGGATCAACCGGTGGTGGTCTGCAGTTTTCTCAATTACAGTATGATACTGTCACTGGCTATACAAGTGGATCTCAAGTGTATATGACTTACGATAATGAAAAAGCATACCCTGCTTACCTTATCAAGTACCAGCAGTGAAATTTCATCTATTATTTGCATGCATTGATTGTTACAGTTAGTACGTAGCTATAGTAAACTTCATGGGTTGTATATTATATATTTTTAGCTTGCATGCAGCCAAGACATTATGTGTGTTTGAATGTTTATGCTTCATTGCATGAGCAACAATTATTATAATAATAATTATACTAGTAGTAGTAATGTAGATAATGTTTATACATGTAGTCTCACAAAGTTGTTCTTGATATAATAATATTATGAGTTAATAATATAACGACAATACGCCAAAAACTTCTTCAAAATTTAATAATTAATGTTATAATACTAATAGCAATGATTATTGTTATGATGTGGAATTTTTGGGTACATGATATGAAATGATATAAGCCGGATAGGCTCTGTCTTGATCATACACAACATAAATATCTGATCCTCCACTACATCCACAGACAGTATCATAAAGGAGATTGCTGCCCGCAAAGAGTGGAGGAGGCCTTGTGAGACTTGGATTATGATTTCTATAACTACAAGAGTTTCCTGTCAGTACTTTGACAACAATCATCTGCCATGCTTGAAGCTGAGCATTATAATAAGAATATCGATTGCTGTAGTTAGCATTAGCTGCAAAGTAAGCACCAGTACCCCAAAGGAGTTGGTGATCCCGTCTACTGCAACGAAAGTCAATTCCTCTTAGAGATTGAACAACTGACTTTGGATTGTTCTTGCGTGTGCCATGAAATAGTAGCTTTTCATTCACAAGGCCATTATTGCGTCGATTCATGTGCCGCTTTTCAAGAGCATATTTCTCCCAAAGTTGAAGGTTCTGGACACGATCGATTAGTACTAATCTAGCAGCTGGTAGTGTTTTGTGCACCATTCCCTCTATGTTGCTCCATTCTTGATTGCCTCTTCTGACTGATTTAAACTCAACATCTATCTGCTGAGGCTCCCACTCGGGTGGAAGAACTGTTTTAGTGCTTGGGCTAGAGCGTAGACTACATTCTTGAGTCATTGCGTACTGCAACAATTCCAAGAGCTGTTCTTTCACGTGAACTTTCACCTTCCCGCAATAATCTCTCTCTCCTTGCAGCTGAGCCATCAAAACTCCATTGTTTACCTGCAGAGCGTCCACCTTCATGCAGAACTGGCGAAACACATTGAATGCATGGATGGCTATGATATCTTGCCAGTGCTGAGAAATTCCTGGAAGCTTGCATGTAAATTCTGTCCGAGTACATAAAGCATCAAGCCGTTTCATGATTTCCACTGTGATCTCACGGAGGCCCTCGGGTGATCCAGTTAAAACAAGATGGCAATTGTAATCCGGAAGTACACTAGACAGTGGAGGTGGATATCTCTTAATGAGAGATGTCTTGCCTGTGCTGAGATTCAGTTGATGCATGCTATTGAATTCTATCAAATGGTTTACTCCTGAGAGAGCAACGCTTGATCCTCCATAGCGATACATAAATTCTATGGCTTCCGACTCACTTTGGACAAAATTAAGACATTCTCTTTGCTGATCTGGTGCAAATGACCAGTATGGCTGCTGAGGCTCTTTGTGAAGAGATACAGTTTCACCAGATGTGGTGTCCACAAGCATCATAGCTGAAAGGTCAGCTACGTATAATCTATCATCAAATTGAAATTGCTTCTGACCATTAATTTGTAGGCAATACCAATTGCTAAGTAGCTCATTTACATAAGCTGGGAGTGGCACCAATGCAGAAAGTTTATTAATGAATGACCAAGTGTACGGCTCAGAGATAGACACTAACGGAATCAAATAAGTGCTTGCTTGTACCTTTTGAAGCAGCTGTATTTGGTCATTAGCCTGTATTAATACATCGTGAATTGCATGAAATAGGCCGGCAGTGGTAACAATACTGATTTCAATACCATATCTCTCTCTGATCATGGCTATCATCTCTCTCGCTTGTTGTGAAAAAAGAATAGGAAGTACCATGCAGTGTGCCTTAATATCTCGTTTTGCTTGTGAGGCAAGGGTACTTATCTCATTATGCACGAAGGCAACTCCTGGAGGACTACCAGAAATCACCACTTGTGAAAGATTATCAGGCATTGCGCTAACCGTCACATCATGTTGCTTAGCAAGTAGGTGGATGTGGCTGGCAATGTTGGGATTTATCATCAATGCTCTTCCAACTAGTTCACTTGGAAAGTTTATCATGCTTTGGATTTCATTTGCAGTTTGTGTGATACTAACTCGCTGATCATCAGGCCAACTACTCGTCCGTGTAGTTAGATTTTGACATCCAGTAGTAGGAGCAGTTGATGTGTCTGCTTTCTGATTATCAAGTGGTACTAATGTAAGCCATTCAGTGGGTTCCTATAATATTAATATTATCATTAGTTCAAGATGACACACCCATAAATAGCATAATATTATTATGTTATGAAAAACTTGACCACATCCCCAGTAGCTGCATAGTTCTCGCGATGCATATTAAAAGGTCGTCAATATAGTGCATACACAGTCTATGAGTCACATCAATACTGGCGGCTCAATCGCAGAGATGGAGTCTAAGACTGACTCTTGACCTCAATATAGGGACGGGTTTCGATGCTTCAATCATAGGAAATGAGCTTGACAGTGCAGTACAGCTTCCGAACTTCAGATCGGTTGTGGCATGATGCCTGCTATAGCTATTATAGTGCAAGACTCAGCCAAGAGAACGCATGAAGTTTGGCCAGCTGTACTTGTCGGAGAGCTTTTAATGTATATGCTGGAAACAGGCACCAGATACTCTACATGCTCACCGATTTTCAAGTCTCAGAAAGGCTCCATTAAGAGGCCCTGAATTTTCTCATAATTATAGATTGCATCATAATTACCTCATAACCACAGAAAAGTAAACTGCTACTGAGGATGTAATGATTTAATTTTTTTCATGAATAATTATGCATACATGTGTATGTGATCTCAGTTTCCCAGGACCAAGAATAGTGACATAATAATATATTATGATTATATAGAACACAGTGGAACATTATCATGCCTAACTTGGCTACTTTATAGAGAGCATTTCATTTCATGTACATGTAGCTATCGCGATATGTGGCTGCCTGTAGCCACCGCTGGTACAGAAATGTATGGAGCAAATAAACCTTGTAGTAAATACATACAGTAGCTCAATTTAGTTACTAAGTCTTAAGAATATACCAGCCATTTCACTAGCTATTACTAGTTCGCCTAGGAGATACTACAGATCAGTGTTTGGAATGATATAGTAAACTAGAGCTCTGTAGACCGCATACCCTGTGCGTACATTGTATAATCTGTAAATCTAGTTTTGCATGCATGGTGAATTTAGGAAAAGTAGCAGGCTTGGTCAGATGTGGGTCGCCTACATTTTATTATATTAATATAGGTATTTTACAGTCAGATTTGGTTCCATAGGGTTTCATATTTCAGTCAGCCAACAGTATAATCAAAAACGCTTATAATCCTCGCCGCAAAGCATAGGTAGAGGGTTACTGCGATTATTTGGCGATTTTTGTCCATCCGTCCGTCTGTCTGTCCATTCATCTGTCCAAACCCTCCTGTGCTAAAATTAATGGTAGCTAAGGGTCGTCTGAGAGAAAGTACACATTCAAGATAATAATATAGGCATAAAGGAATAGTGGTCATGTAAGTCCTGCCCAGCGGTGTAGAGTATTGTGCAGCTGTTGCCAGTCTGTGGTTAGTCTACTTTAGCAATGTGATTGATTACAATTCTGTGCTTCGCTAGTCAGTTATCAATGCAATGATGGTATAAACAGGCAGTGGCTCTCAAGTGCATATTTCAGTTTAGGTATGCATGTCACAGAGGCTTTCAGTTTATAGTGACATAGCCACCCTACCTGCATGGGAATCATATCATTACCCAGAATCACACCCTAATCCATTCTGTGGGGCTCTTGGATTGAAGTATAATCTGCATGTATACATGTGCCTGAGTCATGCATACACATCATGTATATTATAGCGTTGGGGGTTCTGCACTCCAGTGCATTCATTTACAGCATGTCGATGATCTTTATCAGTTCATATACCGTATCCTCCCGAAAACTAGAGCTCTGTAGAGCACATACCCCGCGCACTCTGTAGCCGATGTAGCCACTGTTGTAGACAGTAGAGCAGTATTGTAACACTCTGCAGTAGTTTTATGACTTGACGACCCTTTCCAACATTAGCTTGAGCATGTGCAATCACATCAGCATACTGAGCATGCGCAGTCACATCAGCATACTATGATGCTAAAAGAGTGGGTGTGGTCGATAAACCACAGGCATGCTGAACAGAAAATGCACGATTTGTAGCACTAGTAAGTCTTTTTGAGCAATTCAAAGCACGTACAAATCAGTGTTTCACCGATATTTACCGATTGGTTGTGCTTACAGCACGCACAGATACCTAGAACGCGAGATCTGGCGATTTTCGTGCCGACAACAACGACAACGACAACGACGACAGACAGACAAACCGATTGCTTTACCCCTTGCGCATGTGCGTGGGGTAATAAGCCCCCCCCCCCCCCCTTTTTCAGCAGTAGACATGACCTAGACTGGGGAGGGGGCTTATTTTCGAATATGCACTTTCCCTCAAATATAAGCCCCCCGCCCTTGGTATGATCTCCGCGTATTGGAGAAGAGCTACCAGTTCACTGTGAAAGCGATAATGATCACAATCCATTTGCAGTCGCCGTGTGGAAGGATGACACCATTGTTGATCACGTACCGCAGGAAATATCCAGAGTTTGCTGTTTTTTTTCTCCAAAAGAGCGGCAGCAAGATGACCTGTCAAGTAGACAGCAACAGACAATGATCGGCGGTGGGGAAAGGACTTGTTGTTCCGTGTGTGTACGTCTTCAGAGGAAAGCAAAAGCATCTTGACTGGCTCATAAGTGTCTTCGCCAAGCTGGAAGTGCCATCATAACAGAATGACTTCAAAACATGCTTTTCTAGAAACCATCACCATATACAAAAGATTCCTCTTTGTACTCGTAGTCAATTGAAGAGCGGGGTTACGGTACGTATGCGCTCATGCACACGTGTACGTGTGCAGTCTACTTGGTGGGAGGGGGGCTTATAATGGAGGCAAACATACCTGTGCAAGAACTTGAGGGTCAAAGAGGGGAGGGGGCTTATTTTCAGGAGGATACGGTACTAGTTGTGTGCATGAGCAGAAAGTATACATGCCTGTATGCACTACGCACTATGCATTGAGTGGGCACTGTCCATAGGCGTAGCTATGATGGCTAACAAATAGGTACTATTTCTGACACTCACAGATCATGTGTCTCGATTTGAAACATGCTGAGGCCACTTTTTTTGCCAAATTTGACTAATTTGAGATACAAGTACTTACGAGTAGCTCAGATGCTTAGATCTCAAGATAATGGCAATTTTTGTGCTCACAACAATGACACAACCGATTACTTTACCCCGTTGCGCATGCACACAGGGTAATTATGACAGTCCTTGCTACTATCAACTTTCAAAAGATTTGGCTGTGTATGACTTCTGTTTCATTTCTGCCGGTGGTTTAATGCCTCTTTGGTGATCCACTTGTCTCCTCTTGCAATTGACTCAGCATAATATTATTATCATACATGTACATGTACATGTAGGGCTTGGCATAATATAGGGTCTCTCCCACATACTTAGGCATAGCCGACACAATGGGTGTATGCATGACACCATGCACATGATAATGCTCATTAGTGTCTAAATGAAGCCTCGGAACCACCAACACCCTCCTTGCCTGTATTGAACCCTGCATCAACAACAGTGTGGCATCAACCTGATATTACATACTTGTATATTATTGGCAACTATGAATAATAAGGATTGTCAGCTACTCTGGGATCATGAATATAGTACAATAGACAAAAGCATATGTGATCATGAAATTTACCCATGCACATGATTATAATGTACCATTTCTCACATGACCTACATGTACATGGTAAACTTACTTGTATGTTTTCTGAAGGTAATACAGTCATATCCGGTGTGGCTGACGCTTCAAGAAAGATTTCAGGAATAAGTCCCTCTTGAGTACCAAGCCGAACCTAAAATTCAACAAATTATTGTTTCTTATTAATCTTCATTGTATCATACACATGAAAAAATTCACTGGATACAATTTCACCAAGCCCAGCTATTGGAAGCGCGATAAATGAGTGGGTGTATTTAGCACGCCAAGTATCTTGGGACACATTTTAAGGAGAATTTCTCTAATATCTCCAGATTATTTCGGGGAATTTTTGATAAAAAACAAACGCTAGTGGTTTTGATTTGGTGACTTATTGTGATATTATGATGTTCAATTCAAGTTCTTAGGGGGGAACTTCTCCTCTGTCAACCCCCCACCCCGCCCCAACTGGGTAAAACCCTGGTATTTACCTTCCACCACCCTTCATCCTCTGTGACTTTGCTGATCACATTCACAACATCACCAACACAAACGGAAATCTCATCCTCATCGATGGCATTGTATGCAACCTTCACTGTGGCTTTCTCTATGATTTGTGCTTTAGGATTTGATGGATCTATAGACCAAGTTTAACGGTATATCGACATTAAGGTAAAGGGAGAGGGGTAGCTACATTTTCATAGACATACCAGCAGCAACACTAGATTGAATTGCTGTCATTGGAGTCATCTGGGTATCTTGCTGAGTCACTGACTGAGTGTGGATGTTCCTTGAGTAAGGATTTGAAGAATGCCCTAACTTCTTTTTCTTCATAGGACCACCCAAAATGGGGCTGCTCTGTAGTGTGGATGTGGCACTGCCACTAGTAGATGCAGCAGATGCTAGTGAAGATATACTCGCTTCTTTAGCTTTCATAGGACTTGATTTGGCTTCCTATAGTTTGTGCAAGATAATTATAATTGTTAATTTGTTGTGATTATCATCAGTTGGAACTGATAAAATTATGTCTTTTAAACCATGACTTGAGATTAGCCACAAGCTCTATATACAATTCTTTCAGCCCCACCTCGGAGTCCATGTATCCATCACACTTGGTATTGCCAGTGTACATACCATTCTATATATGCTTGAGCTCAATATTGCATGGTATAGGTTGTCAATAAAGTGACAAATAGCTTAGTAGTCTAGCCTTGTCCCCAGGCTCATTCCAGATTTTCACTGTTGCACGTGGAAACATACATGTAGGTAGTCTATAACTATACTAATGTCATGCAGTGTGTACGGGGTACCATTTAGCCTAAAACTTTCAATGGGTACAGTGTAAATATCTTGCAATTTTGCCAACTTCTTCTCGAAAACTTTCGTGGTCAAGCTTCCTACCATGTATCTATTGTAAAGTTGAAATTTTGTGGCAGAATTTAATATTTTCATGTTCATGCTCTAACCCCACAAAATATTTCAACCTCAAACTTTTAGGCTAGCAATAAATTATGGCTTATGCTTTAGTATTACATGTAGCTGGGTGGGGGTGGAGAGGTATGTTTTTCATTAATTACAGCATGCTGCACGTGGCGTACACTGATTTAGGATAAGAGACTCAAAGACAGAATACCGTACTTAATCTAATACCATAGGTCAGGTTTTGAATGCGTAGTTAAACGACTGCAAAATTAATGGTTCTATACAAGCCAGATTGTGATTCTAACAAATGGGAAAGCTACATGTACACCTCAATCTTAGCTATAGGGGCGTGGCTTGTGAGGCTGCATGTGGGGTGGGCTATTTATAGAATACCATATACTCGTGCACTTGGCTGCATATTAGTAGGTTGACAGTTGGCTTAAAGAATTGATGAAAACTTATTCTCGACGATCGACAGCTATACACGTATATGCAAGTAGATCGAAAATGTGTGAGATTGAGATGCGTGTACGTTTACAATCGCTAGCATTCATACACACGTGCGCTTAAACAAAAGGGGTATGATCACGTGTAATATTCATTGCGTATTCTTTTTCCTGCAATTCTTTTGTTTGTGTCATTCACAATTCATAATCAAAAGAATCTTGCATTCAAAAACCAACCTACTGTACTATGTATGGGAAAAAATAATTTTGAAAATGCGTGCTTTTCTGGTAAAAGTCACCATATATCTATACGCTATGAGAATTCATAAAATGCTTAACTTTTTATGTTAAATTGGGTCATACATTATATTTGATTAACTACTGTACAGTAGTTATGCATGCCCAATACACTAATAATATATGCTTCTTACTGTGTGCAGTGTGCGAGATCTTAACGTATATGTATGACTCACTATATTAAGGCAATGAGTTGTGCGGGGAATTGAACTACCGTATTTCTTCTAAAAATTCGGCCCTTCTAATTATTCGGCACCCTTTACTGAATGATTGATTATAGTCTCTAATTTTTCGGCAAAGGTCGTCATGCGTATATGCTATAAACGGGAATAGAATGCGTACGCAGACAGAATGATGAATATTAACCTCTAAAAATTCGGCGAAGCTAAAGCAATATTATTATTTCCATGCCGAATTTTTAGAAGAAATACGGTACTCACAAATGTATCAATTTGTGAGTATTATAGCATACCTTAATCTGAGTAGACTGATGAGATCGACTGCTGAGTGCGTATGTACCTGTATCCCGTGATCTATCATGTTTAAGTTTGCCACGACCGTGGGGTTTTTCTGCATAGTCATGATGTTCACAGTAACTTATAGTATACACATGCAATATCATACAGTAATTATTCGCCAATCACTCACTCTTCATCTGATTCAGTATATCTAACTCCTAGGAATATATGATTTTATCTATTGAATCGTATACTCACCATTAGATGTTGAAATACTAGATGTCTCTTTTGATAGTTTCACAAAGTTGTAAGGAAAGATCCCTCTCTTACCATCGATGACTCCAGAGCACCAAATATCATCAAGCTGGGATAATAAATGAGGACTGGTTATAAAATTTGGCACAAAATAAGGTTGCCACTGGTTCTAGACTCAAATTATTTTTCTCACCCAAGGGTTATACATACCAATATTACCGTATAGCAGGTAACTTTCGTGGTAATTAATTTTGGTAATCACTTTCAACTCAAATTGTTTCTGGCCCATACTGTTTATCCATATAAATGAGGACAAAATTGTGTATCCATGGCATTATATCACCCAGTGATCCATTAGCTGACTGGGTAGATATACTACATGTATACGAAATATAAACCCACAAATTCTGTGGGCTTATTTTGACTTTTCATGATGACTAGAACCCAGAAAATTACCTGGTAATGCCATCATATGGTCCAAGATCAGTGCTGTGGTCATAATTATTATATATAACAAGTATAAAAGACAATATTGAAGATGAAGTAGGGATGGCAGTGCCAAAAAGTACACAAACAAGATTTAATTCGTCCACGCGAAAGATTAATTTTCCCACGGTAGTTGCGTTACTAAGTTTAGAACAATGGTGCAACGCGCATGGCGCTAACCGGCCAGATGCCAGACGAGTCAGCAATTTTTGTGATGGACAATGGATGAGAAGCTAGTCGCTGTGGGCAAGACTGGCTTCACGATCGCGAGCTATTAGTACTGTACACGTACCAAACGAGTTGATCCATACCAAGAGAAAATAAGTACACAGAGAGTACGTACTTGTCAAGTCCGATCGCGTGTTTGGAGAGGGGGTGTTAAATCTGAATGATCGGGGCATACTGCTACCTCTTTCAGTTTGCAGATGAGCTCCACAGAGTCTCCCAGGCATCTAAAACGGTGACTAGCTTCTTGTGTCCATTGAAAAAATTGCTGACTCGTCTAGCATCTGGCCGGTTAGCGCCATGCGCGTTGTGCCATTGTTCTAAATTTAGTAATGCAATTACTGTGGGAAAAATTTGAAATTTTGTGGGTGCTTTGTGCTCCTTCCCTTCCCCTCCTCCTTTTCATTATTAAATTTTATCACGCACTCCTACCATAGCTTATCTTTCTATGTACCATAAGGCATAAATTTCCGAACAAATTATCGCAGATTAGTATGAATTATTACAAATTGAGAGAAATCAAGAGCATGCATAATAGGAACTTTAAAAAAGTGTAATGTGCATGTCCCTAGTGTAGAGTCAATTTCAATGGTGCTACAGAGCTTACGTTTCAACACAGGTACATCATACTGGTATACATGCATGTATACTAAGCCTCCAGAAATTAGGGGACACTTCCAAACTATTTTTGGAAAAATTAATATCATTGTGATATCAACTTTTGACCCCCACCCCTCCCCCCTTTTAATGTCACAAAAGTACACCATAGTACTATAGTAAAGTATAACACTAGAGCTCTTTCGAGCACAAAACCCTCGGCATGTTGCATGTTTTCAGTGAATTCCATACATTACATGTACATGCGTTTGGAATGCCATAAGGAACTTACAAAGCTCCACTTTGGACTCATAAACAAGGTATGTAGCAACTAGCTTGGGAATAGACACAGAATAACTACCGTAATCCTTGTGCATGCACCGAAGGTTCAATATAGTGTACTAAGTAAATGTCACAGCCTTGATCCCCCCCCCCCCCCCCCCCCCCAACGACATTAATTTTTCCAAAAATGGTTTGGAAGTGCCTTCTTACTTTGATGACATCTTTGATAACATCACCAACAGTGAGGGACAGTTCCCCTTCTTGCTGACTGGAGTACTCGAACGTCACATTGGCCAGCAGTCTGTGGTCTGACCCACTGGCCACAACACCAGAGTTACTACTAGATACATCATGACAGATTACATTGAATTCAGTAACATATAAGAAACATTTTCCAGCATAATAATATACCTATCTTTCGCCATTTCGATCTCTACCAGTACCATCGAGCTTAGCGAGTCAATCGGTAGCCATGATCTGCTTACCCTCTATGTCACAGTGGGTGTGGTTGTGGAAGTAGGTAGGCGCGGCATGAGTGTAGGTGGAGCTCGCAGATGCGTGGGTGGACCAGCTCACGCTTTAGGTCATAATACAGCTTAGTCAGACTGCATACAGCCATGGTCAAATTCAGTATAGACATAATATAGTAGCTACTATTCCTAAAAGGTCACGTTACCGTAGTAGAATACAACGCATGATCCAATTTAACGCAATAAATAGCATTCTCATAACGTTTATGGCGGAATATGTCCCGAGCACTGCAGCTTCCAGTTCTTCACGCACTGACACCACCTCCGAGGGCACTCCAGTAGAGAAGTGGACCTGTGACGTTCTCAAAGCGTACTTAAAATCCAGAGGACTGATGTACTCTGGTCTACGAAAGGCCGAACTAGTAGCAAAGTAAGTTTTAACTACACTTTCACCTGCAAACTTCAACTATACTTTGTATTAGCTTAAAGTGCACGACCTTTCTAGCTCCTCCCACAATTTTCTAAGCTTAGTACCCATGAAACCCTTTACCTACTTGTTCCAACACACAAAATTATAAATAAACTTGCAACTCTGATACAATTAAATAATATTAACAGAACTAAAGGTGCTATGGACTTGGGAGCCTTCATCTTGTGAATCAAGTAATACTGAGGAGGAAAGACCCGATATACTGGAGAAAGCCATGAGAGATGACGAGCACTGGGTAGACCTGGATGACGTAAATAAGACATGTACCTCCACTATCATTACATAATATACATCGCTATTTTATCAAACGAAGAGTACGTAAGGACCAAGTAACAGCTAGCAAACCTTTTGAACGTGGCTACCGTATTTATGATGCTAGGAAAGTACAATCGATATCTATTTATTCCCCCACTGATGACAGAGTATTTAGAGTAATTAGCGCACACGTACATCCATCACAAAAAACAGATCATATGTATCACACATTTATCGTAGTGTACAAGATATCAGGAGAGATTTACCATGCTATCTGTTCATGCACTGCTGGAGGAGGATCATGCAATCACATATATAGCCGCACTATCGTTTGCTATTGATGACTATAACCGTAAATTACCAACCCCATCATGCACGTCAGTACCCTCTAAATGGAACATACCGAAGAATATTAAGGAACCAAAAGACATCCCTATACCTAACTTTAATACATTATTAAGAAGCCATCATATATCAAACCTAAGAATACTGGGCTATCATCACCACATATACCTCTTTCCCACAATTATCTCAAGTAACCATACAATGCATCATGAAACTACGTCAAGACTTATCACAGCATAGCTCAGACACCTTGGTTTTTCACCAAGTATGGCCAGAAACTATAAATAAAGAGCAATTGGCAAGGCTACAATCATCACAGCACACTTCTACATCATCTCCACCATCATCTCCACAATATTGTATTAATAATAATAATATTATTATAATATTGTTTACACAACGTCATAGTGTAGAACATAGAAATTTGGACAAAATTAGTTATGATCAAGTTCAGCTGCTACAACATGTTTAACCCTAGCTAGATCAGCATCTGATAATTTTTCTACAGTACATCCACAACTAATGGGGGGTGAAATAAACTAAGTGCACAACAGATATACCAAATATGATTAGCATATGGAGCAATACTTAATGGGATAACACTACTTAAAATAATATTAATTATGATAATGTTTGACACAACGAATGGCTCTCTCTACATGAATACGTAATGAGGCTATTTTACGAGTCTTAATGACCTCAGACTGTCTTGGACAAACGTCCACCTCTCACAAAAGGGGGGATATTAAGTTTACAGCCACGTATAAATAATTCATATGATATATCAAAACCTTTATCGGCCATGACCGAATCACCAGGCTCGATCAGGTCTAATATACCACTATATTTATCTTTGTCCGAAAATACCTCCTGTATACAAACTAGACACAAAAATACACGTGCCTGTTGGACTAACACCTATTAAACCCTTAAAAGTGTATATGATGACCAAGTAGATGATTGGATATTGAGTGAGGATGGTGTCTCGATAAAATTTAATATTTCTGTGCAATCAACGATAACTCTAGTAGTGGGGTACATATCTCTAAATTGTGCAGGCATATGCCATTATGATGATTAACTAACTCACGTGATGGCCAAGTAATTAAAGGATGAAGCTGTGAACTTAAAAAGGGTAACCATGCTATGCAAATTCGTGATACTGTGGTCTGACTACAGTTAAATCTGTGTGCAAGGTCTTTCTCCAATAAACTGAGGTGTAAGCATACTAATATCATAAATAATTCGACAATTGGTTGTAATAGTCATTGGCGATTGAGTAGTTGGTGGGTAGATTGTTCATGCTTACTTGGACGATAGCGGAGATAGATAAGAAAAGGTTCTAGTGGTATAAACATATGTACAGTCGAGCCTCCGAACAAAGGACACTTTGGGAACGGGCCTCTTGTCCTTTGCTCGGAGGTTGTCCCTATCTCGGAGGTTCACGATTTTTCAACCCATTTTGATTGTATCATCCTTAATAAGTTAGTAAATGCACTGAAATGCATGATAAGAGCAGTAGAGATGATAATCAAGTGGTTGGTATGTTCTGTTTTCAGTATCAACACAGCATAGGCTGATTTTTTTTGTTTCTGAAGTACTGGCTACTCCAAAATCGTTACCTGGATTCAAGGCTAATACCGGTATTATTATCGCGCATGCGACATAATATCGCGACCGCCTAGATTGCGGCGAAAGTGGGCGTGGCACCGTTAATTTAAGGGCGTGGTTTCCGGATGTCCGCTAGTTAGAGGCAGTTTTGCATTGAAAAGTCACGTTGGGAGCTTGTCCGCTGTCCGGAATCGAGAAGCGTCCGCTTCTCGGAGGTTGCTAATTAATGTACTATAACTATGCTAAATTCAATCGGTAACGCGGCACTTGTCCGCTGTAGAGAGGTTGTCCGCTTCTCGGAGGGTCCGTTATCAGAGGCTCGACTGTAGTAGGATATCATATGAAGGCAAACCAGTGTAAAAACGTATGTCATCGTCACTTAATTCCTTGAAATCGAGAAATTCCAAATCGCTCAATGTGACTAATTTTAATGTTCTCCAACTCCTGCGTTACTCGTTGTAGCTCCTTTTTGAGCTTAGCACACTCCTGTTGCAGTTTAGTTACTGAATTAGAATATTCTTGTAATTTGTAAATAATTCAGAATTCGTTCCAATCAACACCCTTTCGTCTATTCGCACACTAGATAGTCGCTACACACCCGATTCAACCAGATACAACACTCTCAACGCTCACTGTAATTCATCAAAAACTGAGAAGCGTGGCATGTCATTCGTCACATGAATATCACATGACGTCCACAAATCAATGATAATGATAACAGCACAATAACTTCGTAGATGCATTAGAAATCACAATAATGATAACAATAGTATAACAATATTGTAGAGTTCAGTTCACCACATCCTCCCCCCGTTGACCAGACATGGTCAACAAAATTAATTAAAGTTCAGTTCTGAAGTTCAAGCATGCAGGCCTTTCTGCGATCATCGGCCTGTTTCGCTGCACTACGCTGTGAGCGTCGCCTTGGCTCTTGATCTGGGGGACTTTGTGGAATTTCGTTAGAAATACTCTCTTCCTGTGAGTGAGACTCTGACTCAGGCTCCATTTCAATTAGATTTTCAGGTTCACTGCGCACTTCCAACGGGTAAAGTAACTGAATTGGCCGACGTAGCAGTGAGTGTTGACGATTTCGCGAGGCTACTTTAACTGTGGCTCCCCGTATCTTGCCATCTCGGCCAACTATCATCTCCTGGATCTTTCCAAGTTTCCAAAATCCTCGAGGTAAGCCTTCATCATGCACGACAACTACATCCCCGACCTCGATTACGGGTTGTGATGAGTAGTCTCGATGGGTCTGTCTGTGTGATTCTCTGAGTTCTGTGAGGTATTCGGTCCTCCACCTCTTCCAGAATTGGTTGAGTATATTGTTGAGGTGTTTCAATCGCCTGTCTAGCTGACTGGTGTCAATCATGAATTCTTCATCGCCTGCTTCAACAATGTATCCAAGATTGTCTGGAAGGTTCAGCACTCGCCTACCAATTAGCAAATGCGACGGTGTCAAAGGTTCCTCCATGTCACTAGACGCCAGGTACGACAGTGGTCTCGAATTGACGATTGACTCGATCTCTACGATTGCAGTTTGCAGCTCATCTAGCGACAGTTTGGCCTGTCCCACCATCTTCCTCAGGCAGCGTTTCGTAGATTTCACAAGGCGTTCAAATATCCCACCCCACCAGGGGGCCTTCTCCAGATTAAACTTCCACTCCACGCCTAGGCCTGATAGATGCTCCAGTACCACATCGTCCTTGAATACAGCCTTGATGAATTTGGCAGCTGCTTTGAATGTCTTTCCGTTATCTGAAACGAACTTGCGGGGCATTCCTCGTCTCGCAGCAAACCGTTTAAGGCATCTGAGAAATGTTTCGGTGGATAGATCAGTCACAATGTCGAGGTGAATTGCTCTGGTCACGCAACATGTGAAGAGGCAAATCCACACCTTGTTGGATGCAGTCAGGCCGAATGAGCGGATGTAGAGCGGACCGGCAAAATCAACACCTGTAAAGGTAAACGGTGGTTCCTCTTTGACTCTAAACTCAGGCAACGGTGGTGGAGGTGGAGCATGGTATGCGGCTCCTTCAAATCTGCGACATAAAATACAGCGATGGATTATGGACCTCACTAAACTTCGACCTTTCACAATCCAGAACTTTGCTCTGACTTCCGTCAGTGTCTCTTTGACCCCATTGTGGCCTACTCGTTCGTGTGCATCTCTGACGATCATAGCTGTGAATGGATGATCTCGTGGAAGTAACACGGGGTGCTTTGTACTGTACGGAATGTCCGCATTTGCCAGTCTTCCACCGCAACGCCACAGGCCCTTGTTATCGACGAAAAGGTCGAGCTGCTTCTGCCAGGTGCTGAAGCTTTTCTCCCGAGTTAGTTGCATCTGTACATATGTGATCCATTGTCTCTCTGAATCAGACAGTTCTTCAGTGGTCAGCGTAGTACAACGGGTAAGTGCGGTAGAACCAGCCTTGAATCTCTTCACAGCTCTGAGAACATACGTTGTCACTCTTAGCAATCGTGACAGGGTGCTGTAGTTCCGGTAGTCCATTATCTCCCCAACAGTCTGCTTTGGATTTGGGGTCAGTAGATTGTGAGATGGCTGATTCTTGGCCTTCATCTCTGTAGCACATCCTTCCGGCATACTCACCGAGTCTGTCTCATCCTGGCTGATGAGTTTCGTACCAAGCCACTCTGGTCCATGGCGCCACAATTGATTCACCGACAATTCAATCAATGATAGGCCTCTTGATGGTAGGTCAGCTGGATTAGTCTCTCCCGAACAGTGGCTCCAACAGTTTGGAGGAACCAATCTCCTAATCTCTGCGACCCTGTTCCGTACGAAGGGCTTCCAATCTTTGTCTATGCCATGGATCCAGAACAAGGCAACCTGCGAGTCAGTGAAACATCTCAGCTCCAACTGTTGTAGAGTGGATTTCAGACTATTAGACACAGTCGTAATCAGTCTTGAAAGGAGTAGTGCGGACAGCAATTCTAGTCTCGGTATCGTCTGCGCTTGAAGTGGGGCAACTCTTGTCTTGGCTACCACAAATCTCACGAAAGTTTCCTCCTCCGTTTTCAACACAAGGTAAACGACAGCAGCATAAGCCTTGACGGAGGCATCGCAAAAGCCGTAGAGTTCGTAGGAGGCAACTTCTCCATTCACATTGGCAAGATAACTCCGAGGGATGGAAATTGGTTGGTTCTCTTGGAGCTCTGTGATTAGAGTCTTCCATTCTTGCACAAGCTCCCCAGTGAGGGTCTGATCCCAGTCAACTTTGCTTTCACATAGCTTCTGGAACAGGACTTTGAACTTGATGATGAGTGGAGATAAGAATCCCAAGGGATCGTAAAATCTCCCTATGGTACTCACAACATTCCTTTTGGTAGGTTCCAGAGTTCCGGCAAGTTGAGCGATTTCAGCTATGTCAAATATGAGCTGATCACTGTTTGGCTCCCAGCGTACCCCAAGTATCCTTTGCTCCCCAGCTCCTTGTCCAGGGTTGCTGCCAAGAGTGGCTTCAGCATAAGTCTCGTCTAAATAATGTGGACATTCTTCCCTCACAATCTTCTTAGGTTGGTTGCGAGACTTCTCGGCTTGATCAATTCTCAGTTGAAGGTGTCGGGAATTGGTCAGGAATTTCCTGAGATTAAAGCCTCCACGTTGAAGGATTTCCTTTGCTTGAGCGTAGAGGTCAAAAGCTTCATCTTCTGAGGCAGCTCCTGCGATAATATCATCGACATAGGTGGACTGAAGCAGGCATCGAATGGTATCAGGATAAGATTCCAAATACTGCTCCAAGTGATACTTGATTGTTGCATTCAACAAAAATGGGCTTGATGAGACTCCGAATACAACCCTGGTAAATCTCAGTATGCGGATATCAGGTGGATCCTTAGCAAGGTCATTGACCCAGAGAAATCGGAGCGCATCTCGGTCATGCTCGGCCACGGAAATCATTAAGAAGGCCTTTTCAATATCCGCTGTTAGGGCTACTCTGAACGAACGAAATCTCATCAGAATGTCCAAGATCAATTGATTAAACTTTGGACCCGTGTGTAAACAATCGTTCAGAGAGGGCCCATTCGACTTCGCCGAAGCGTCGTAGACAATGCGCAACTTCGTTGTAGTTTTGTCGGTGCGGATAACAGCGTGGTGCGGCAAGTAGTGAAGTTGACTCAAGGCTGGATCTGTCTCCGTAACAGGCTCAACTATACCCTTATCCACTTGATCACGTATGATGTCGTCATACTCTCGCAAGATGGAGGGAGTCTGCTTCAGTCGGTGTAACAATCCCCGCAGTCGGTTGTGACTAAGCTGGTAATTATCAGGGAGGGGACTATGGAATTCTTTCCAAGGCAACGATACCATGTACCTGCCATCTCGAAAAGCAATAGTATTGGCAAACTCGTCGTACATGGTTTTCTCAGGCTCACGAATGCCAAGAGACTCAAGGTCCCAGAACGATCGTAGCGTCTCGTCCAAAGATTTCGAGTCGTTCTGCTGAGTATCGACTCGTAGCACGTGCGTTGTCACTAAATTCATGGAGCAATGATCTGCCTCTCTGGACCGTGTTGGGCCCGATAGCACCCATCCCAACTTAGTGTGGATAGCTGTAGGACCACCGCTACCACGGCTAATCCCCCCCGTGACCAAGTCCCAATAATGATCTGAACCCACAAGGATATCAACTTCCAAGCTCTGGTCACTATCGCAATAATCAGCTAGCTCTAGTGATGCAAGATGCTGATTCTGTTTAGTACAGGCAGCAATGGGTTGGCTGGCCAAGGGTTCACATATCATTGGTACAACATACAGGGATAGCTGCATATGAGGATACCCCTTCCCCACCATTCCTATCGTTACTATCTGACATACCTTCGGTCCTTCTCGGGTCGAGCCAAAGGTTGCGATACATAAGTGCTGTTCTCCAGTCGGCTGCAACGCTAACTGCCCCTTGGCTCGCTCAGATATGTATAATTTCTGGCTTCCACTATCAAGAAGTACACGGACCTCGATTGAACGATGCGGTTGAGCGGGATTGTAGATAGAGGCACGAGCGGTCTGAAGTAGCACAGCTTTCATTCCATCGGTACAGAGGTTGCTCGATGTGGGTGTGGTAGTAAAGGGCGGAGCTTCAGGATTGAGTGGGGTGCTTGTCGGCTGGGCCAAGCTAAGCTGATCGACACCTGAAGGTGTCCGTTCAAGGGAGCGTCCCTCACAGATGCTGGAGTGATGTCGACCATTGCACCTTTGGCATCTTCTTGGAGATCGACAGTTGCGAACGAGGTGACCCTTCCTGAGACAGTTGAAGCAACGACCACTTGTTCGGAGGATCTGCTTCCGTGCACTGATGCTAGACACGGTGGTGCATTCAGTTGAAGAGTGAGGCTGCTGACAATAGCAGCAAGTTGGACTGGAGGCGGGAGACGGCGCGCCAGAGAAAAGAGTAGTTGCGGTAGAACGAGGTTTATCTTGGTTTCGACGAGGCAGTGTCTGGGTTGGGGCTTGGGTTCGTTCCCTAGCGAGTAGCTCTTCCTCCACAATCTTCAAGAGTGAATCAATATCTAGCGTGGAGTCGGGAATCTTTCTACTGACAATGAGGCGAAGTTCAGGTGGGAGCTTGTTCAAGAGCACAGGCGACAGCAGAGCACCATACGAGTCTGGTGCGACTCCAAGCGATTTCAGACTCCTTATGTGGGATTCTACATCATCATACAAACGGCGCAAACCTCTCACATTCTGCTCAGATGTAATGGCTTCGATATTCAACAAGATCTCCATGTGTTTTGAAATGATCAATTGCTTATTACCGAATCGCTTTTGCAGAATATCGATAGCCTCCTGGTAATTAGCTGAGGACAAGGTCAGACCGGCTATTGCTTCATGTGCTGTGCGCTCAAGCAGCGATCTCAAATAATTGAATTTATCAATGTCGGTCAAATCATCATTCTTATGAATGGCAGACTCGTAAGAGTCCCAGAATGTGTCCCACTTTGTGATGTTTCCCGAGAAATGAGGGAGTGAGAGCTTAGGCAATTTCACCCTATTGACGTGAGGGGTTACGGCAGGACTCATCGAGGTAGATGAACTAGTAGCAGTTGGGGTTGGAGGACTGGGCTTGGGCTTCAAGGCCTTGTCAATCATAGTCAGAGCACGATACACATTGTCTTTGTAACCGTCGGCTTGCTCTATTTCCTCATCCAGTCCTTCTTCAGGGGTGAGATCCACTACTTCCGAGTCCAGCTGCTTCAGTGTTTCCAACTTCTCGTGTAGGCTGAGCTTAAGTTGAGCGAGTTTGTCGTTGTCGGTTGGAGTAGCCGCCAAGGCACCGTCGACCTGGTTGAGTAAGCGAGTCGCTGACGCTCGGTGACCAGCACGTATCTTCTTTTTTCTCGGTAGAGCTTCTTTCGACATCGTGGATAGTCAGGGTGCGCTTTAACTGGAACGATCGAGATAAACTGTTAGTTTTCACTATCCGGCTCGAAGGACCATGTAAATAATTCAGAATTCGTTCCAATCAACACCCTTTCGTCTATTCGCACACTAGATAGTCGCTACACACCCGATTCAACCAGATACAACACTCTCAACGCTCACTGTAATTCATCAAAAACTGAGAAGCGTGGCATGTCATTCGTCACGTGAATATCACATGACGTCCACAAATCAATGATAATGATAACAGCACAATAACTTCGTAGATGCATTAGAAATCACAATAATGATAACAATAGTATAATAATATTGTAGAGTTCAGTTCACCACATAATTGTTTAGTTGTGTCAGCTTCTTGTTTACGTTTCTTAGGTTCAGGGGGAGCAAAGGGGCGAAGAGCAGGGGGTTTACGAGTAGTAGGAGTATAGTAGTAGGGGTCTATGGGAAAATGGTTGGAATATCGTTACTAGATGCTTCTTATTATCTTTAAAATGTAAGCTACATATGTACGTATACGTATAAGGTGATACTCTAATGGGTCTCTTGATGCTTAGCTACTAACCACTGATGTCTTCTGTCAACATCTGTCGGAAGTTTGTGGAATGAAGGGTGTTCATGCTCTTTTTTATCACTTCTACTCGTACATCCAGGAATAGAACAATTTCTTGGCATCACATGCAGCAACAGAATCCTACTTTATACACACCTTATTCGCTTCTGAATCAATTTTCGGTCAAACTCAGTAACAACCCAGCACTAATTTTGCAGCACACTTACACAGGACATTCACACTTTTACAACTACTCAAATACATAGACAGCTGCTACAACTCACCTTCATACAGGATTCCCGCTCTTTGTACAAAACAGCAATCAGCTCGAGCTTACAAGCAGTCGTCTTCTCTTCTTGTTTTACCTTCGACCTCCCTCCGCGCGCGTGACGTCATGGTGGAATAGGGACTATACATGTAGGGCTCAGCTGGGTACGAGACTATAAATAATCCAGGTCACTCTAATAATAGTTGGAATAGCTAATAATGTGCAACAAAGCTGGATTTTTGAATGCATTTTTCAAGCTTCTGGACACAATAGGCGTATGTAGCTATTAAACATTAAAATTAATGTAGCTACCTCTGAGTATGGAAATATAGATCCTCTATAGAGTCTAGATCTGTCCCTAAAAATAATCTATATTATTATGGTTGACATTCTAGAGATAATATTTATAGCTAGTAATGGTCGTTGGGGATAGAAACAGCTACATGTATATACAGTTAAATATTTATTATGCACATTAATGGTGAAGTATGGCTTCAATTGGTCGTGATGGCAACCACTCTAGTGTCAGATAGTCTTATGTGGAGCTATAGAACAGCAGGTTTCAATTAAAATATGACCATCTTAGCTTCAATGATGCATATCATCTTGGGAGAGTGTTTTAGTTGAGTGAGTGTGTGCATTGTCTATCAGAGCTGTTGGGGTGTGGCTGTGCTAAGTGGTTTCTAATGGAGTGTGGTTTATTTGATGAGGGACTAGCACTCACTTTGAATTGGTCAGTGGTCCAACAATGCATCGATGATGTCATCATCAATCATCCTCAGCTGGGCTTCTTTGTTGACTAGATAGTTAATGATTTTCTAAAGCCTGCTCTTGGTGCTAGATTCCATTATATAGCCATACGTACCTAGCACACGCAGACACACACACAATAATAATAGCTTTGCTTGTTACATGACAATGTCATGTTGAAGCGGCATTTGTGGACCTTCGTGGCCTCTAGGTTTCTCTACTATAAATCTAGATATAGGTTTCCACATTAAAATTAACTACCTGTCATACGATAGTATCACAGGACCTTGGGTGATAGTTACTTGTGAATTATAATATAACTTGATTCAGAATAGCAGCTGACAGCACAGAGAATAACGATGCATACACACAACCATTCATAGTGCACACACAACAAAAACTACATGTAACAATCTGATTGGTTGACATGACAATCATATGACATACAACTGAATCACGTGCAATCACAATATACACATACACTATAATACTAGTCACTGTTACACTGTCCCCCCTCTTGTGGGAATACGTCTCGTATTCAACTTGTAACATCGAAACGATCTGGTGGACGTCTCGTCCTGGTAGGGTACCGAGGGGGCCGAATCTCAACACGAGGGGGTGTTCTTTGTTGCTGTGATTGTGAACTAGTATCTGCCGGAGGAATTATCACTTCAGTGTCCTCTGAATCAACTTGTTCTAATTCACTACCGATGGGTTTCTTTCTGTCGGTGGTGACCCTCGGACGCTCGGCCTCTGGCGCCGAGGGTGCCTAGTTTCCCGGAAGCCTTCCTCGTCTTGCACAGCCCCTTTGGTAGTGTCCTTATTGTCCACACCTCCTACAGATAATAGGGTTACTGCTCTTCGGTGGACCATCAGCAGGGGCAGGTGGTTTGGGTGGTTGGCGCACGGCCTGGTTGCTTTCCAGCTTCTCCACACGCTCAACTAGCTTCTGTATCATATCCATCATGGTCTCCTGTTGACTCTGGAACGCTGCTACTACCTCAGCCACGCCTTTCTGCCCTTCCTCAGCGATTGCAACATGAGATGCCTTTGGGCTGAGATACGATTCTAGTTCAATAGTGGCACTGGCTGCATCAGCTAGATTCTTGGGGCTCCTTTGTTTTACATTAAATGCAACTTGCGGATTATCCAGGTGCTCCAGGAAGTGGTTTAGTGCGATACGTTCACGCGCCTCCTCCTGGAGGTCCGAGTAGGCCTTGTCGGCGAGCACTCGAAGTTCATCTGCATAATCGGCCCAATCCTCAGTTTTCTTCTTGCGTCGAGCATGGAATTCGGCAACATACAACTCTCGCTTGTTCTTGGGTTCGAATCTTTCACGCAGAGCTTTGACTGAGTCCGCGTAGGCCTTTCGAGCATCGTCAGATAGACGCTTATACGCAGCCTGGGCCTTTCCAGTCAATCGTACCCGTAGCCACAAGGCCTTGGCGGCGTCGTCCCAAGAGTTCACAGCTGCTACGCTCTCAAAGTGCTCGATCCAATCCGAGAAACAACCGTCACCTGAGAACGGCTCGGGCAGCACTAAGGGTCTGGGCTTGGCCGGCGTCGATGTAGCGCTTGTGAGGCCCGCGGGTGGGTCCTCATCAGCCATCACAGTGATGTTAATTCACCTACTCCTGTTTCCAACTTCCGATTCGGTAGCGTGGGTACTCGCGGGTCGATCCTGCCGACTACGCCAAATGTCACAGGACCTCGGGTGATAGTTACTTGTGAATTATAATATAACTTGATTCAGAATAGCAGCTGACAGCACAGAGAATAATGATGCATACACACAACCATTCATAGTGCACACACAGAGGAGGTTGGCCACGCATCATGATACGTCATGTGCACGTGACAAAATTAGCATTCCTGCATAAATTAGCGACTTAGCACTGTACTTGTTTCGATTGCAGATTTAGTCAACGACAACTTTCTTAGCCCGATTTCAAATCCAGAGAGGGAGAACAGACCAACGAAGTCTTAATCAGCCTGAAATGCTGACTTTTGATTCATTATGAACGACAACAAAGCCTCGGATCTCGCTTATTTGGCAGGGGTTGAACGGGGTTGAAAGGTTGACTTGTCAAGGCTCACCGAGTTCTTTCCCAACGGCATCCTTCGCGAAGCGCAGGAGTGCGCGATTGATACCTGCCATATGTTTCTATACATTTTATATTAGTGCACGTGACACATTAGTGACATTTGATGACGCATGTCCAACCTCCTCTGGTGCACACACAACAAAAACTACATGTAACAATCTGATTGGTTGACATGACAATCATATGACATACAACAGAATCACATGCAATCACAATATACACATACACTATAATACTAGTCACTGTTACAATAGCATGATACTCACACGCCTTATGCGATGCAGAGCCCTGCATCCCTATGGAAGCCGATTCCACAACCCGCATCCTGAACCCAGTGAACATCATACTTACCGCTGCAGAGAACCAACGAACACCCAAGGAAGTAGACATACAACTGAATGAAGCAAGGTTTCTCACTACAGCGTACCTTTAAGTTATTGTCAGTGTGTGACTGCAACAAAGCTGAATTGAAATCATTTTTTGACCAACAACTACAATTAATAAAAGTAATAGTACTGTAACAAGCACTAAATCTGATTCTCAGTTAAAAAAATTAATTATGCTAAGGCCGAACAAAAAAAAATTACTTGTTTCTCAGGCATATTTCTTCTCAAATCGATGAGGGGATGAGGCTTTTTTTTTTAATTAAATTTCTTTCTTTTTTTTTAAGGCAAAGTATAATACGTAGCAAACATATTGAAAAATAAGACAAAAAATGGAAATAAGCTTTATTTTGGTCAGTTTCCTATGCAAATGGCCAGTTTCTATGTATATAGGTCAATTTCCTATGTATATTGGTCAGTTTCTATGTAAATTGGTCAGGTTCCTATGTAAACTGGCCTCTTACCTAATAGCCAACACTTTTAGTGCTGACGACCTTTACCGAAAAAGCTTCAGAATGCGAAATAAAAAGGCCCATGCGGGTAGGAAAAAACGAGGCGGGCGGGCCTGAGAAACAAGTAATTTTATTTGTGTGGCCTAAGTAGATTAGTTATTCGACTTGCAATGCCTGCATGTGTAAACAAGGTAACGTAGTGGCCATTAGTTTTAGAAATAATCAATGATCTGGTTCAGTATAATTGCTTCTTATCAATTGCCACCATGACCAATAATTATTCATGGACCATTGTATGACTGTAGCTAGTTTGCACTAAGTTTGGTAAATGTGGTTGACACTTTTGTAAGTGGCTCACGATATCGATCGGTAATGGTCGACAAATGTAGCGGCGAAATCAAATTTATCAGGTGGATCTTTCATTGTTGACGACCATTTATAATTTACCACCCGTCCGAATCCCCATTTAGAGACAAGCACAATATGCTGGCATTGGGTCAGGGCTGTAAGAAGCAAATTTTTGGTGATCAGTGGGTAGTTTTGTTATGCCAGCATAATACGGACATTATAGAGTGAAATTATAATAGGGTAGTTGGGTAGTCGACCGAGTACATAGTAGCTACTTATCTAACCTTAAGTGAGTAGCATAATCATAATATTATTACGGCCGTAGTTTGTCTTTTCTATGAAATAAGTACAAGTTTCTGAACGAATTATTGCAGATTAGTATGAAAAATGTTAGAAATTGAGAGAAATCGAGAGCATAATAGGTACAAACAATGAGCATAATTGGCTTGGTGTTGGGAATAATACAGCATAGCACAATAGGAACTTTAAAAGCATAATGTGCATGTCTCTAATCCCCATCGAGATGGACTTCCTTGCTCTTGAGATAGAGGACCGGTATATTATGCTAATAGCATCATAATTATTCTATCAGCAACCTTGATGATCTGGATGAGTATCATATACACTGCAGATCTCTCATATGCAGTAAGTGTGTTAATAACTCTTCTTCCATGCCACATGAATTGTGAACTGGACATGCATGCAAGTATGTTATTTAACTGTGAACCAATTATTATGAACAATATTATTATTTGAAATGCATAATATGCTCCCACCAAGTAGAAAATCAAAACACCTTTAAGGTAGGTAATGTTGGTGATAAGAATGATATCTTTTTCCTAGGTATATATAATAGCAATTGATGCACAT
Source organism: Cliona cf. orientalis (assembly GCA_963930775.1). Lineage (NCBI taxonomy): Eukaryota > Metazoa > Porifera > Demospongiae > Clionaida > Clionaidae > Cliona > Cliona cf. orientalis. The sequence goes on from OZ005698.1 coordinate 5,897,202, forward strand.
CCTGCATGGAATGAATCAAAACTGTGAATCAACAAAATATAATATGCATGATATTATTCGAATTGCATATGCCCCCATCAAGCAGAAAGTCAAAACTACAAGCAATGTTGGTGATAAAAATGTATTCAGATACCTTTTCCTAGGGTACACACCTTGGAATGAATCAAAACTGAACCAACAAATTTAACATGTTTGCATACCTTCCCATCCACTGGGAAATTAAACCATTATCGTGAACTTTTCCTTATTAGGTAATCATACATGCTGCACCTAGGCAGCTAGTATGAATGAAAATAAAACATCTATAGTGAACCAAAAACCATGTGTATGCATATCCAACCAAAAAGTTAATACTGCATGGGCTAGTAAGAGTCTGCGATGCCACAAAACTAAAATTTAATGAAGCATGCTGCAGGATTGACAAGGTAGCTGCTCACCTAATAACTAACTGAGAATCAGGCTTTGTGCATATGATACATGTACCACCCACATTTCATCCTTATTGGTGACTACTTACCTATAATTATATACATGCAGTATCAAGTGGCCTGGACTAATGAAGTGTATTCTCAGCTGGTGAATGTTTCCTCCTTGTAGTGTTTTGTAGCACCACACCCTAAAATGAATACACTAGGAGTGAGTCTGTTCCATGTCTGCTATACAAAGTAATTTATCAGAATCTCCATACTGATAGGTATTAATGCAGCTGTGAGTATGCACCATCAGCATTCCATAACCTATGGCAGCAGCTGCTAGATGTGTGCACAGTTCCATGTGGGATGACCTGCCATACTCTTACACTATTGCAGCAGCTGCATGCTAGGTGCATACATGGTCAAGTATGGTATCTCATCCAGATTGTGCTCCTTTCCTGCATGCACTTGCAATAATAGTATTACAGTACATTACTTACTGACAGGAGCAAGTCCTAATAAGGTATGTGGATAATGACACAGGGTTAAGTGCACCTCCATTAACCTCACAGTTAGTCCACCCAACCAAGAGCATGTCTACACCAATACATCAGATTCTGAAGTTACTACGTTTACACTATGTACATCGGCACATGACGATTATGATATTGATTCAGAGGGAATGTGTCCATGGAAACATTCCTGACAATCAAACACCAAGAATGACAAAAATCAATCAGGCTGCATAGGCTAGGGTGATCAGCGACAAGCCTTACTCTTCAATCCCTCTGAGACTAGGTTGTTGATTTCCAGCTGTGTACAGTTAAGTTGCAACTGCTTTCCTTTCAATTCTATGTTTTACAAAACTTCTCTCCAGTTTTTTACACACAAAATCCTCTACTGTGGGCAATTTGCAGCAACATGATGCCATCCACATACAGGTATCAATCATTTTGACAAACAGACTGACTTGTTTGCAATACATGTAGCCATAATACTATTATTATCTGATCAACATAGTAATAATAATTATTATTAGTTTATGGTACATGATCAATCGCAATCATGTATGGTAAATTTTAAATAGCTAATTCCATACCACATTTAGCTCATTTTGGATAAACTTGGTGCCTTCTGGTGTAAACAGAACAAAAGTGCTTGACATTGTAGCAGTGTCTTTGGTTTTTGCAGTATCACGTACTACGGGACGTCCTATACTCAGCTTGTAAATTCATGCTCTAGACTAGAATTTCAAATTGGGTATGGTGTTGTTAATGATGAGGGGGTGGTCTACATCAGCATGTATAGATGTAGATGATCATAAAATTAATCTTTGGCTAGTAGGCCACAACAAAGTATTGGCTTTTGTGAAGCCCCTGTTAACTGTAGCATTCCAGAGCAATTATAGGTCTAATGAAAAGATTGTGAGTCATTGAGCTTAATTAGTTACTGCATTGAAATTGTTCAGATTCCTGGTATAAAGTTACTCATAATCTCTATTAAATAATTATACACCTATATAATATTATATACTGAGTCACTAATCATGATGGGCCACAAATCTACATATTTAGCACAATCAACCACACGTACTATAATATTTTTCTTTGCTTCCACAGTATAGCTAGCTGACCACAGGTTCAACTCATGCTGTTTTTCCCATTGGAAAAGCACAATGTCATGCAGTTCTTTCACATGCATTGTATATACTTGTTTGTGATCGAAGCTTTCAAAAAATATGATTCAACCAGCATTAAATTTTAAATAATATATTCCATATTATGGACAGTGTTGCTTAGTTAAAAAATTACACAATAATATCAAAATGGGATTATTGTCATTACTTGCTTCACCAAAGACCTTATAACGTAATCAATGTATAACACTTAGCGGAAACTTACAACTTTACGCTTTAAAATCATTTAACCCAACAATTGCTGATCATATAAAGGAGACAAGCTTAGAAGCTTTGAGCTCAAGTATTGGAGGTATACGATCTAATAATGTAAATTTTTTGGGATACAGGAACCACTGAGAGTTAACCTCTTAGTGGAATGTGGCTGAAGGGGAGAAAATGTAGAAGCTAAGAAGCTTTGAGCTCAAGAGATCTACACTGATCACATTAATTCCATGTCTGCTACACAAATGCTAGAAGTAACAGTTGCATTCTAGAGTACAAATCTGAGTAATGCTAGATTTACAATTATAGCAAAATCCTTGTCTGTGGCTCCTCCAAGGACATGCAGGGGATTGTAATCATGCATGATTTACATGTGCTACTGCATTATGTATGTCCCCATAAGGACTTGCCAGGATACTGCATGTGCATTGTATACGTATATAGATAAGAATTATCATTAGGCCTCAATATGGACATTTACTTTAACTAGTGGAGGCCATCAACTGCAGCTGCTATCGGCTAGCCTCTAAGGCTACATGCACGTGAATCCTGACTGTGCCCCTACCTATCCTGTGCTACCAGTGTAGCTACTACTGTTGCTGTATATGTAATATATGGCATATCCGGGCCATCCCTACTTATAGAGTCTACCGACTCTATGATTAACAGTGTCATGACATTATTGTTAGATATTACCCAGGTAACTAGTGACAGAATATTCTTCAATACAGAGTAACATCAATATTATAGTCTCAAACAGGTTCACGTTACTATACACAGTGACACTGTGGGCAACATGCTCAATGTAAGAGGAGAATAGGTGCTAATTAAATTCCTATGTCAACATCTAACACCACTGTCTTGTATTGGCCCTTTGGGCCAATACAAGATAGATGCCTGCAATACTACTATTGGTACCTAATGAGGTATGAGAATAATTATGCAGAGAATGTGTTGAAATAGACATCCATTAATTTCATTCAATTATAGTCCACCCAAACCAACCAAAACCCTAATATCAGTTTCACGTTTGTAGTATGCATGGTAGCTATGTTATTGAACTTGCGCGACATCAGATTATATATAATTATTACTACATTAAAATGTTTGCTGCGCTACAATAAGTTCAATAACGTTACGCCAAACTAATTAAACACTAAGTAGTTATAAACTAAGTAGAAATTACACACTAAGTAGAAAAACAATAATAAAATAATTCGTGGGGGAACTGGGAACACTTGGGGATGTAATTTTTACATGGGCACGCAGAATGGGTCGAAACACGAAATTTGATGGCGTAGAATTTTGATTCATGCCTTAGAATTAAAGTAAAGTTTTCCCATATGTTTGTATAGGGAAGCCATGCATTTGCAATGTTTTCCGCCCATGCGCTACGTGAAAAACGGGGAATACCCATGGTGTGCGTTATTTAGAAAATTTCTCAAAATTGGAGTATAGGTAGTTTGCTGCTTTTTATGGCTCTGCTGTGCATCCTAGGTTACTTGCTTGCTTTGTATGGCTCCACTGTGCATCCTAGGTGTAGTGTTGTTTTCTGGACAATTTTTTTTTCTGTTTAGTGTGCACGCTAGCTTGAAAAAAGCAAATTAATTTAGGCCATATAAAATAACTTACTTGATTCTCATCCACCTTTTTCCAAAAAATAGGGGCGGGAGGAGGCATTTTATTTTTATTTTTTACTCATCAGGACACTATAGATCAAGAAAGCAGTATCTGGAGCATATTTTCGATATATTTCGCTACTGCGCACGCGCGATAGCACTGATAAAATTCATAGAGGCGGCCTGTAAAAATTGGGACGGGCGGGGATGAGAATCAAGTAAGTTATTTTATATGGCCTTAAATAAATAATCTAATTCATGGGGGGTTTGGGAGTACTTGGGGGGACAATTTTTACATGGGCACGCAGAATGAGTCGAAACTAGAGATTTGACCGGACAGATTTTTGATTCATGCCTTAGAATTAAAGTTATGGCCCTTTGAAGTTTCCCCATATGTTTGTATAAGAAGCAATGCATTTGCAATGTTTTCCGCCCACGCGCTACGTGAAAAACGGGGAATCCCCGTTAGGCACGCGCACACAAACATGACGACCTTTACCTACTTTAGTCAAAATTGGAGTATAGGGTCCCTGCTTGCATTGTATGGCTCTACTATGCATCCAGCTCAACTATATGGTGGTTTTGGACAATCTCGTTTTCTGCTTAGTGTTCTGGTCGCCTTGTAATAATAATAATAAAAAAAATTGCACTGTTCATACCCCATCTTTTATACTATACCTTTTACATTATTATTGTCATGTATGATTAGTACACATGCAATTATTGTGGCAATGATAAGCCTCAAGGGCCCACTACACAGTCCAGAAAATCAATACAAAAACATGATTGTGTATGGTAATCAAGCCTCAGCCTGGTACTCCATTGGGACTAGGTTGTGTACACAGTTGTAGCTGCTTTACTTTCAATGCACTTGTATTTTCACAAATTTTCACATGTTCTGTACATATCAAAATTATGTTTCATAGAAATGCAAAGCAATGCACACTGCAACAGCTATACAAAACTTAGTGTTGATAAACAGATTTACTTGTATTTCGTAACTAAAAAGAGGCTTAATAAACTAGCTGCGGCACCTACATGGTCTATACAGCTATTCATATTTTGTTAATAAAATTAATTGTCTGTTTGTAGCTAGTCTGTTTCTAGAAATATCTTTCACTGTAACATCACCACCGTCCTAAGAATCAAGATCACACACATTATCAGTCTACACTAAGACCACCGGAAGTCCATATACGTACAATACATTTTAATGTCAACGCGCGGTTTGCATGGCGCCTATGGGGGTTAATGATATGCATGCCATACACGTGGGGTCAAAAATAGTGCATGTCTATGTACAACTGTATCTTCTAGTGTGAGTTAGCTATCGTTCTATCTAAAGTACCATTGTAAAGAAGAGCTGAGCTTCACATTGATACCAAGAACAAGACTAAGCGTGCCGAGATGACCGAAGTAGACATGAACCAGTTTTCAGCCGCGTATGGTTGATGGCATCTTTGAATTCGGGGCAAATCTGTAACACTCACACCAGCGCTAGGGGAATTGGTCCACTAGTAGGTAAGTACCAGAGCAGTTACTCCGCTGAATCCCGAGTCTTCCAGGGGCATTCAGCCACCACGAGCGCTCTTTGAAAATTTAAAATAATTTATCACTTTAGCCTGTTCTATTTTCTTGATAGTAGCTAGCTAGACTGTCAACTAAAGAAAATACTGAACTTTAGCTACTAAATTGGCTATGTTATAGCTACCAACTCTTCGTCTTGAGTACTTTCTTCGTAACAGTTCAACTCGCTCGTCCATTTCTTGATCTTTTCTGGCTGAATGGAACTTTGAATTCGGGGCAAATCTGTAACACTCATTCCAGAACGAAAAACGAGGCATCCTCGATGTCTATACCATAGTGGCAGTGTAAAGCAGTACCGTGGAACAGAATCGCTCGAGGCGCTTCGAGAAACGAGCCTTCGAAAACGAGAGAAATTCATTCTGTCCTGGGTAGGGCGCAGTACACGGATAGATATACGGACGTATACGAGATTATTGCGTGTACCGGCGTAATACGTACGCGCGCGTGCGTAATCATACGCAGGAAAACATCATTTCCGTTTTGCCATTAAACGGTAGGTCTTAGTGTAGACCGTTATTGATCAAGTTTGGGGGCAAACAATAGTTAATTACAGAATACCCAATTAACAAGGGCCAATAATAGGGTTCTCTAGTACAATTTGGCTGTAATCATAAGTACTAGAGCACCATTCTCTCAAGTCTGTATTGGCAATACAGGCACGAGAGAACGTTGAGCACCATAATTGTGACCTTCCATGACAAAACCAACCATATTGCGCTGACAACCGATTTTTAGTTAAGGCCACCATTACCAAGTACAACCTTTGAACTATTGCTCCTGCAAATTTGAAGTCTCTAGCCCATGTAGTCATGGAGATATGAGCCAAAATGTACCCGGATCGCCCGTAATAAAAATGTGCAGCAAGCACAATGAAACATTGCTACGTACGTTGCACGCAAAAGTCCGTATACTCGCCGTTTATGCAAAGTACGTGGCCACGCCCACTAAGTCAAAGTGCCAGATGGCGGCCAAAACGTTGGAAAGAAAGCAGCAGCCGGATTTCGATGGAAAAGAACGAAAAGATAAGCGTGTCTATAGATCGTTAGTACACAAAATCGAAGAAAGAAGTGTCTGGAGAGTTTTTTCTGTGCAGCTGCCGTGCTTGCCTACCTGCAACTATGGCAACGGCTCCGTATCATGGACGGTCAATGTTAGCTACACGGCCGACTTCTTCGAGCCATAACTCAGTAAGTAAAGCGTTTTAGAAGCTACGAAATAGATTTTTGTGTAGAGGAATGATTCCTCTATCGATCTACGCCAAAAAGTGAAAAACGATAATTATCACCTTGGGCAACTAAATAGGCCTGTATCTCAGATTGATATCCAGCACAATATGCTTGGTTTTGTCGTGGACGGTCACAATTAGCTATTTTCGACATACAAGACAGTAGTGCACAGTGTCTTGGTCTGTTGACAAGGACATCAGCAAGATTGTCTATGAACCCAGCCATCCTACTCAAAGCAGAGCGCCTGAAACATGCACGTGGGTTCTGCACATTTCATGCATGAAAGTGACTTTCATATACGTTTTCCATGCATGTTTCAGGTTAGTTTATACATGGAATATACTTTCATGCATGTTTCATGAAACACTTAGGACTGTTAAAAGGCAGCCTTAGCTGATGATTGTGCAGAGGCTTGTACGTTTGTATTCAGCTCTTATCACTAATTATTGCCAATTATAAGATTGTGAATATCATTAAATCTCAAGCGCACGTGATCATATCCCTATTGTCAATGTATAATTATACAAGTGACTTGAGTTTCAAAATGCGTTCAAGAAAACGGCCGAGGCGGCTACCAAAATCCCTTTAGCACCGAAGGTTTTGAGGATACTGAAGTCCATTGATGATTGTTCGAGGTCGAGCGAGGTGGAAAGGCTGTCCAAATTAATTTTTAGCAGTAGCCCTCGGTATGGTCATGAATATTTAATGAGATCGATTTCAGCCCAAAATACGTACATATCCGTCCACAGTCTATACTAAGATCTCCTTAATTGGTACTATGGTATGTTATCAGCAATCAACCGTGGTTGACGTATGCGCGCGCTACAGTCAGGTAGGGTGGTCAATGAATATAACTATTTGCGCCCTGAAACATGCATGCAGCTATTTACATGCATGAAGTTCCACATTAAATCATACTGATTAGAAGCAGCTGCTTTGCAGATTTGAAAGTGTGAGATGTTGCGAAAACTTTAGTGCTCCATAATAAGTAGCTGCTATATAACCTAACTTGGAGAGCCATACTAAATTCTTTTTGCATACTCCATGTAAATAATTTCTACAATATTATAGTGGGTGTAATTATGGCTGGAAGAGTGCAAAATTAATTATTCTATAATTTCAAAGTTGTCCCCAACTAGCATTGCAGATATCGATAAGAATGTGGCCCCTTACTTCAGTCCTCCAACTCACCTTGGAGTCTCAGTGCTATAATTATTGAAGTATCCTAAACCTCATACCTTGCATGTCTACAGCTGCCAACAAACTTTGCCTATTTTCCTGAAAGCCAGTATCTATACTATTAAGAGTAAACTTGCCTATGCAGGAGCACAAATAGGATTAAAGCAAGCATAGTACACAAGTACTATGTCCAAGGGTTAATATGCCTGTTGCAGCATGCTATACTGGCTCCGTGCTGGAATGGCTCACGAGAAATTAGAAAAATTTCGACAAGTGAAAATAAAAAAAAACAAAGTATAAAGCGAGATTTGAACCCGCTACATTCTGTTCCACACACAAGAGCCCCAACCACTACACCACTGCGGTTGATTCCTAGTGTAAATGTCCCGAAATATACCAAGTCAGCAAATTCATGTATGTATCATACATAATACAATACTATAACTTATTCCCTATTTCTCAATGTTGCTTGTCTTCCCACTGTTCTCAATGTTCCTATTCTTCCTACCGTTCCTAGTGTATTTCTGATGTTCCCACTCTCACCAGATATTCTAGGGTTCACATTGTTCCTAATGTGCTCAGTGTTCCTAGTGTTCTCACTGTTCCTAGCGTTCCCACTGTTCCTAGCGTTCTCATTGTTCCTGAAGTCCGCAGCGTTCCCAGTGTTCTCATTGTTCCTGAAATCCCCAGCGTTCCCAGTGTTCTTGTTGTTCCTGAAGTCCCCAGTGTTCCAACGTTCTCGTTGTTCCTGAAGTCCCCAGTGTTCCTAGTGTTCCCACTGTTCCTAACATTCTCGTTGTTCCTGAAGTGCCCAGCGTTCCTAGCGTTCCCACTGTCCCTAGCGTTCTCATTGCTCCTGAAGTTCCCTGTGTTCCCAATGTTCTAGTTGTTCCTGAAGTTCCCAGTGTTCTCGTTGTTCCTGAAGTCCCCAGCGTTCACGTTGTTCCAACGTTCCAATGTTCTCGTTACTGAAGTCCCCAGCGTTCCTAACATTCTCGTTGTTCCTGAAGTCCCCAGTGTTCCTAGCGTTCCCACTGTTCCTAATATTCTCGTTGTTCCTGAAGTGCCCAGCGTTCCCACTGTTCCTAGTGTTCTCATTGTTCCCAGCGTTCCCAATGTTCTAGTTGTTCCCAAAGTTCCCAGCGTTCCCAGTGTTCTCATTGTTCCTGAAGTCCCCAGTGTTCCTAGCGTTCCCACTGTTCCTAACATTCTCGTTGTTCCTAAAGTGCCCAGCATTCCTAGCGTTCCCACTGTCCCTAGTGTTCTCAGTGTTCCTGAGGTTCCCAGAGTTCCCACTGTTCCTAATATTCTCGTTGTTCCTGAAGTGCCCAGCGTTCCCACTGTTCCTAGTGTTCCTAGTGTTCTCATTGTTCCCAGCGTTCCCAATGTTCTAATTGTTCCCAAAGTTCCCAGCGTTCCCAGTGTTCTCATTGTTCCTGAAGTCCCCAGTGTTCCTAGCGTTCCCACTGTTCCTAACATTCTCGTTGTTCCTGAAGTGCCCAGCATTCCTAGCGTTCCCACTGTCCCTAGTGTTCTCAGTGTTCCTGAGGTTCCCAGAGTTCCCACTGTTCCTAATATTCTCGTTGTTCCTGAAGTGCCCAGCATTCCCACTATTCCTAGCGTTCTCATTGTTCCTGAAGTTCCCAGCGTTCCCAATGTTCTAGTTGTTCCCAAAGTTCCAGCGTTGCCAGTGTTCTCATTGTTCCTGAAGTCCCCAGTGTTCCTAGCGTTCCCACTGTTCCTAACATTCTCGTTGTTCCTGAACTGCCCAGGGTTCCTAGCGTTCCCACTGTCCCTAGTGTTCTCAGTGTTCCTGAGGTTCCCAGAGTTTCCAATGTTCTAGTTGTTCCTGAAGTCCCCAGCGTTCCCAGTATTCTCGTTGTTCCTGACGTCCCCAGCGTTCCCAGTGTTCTCGTTGTTCCTGAAGTCCCCAGCGTTCCCAGTATTCTCGTTGTTCCTGACATCCCCAGCGTTCCCAGTGTTCTCGTTGTTCCTGCTACTTGGTGTTCCGACTGTCCCTCGTACTCTCATTGTTTCTGAAGTTCCCAGTATCCTAGCGTTCCCACTATTCCTAGCATTTCTAATGTTCCCACTGTTACTAGTGTTCTTATTTTTCCCAGCGTTCCTCATGTTCCCACTATTCTCAATGTTCCTGGTATTCCCACTATTCCTAGTGTTGTCATTGATCCTGAAGACTCCAGTGTTCCTAGTTTTCCCAAGGTAGTGTTTCAGGTTTTCCCACTATTCCTACTACGCGTGTTCCTGACGTCCCCAGCGTTCCTAGCGCTTCTGACATTCCCACTGTTCTTGGCATTCCTTACGTTCCCACAGTTGCTGGCATTGTCAGTGTTCCTGGTGTTCTCACTGTTCCTAGTGTTTTCATCGTTCCTGGTGTTGTCAGCGTTCCTAGCGTTCCCACTATTCCTATTGTTCCTGAAGTCTCCAGTGTTTCTAATGTTCCCACAGTTCCTAACGTTTCTGGTGCTCCCACTGTTCCCAGTGTTCATATTTCCCCACTGTTCCTAGCATTCCTGATGTTCTCACTGTTGCTGGCATTGTCAGTGTTCCTGGTGTTCTCACTGTTCCCATGTTCCTGAAGTTCCCAGTGTTCTTAGCGTTCACATTATTCCTAGCCTTTCTGACGTTCCCTATGCTACTTCATGTTTCCACTGTTCGTAGTGTTCTCATTATTCATGAAGTTCCCAGTGTTCCAGGCATTCCTACTGTTCTCAATGCCCCTAAGTTCCCAGCTTTCCCAATGTTTCCACTGTTCCTGGCATTCCCACTGTTATCAATGCTAGTACATGTAAGTTCTAGTGTTCCTAGCATTCCTGATATTCCAACTGTTCCTGGCATTTCTGGTGTTCCTACTGTTCTCATTGCTTCCAGATGTTCTGGATCAGTATTCCTGATGTTCTTAGTTCCCCCACTCCAATAGTATTCCAATCATTCCTGTGTTCCTAAGAGTTCCCACATGTACATCTCTGATGTTCCTTCAAAGATTCTTCGGTTTATAATGTGAAGGTGAGTAGAGTACACAGCCCTCCCCCTTGGTTAATTATCATAGCTAGGCTTAGTCAGTACACATATACAGACAGAGGTTGTCAACTTCATTCAGTTTAAAGGCTCTATTTTCCAGTACCTACGTGTTGTGCAGGCCGTGGACTTCACCATAACTGCATCTGAAACTGTAAGTAATGCACAAAAGTACATGTGCTAGAGAGTAGCAATACTGGAATTATGCAAACTATATTTATTATTATACATGACTTGCATAAGAACGCTTGAAACAGTAGGAATGCTGGGAACTTCAGGAACACTAGGAATACTAGGTACAGTTGGAACTACATCAACTAATAAAACATTGGGAACAGCAGAATGCTAGAAACACCAGGAACATCAGGAATGCTAGGAACACCGGGGACTTCAGGAACAATGAGAACAACGGGAACACCAGAACATTGGGAACGTCAGGAACACTAGAAGAACACCAGAGCAGTGGAAACACAAGGGACATTGAGAACAATGGAACCTACGTAGAAACATTGAAAACAGTGGGAACGTCAAGAAAGCTAAGAATTAAGGCCAGAGACTGCAGGAACAATGAAAACACTAGGAACGGTGGCAACACAAGGAACCTTGAGAACAGTGGAAACCTAGGAACATCGAGAATAGTGGGAATTTCAGGAATGGAGACTGCAGGAACACTGAAAACACTAGGAACGCTGGGGACGTCAGGAACAATGAGAACACTAGGAACTGTGGGAACACCCGAAAAATTATAATATTGGGAACACTAGCAGTGCTTGAGAGTTCAGGAACAATGACAACACTAGAACTAGAAACAGTAGGAATACCAATAACATTGAGAATAGTGGGAACATTATAGGAATGCTGGGCACTTTCAGGAACAATGAGAACGCTAGGAATAGTGGGAACACTAAGTAGCAGTGGGAACGCCAGAAACGCTAGAAACAGTGGGAACACGAAGTAGCAGTGGGAATGCCAGAAACGCTAGGAACAGTGGGAATGCTAGGAACAATGGGCACTTTCAGGAACAATGAGAACGCTAGGAACAGTGGGAACACGAAGTAGTAGTGGGAACACCAGAAATGCTAGGAATAGGGGAACGCTAGGAACGCTGGAAAGTTCAGAACAATGAGGAACAGGGGGAACGTCAGGAACTCTGTGCACTTCAGGAACAGTGAGAGCACAAGGAACATTGGAAGCTAGGAGCAGTGGGAATGCTAGGAACGCTGGGGACTTCAAGAACAATGAGAACGCCAGAAACAGGGGGAACGTTAGGAATGCTAGGAATAGTGGGAACACCAAATAGCAGTGGGGACGCCAGAAACACTATAGGAGTAGTGGGAACTCTAGGAACAATGGGCACTTTCAGGAACAATGAGAGCGCTAGGAACAGTGGGAACACTAAGTAGCAGTGGGAACGCCAGAAACGCTAGGAACAGTGGGAATGCTAGGAACGCTGGGAACTTCAGAAACAATGAGGAACAGGGGGAACGTCAGGAACTCTGTGCACTTCAGGAACAATGAGAACGCAAGGAACAGTGGGAACGCAAAGAACGCTAGGAGCAGTGGGAACGCTAGGAACGCTGGGGACTTCAAGAACAATGAGAACCCCAAGAACAGGGGGAACGTTAGGAATGCTAGGAATAGTGGGAACACCAAGTAGCAGTGGGAACGCCAGAAACGCTAGGAACACTGGGAACTTGAGAAACAATGAGGAACAGGGGGAACGTTAGGAATGGGAACACCAAGTAGCAGTGGGAACGCCAGAAACGCTAGGAGTAGTGGGAACGCTAGGAACGTTTGGCACTTTCAGGAACATTGGGAACACTAAGTAGCAGTGGGAACGCCAGAAACGCTAGGAACAGTGGGAACGCTAGGAACGTTGGGCACTTTCAGGAACAATGAGAACGCTAGGAACATTGGGAACACTAAGTAGCAGTGGGAACGCCAGAAACGCTAGGAACAGTGGAAACGCTAGGAACGTTGGGCACTTTCAGGAACAATGAGAACGCTAGGAACATTGGGAACACTAAGTAGCAGTGGGAACGCCAGAAACGCTAGAACAGTGGGAACGCTAGGAACGCTGGGAACTTCAGAAACAATGAGGAACGGGGGGAACGTCAGGAACTCTGTGCACTTCAGGAACAATGAGAACGTAAGAAACAGTGGGAACGCAAAGAACGCTAGGAACAGGGGGGACGCTAGGAACGTTGGGCACTTTCAGGAACAATGATAACGCTAGGAACAGTGGGAACACTAAGTAGCAGTGGGAACGCCAGAAACGCTAGGAACAGTGGGAACGCTAGGAACGTTGGGCACTTTCAGGAACAATGAGAATGCTAGGAACATTGGGAACACTAAGTAGCAGTGGGAACGCCAGAAACGCTAGAACAGTGGGAACGCTAGGAACGCGGGAACTTCAGAAACAATGAGGAACGGGGGGAACGTCAGGAACTCTGTGCACTTCAGGAACAATGAGAACGCAAGAAACAGTGGGAACGCAAAGAACGCAAGGAACAGGGGGGACGCTAGGAACGTTGGGCACTTTCAGGAACAATGATAACGCTAGGAACAGTGGGAACACTAAGTAGCAGTGGGAACGCCAGAAACGCTAGAACAGTGGGAATGCTAGGAACGCTGGGAACTTCAGAAACAATGAAGAACGGGGGGAACGTCAGGAACTCTGTGCACTTCAGGAACAATGAGAACGCAAGAAACAGTGGGAACGCAAAGAACGCTAGGAACAAAGGGGACGCTAGAAACGCTGGGAACTTCAGGAAAAATGAGGAACAGGGGAACAATAGGAACGCTGGGCACTTCAGGAACACTGAGAACGCTAGGAATAGTGGGAACACCAAGTAGGCAGTGGAAACACCAGAAACGCTAGGAACAGTGGGAACGCTGGGAAGTTCAGGAACAATGAGGAAGAGTGGAACGTTAGGAACGCTAGGGACTCAGGGGGAAAGTTAGGAATGCTGGTTACTTCAGGAACAATGAGAACGCTAGGAACACCCATTAGCAGTGGGAGGAATGGAAGAACCATTGATAGCAATATAGGTATATAGTATAATTATTTGTAATAATTTTGCTGACTTGGCATATTTCGGGACATTTATACCAGGAATCAACCACCACTGCTGTTGCCGCTGCTGCCACTCATTATTTCCCCTATCATAGACAAATCCTAGAGACTATTAAACCCTGCTAACCATTGGCAACCATCCCCAACCCCCCTCCCATCCATATTGCGCATAGACAAACCCTACAAGACTAACCCTGCTAACCATTGGCAACCCATCCCCAACCCCTCCCCCAGCCCCTCCCATCCATACCGCGTATACGTATATTAGTGTACATGAACAAACCATTGTTGCGCGCGCCTCCCTATGGCCATTCCAGCATGTCGCACGGAGCCATCGTGGCACGGAGCCATTGTGGCACGGAGCCATTGTGGCACGCTACACCTGTAGCTGTACTGTGCATGGTGCACACATGAATGGAATACCCCAGTACCACGCATGGAATACGCCTGTACCGGTACCTATACCACGCATGAAATACACTTGTATCATGCTTGGAATACGCTTGTACCACTCTGTAGTGCAAAGGTAGTTTAGCTTGACAAAAATCCAGCAAAAACTTTCAGCTATGGGAAAACTACATATGAGTAATTTCTAAACATGCTACGGACTCCACTTGGTAATTTATGAGCTCTAACAGTTGGTTTTGGTTTAACCTACATTTAACGGTAACCTCCATCAGAGAACATTCTCACAGGGCAAGCTTCATTGTTCCATTCCTGCACACAATTATAACCGACAGTGCATGATAATTATGTATAAATTTAATCACATTTATTTACATAATTTTTCAGGACAGTTATTCTTAATATTACATGGCTAAATGTGTGATATTAATCCCCTTAGGGTGTACGGTGCAATATTAATTCCTTTAGGGTGTACTGTGTAATTGATACTGGGGTACCTGTTAGAAAATTATGAAGTGTATATATAGTTGTTAGATGTTACCTAGGTAACTAGTGACAGAATATTCTCCAATACAGAGTAACATCAGTATTATAGTCTCAAATAGGTTCATCTTAGTGTACACAGTGACACTGTGGGCAACATGCTCAATGTAAAAGAATAGGTACTAATTAAATTCCTATGTCAACATCTAACAAGTCAGTTATATGGCAGCCACTGTCTTGTATTGGCCTGAAGAGAGTGCAGCAAGCTGTGTGCACACACATCTGGCCAACAGACCACACTACAGACTCGGTTTATACAGGTACGTATGCAGGAAGCATATATGCAGTTATTGATACCACACAGAATACAATTAATGAATCTATCAGTATGATGCCCCACCTCCCTCCTCCCAGGTTAATGTTGGGCACCACTGGGGGGTTTGAGCCACATTTGAACCAGAAACCCCAGGGGTGGGATACTTCAACCATCACTAGCACGCATGCACACAAAGTTGGCTACCTCATGCATGCAGTCTGAGACAAAAATGGAGGAGAGTAAAAATGGTGTTCATAAACGTAGAAGAAGACAGGTGCATAGTCCCCAGAGTGCCTTCTTCTACAGATGCTAAGGCCTTAGCTAAGGCCACGAAGGAGATTTTTGGCAATGTTCTGAAGAGTTTCCTCCAAGCGAAGAACGACTCTGGTGTGTGGGATTTTTTTTACATATATTGGACCGAGAAATCATGGATAAAGCTGTTGTTAACGTCTTTTGAATTTATGCCCCCTCCCAGCACTGTAGGTGGACATCCTGATGAAGCTACCAAGTTGCCTCCATCAGTGTCATCAGTTAATTGGACAGAGCGCAAACAAGGTACCATCACACCATATCTGCCACTTGTTCAAAGCCAAAGCTGATAGGTTTATGTTTGAGGCATTGCTCGAACTACGCGAAATGTACATGGCGACTGATAAGACAGCAAGTCAATATAATAAAAATTTTGATGAAAAAGAAAGACTAATGTTTCTATAGCTAATGGATAATACCTGCAAAATGATTATGGGTTATATATGTGACCATCCATGAGAAAACTATGCATAATGCACTGAAAAAATTATTTAGTTAAGGCCACCATTACCAACTACAACCTTTGAACTATTGCTCCAGCAAGTTTGAAGTCTAGTCCATGTAGTCTTGGAGATATGAGCAAAGATATACCCGGATCGCCCATACTAAAGTTTTGCAAAAAATTGCTAATGAACATTACTATGTACATTGCACGTGGAAGTCCGTATACATGCCGTGCCATTTATGGTAAATACATGGCCCTGCCCACCAAGTCAATGAGCTAGCTGGCTACCAAAACGCTCGAACGAGAGCAGCAGCCAACATTTCGATGGAAAAGAACAAGAAGATAAGCGTTTCTAAAGATTGTTAGTACACAGCTGAATGGAAGAAAGAAGTGGCTGGAGACTTTTTGTGTGCAGCTGCCATGCTTACCTAACCGCAAGGGCTCTGTATCATGGCCGCTCTATGTAGGTACTTGCCTGACTTCTTCAAGCCATAAGTCGGTACGTATAGCGTTATAGAAGCTACAAAGCAGATTTTTGTGTAGAGGAATGATTTCTCTATTGATCTATATCAAAAAGTGAAAATCGATAGTTGGCGACTATTTTGGCCTGTAATATCCAGTGCATTATGCATGGTTTTCTCGTGGACGGTCACATAGTTATTACGGTACAAATAGATAAACCCACTCCTACCATGAATATATACAATGTCATATACATGTACATGTTACATGTATACTCACTTGATCTGGATGAACTTTAAGCACATCTTCATCTGAGTCACTACCATCATCCTGTACCGGAGAGAAATACAGATATTAATATTAATTAAATTGTGATAAATAGTTTAATTTCTTGATAATTTATTTCTATTGGGCGATAATAAGCATTCAACAATTTCACATTGTCTTTCGTGTAGTTAAAAACCTAGGACACTGTTATAAGTACAGTCTTTTCTAAGTCTACAATGATAGAGGCAGGCCACATTCTTCAATTTTTTGTTTTGAAGCAGTGAGGATAAATAGCCAAATATGAATAGTAGCATGCCCACGAATTCAATCGGCTGAATGGCCACTAAAAAATTCTCTCAAGTGGAATAATAGTATACTGTATTTATTCGAATAGAAGCCACACCCTGATTAGTAGCCGCACATAGAGCTCTGCGAAATAAATAGTAGCTGCATGCATGCGCGAACACAATTAAGTGGGTTTGGCCACGATCGTAAGCCATGCATGATCGTTAGTTCGAGGCAAGGACATGGCAGAAAACGTCCTTGGCTTGGTTCTGCTACTTATTTTACATGTATCAATCATCTATCTCAAATATTCGAAAATCAGTACTGAAGAACGAGTCTATCATGTCTATGTCACCAAGAGGTGTCGCTCCGAAATTAAAAAGCCGCCCTTGATTATTAGCCGCACTTGCTAGCAAGCAACAATAGCCACTGTCACTCGGCTAATGGCATCCTTAGCACTAATAGTAATCTTCTTCTACCTCAGACTATTGCTGATTTTTGGCTACCTAATATTGATGCAAAATAATTATGTGAATCAAGTGCTGGTAACAAATTTGTACTAGCTGCATAACAGATAGCAGGAAATTATCATAAAATGCAATTAATTTTTTTCTATTTCACGAGCTAGTAATTATATGCAAAATAGAAAATAGTACTTCTTCTTTATAATTTCCAGCTATTATGGTGCATTCAGTATGTACACATAGATATTATAACTACAATTACTCCTAATGTTAACACATTTACTGAATCTTTATTATCAGTTATTACCAGCACTAGTATTCACTAAAATAAATTGCTATTCACTACAAATTCATGGAAGAAATACTTCAGCTTGAGTTATGCTTTCGGTCACTTACCCTTTCAACTCGTCTACTGAGAGATGTTACTCTAGTTACTCTAGGCTCCTATAAGATAGAGACAAACATAAACAGTTTGTAAAGGCATTGTGTCACGATATAAGGGCTATTTTGCAAATTCTCTTCTCTCCCTACACCCGGTTAAGTGCTGTTACATGGTCACATTAAGGAAAAGCAGTCTGAGATTCCTAAATATTGTCAATGGGTACTTGTCAGTGATTACTTCTGCAGCTCAAGCTCATCTTGAACTCTGCAGATAGATGCACTGCAGGCTGCATTGTACATGTAGCTATATACATGCACACGGCTGACTTGTAGTTAAATCATAACTAGGCAAGTATAGTGCACTATAATAATAATACCGTATCCTCCCGAAAATAAGCCCCCTTCGAAAATAAGCCCCCTCCCCTCTTTGACCTTCAAGTTCTTGCACAGGTATGTTTGCCTCGATTATAAGCCCCCCTCCCACCAAGTAGATAGACTGCACATATACACACGCGCGAGCACGTACGTACGTAACCCCGCCCTTCAATTGACTACGAGTACAAAGATGGTGCTGGCTTTTAGAAAAGCCTGTTTTGAAGTCATTCTGTTATGATGGCACTTCTAGCTTGGCGAAGACACTTACGATCCGGTCAAGATGCTTTTACTTTCCTCTAAAGACGTATACACACGGAACAGCAAGTCCTTTTCCCACCGCCAATCCTCGTGTTGCCATCTACTTGACAGGTCATCTCGCTGCCGCTCTTTTGGAGAAAAGATAAGCAAACTCTGGATATTTCCCGCGGTACGTGACCAACGATGGTGGCTAACGGGGGCTTATATTCGAGGGGAAGTGCATATTCGAAAATAAGCCCCCTCCCCAGTCTAGGTCATGTCTACTGCTGAAAAAGGGGGGCTTATTTTCGGGAGGATACGGTATATATAGTAGGTAGGTTTAAATCGTGTCACCAGTTTGGGTAACTTTTGGGAGTCATATACTGTACATGTACATGTATACTCACTTGAATTGTATCTTCACATATATATGTAGGCAATTCAACTGCAGCCTATATGACAGACAAATTACATAATAATCAATAAATGTTTTTGCTCATTATCATTTTTTTGGTTAATTTCTCACTCAGCACAATAAGGGTTTAGTTGTGCAGTCACAATTATTGTTGGGAGTTATGGTCACCTATGGGCACTTATCCGGCACATCGTTGGTAAGTGTATAATATGTTTATTAAGTGCATGCAATAGTCATTGTGTCCGTCTGTGTGTGCATCTATCTGTCAGTTAGCACAAAATCTCTCATTAACCGTCGGTGCATGTGTGAGGATTAGGGTAGTTGTTCTGCATGTGTGTCTGTCTCATGTTTGTAGAAAAATATAACAATGTTAACATTTAAAAATTTGTGTGAACCTTGCATGACCACACAACAAGCAGTGACTACTGGTAGCTTTGCTCTAAGTGTTTTAATTACCAAATCTGAGTGGCGTACACCAGTCTTTCGATCGTAACGGAAGCTAAAAGGCTCATAAGCCTAGCTAGAGATACGTACATTATATTATGCTATACGTACCTCACCTTTGCCTCAGCTACCTCTTCGTGGTTGAATATTGATAGTACAGCTCCATGCATGCAATTAAAAGGTCCACATCATCACTGCCATACGTAGCTATATCAGGTATGTTTGGTTGCCACTTGTGGCAACATTTGATACGCCTGCTTTTAGCCAAAGCTGGTAATACTCTCTGTAGCTGCCAAATTTGGCCAAAATAAAATTACCAATTTGAGCAACCATTTGTGGCAATAAATTGACCACACACTGGAATTTACCATTTTGGCTAATCACATAGTGCCCAGTGAATATCTTGTTTTAATTGTAATGCAGGCAACTGGACCAACAAACCAAGGGAGGTTCTCACGGCTCTGTACTCTCACCATGGTCTCAATGTGATGACACACATCAAAGAAGAGTATAACAGCACTGGGGAGCAGAGTACCACAGCAACACAAGACCACAGAAGACGAAGATCAACCACAGAGAAGTGAAGAAAAAGAACAATGGAGAAAGGAAGAGACAGAGGAGGATACTGATGGTAGAAAGGTGGATGCAGGTGACTATGACACAGCGGAAGATGAAGAGATGGGAGAGCTCTCGTCAACACTACTAAGTGACATAACTAGTTTACAGCCATCTGCAAGTTTCCAGATGATCTCCCCCATAAAAAGTCCTCCCAAAAAGCCCAAGCAGAAGTCCACGAAGAGGAAAAGGAGTGAATATTTAATTGATTCATTTATACCTATCACTGTGCGAAAGCACAAATGTCATTAACTCTCAACTCTGCTATAGTTAGTTAAACCAGTAACTATGCATGTATTGTTTACTGTATTAAAAACATACCATGACTATCAAATATTCCGCAATTGGTAATTTTCTGGCAAGCGCTTACGTATGTGCACCAATTTTGGCAAAAATTAGAAGAGGAAATCAGATATGTCCAAATTTGGAAACAATTACAACTACAGGAAGTTGGAATCATATAAAATAATGAAACTTATTCATTTTCTCCATTTGGTCAGAACTATTCTTGCCAAAACTGGCAATAGTCTGATCTGGCCATAAATGGCAAAAATAAGACTAGTACAAAAGTTTCCAATTATGGAACTAACTGGCTCTTATTTTTGCCATTTACGGGTATGTCCAGAAGTTGCCACTTTTGGCAATCTACTGGAAAGTTGCCACTTTTGGCAACTTTACGTCTCAGCAAGTTGCCAAAGTGGCAACTTTTGGACATACCCAAGGTTGCCACAAATGGCTCCAAAACACAGCTCCGTTATATTACATGTATGTACATAGCTGACTTCTTCAAGCCATAAATCGCAGTGATGATCCTCATGCCCTGTCCAATTGCTAATGTTGAAGGTACATGTAGGGCCCTACTTAATGCAACTTTTACCCCGCACGCATGCGCAAGGGATAATTTAAAAGTAATTGGTTGTGTCGTTGTAGTTGTTGTGAGCACAAAAAACGCCATATCTTGAGAACTAGGCACCTGAGTGACCCATAAGCAGAACGAATCAAACCAATTTGGCGAAAAACTGGCCTCAGCATGCTTCAAATTGAGAGATAGGATCAACGAGCATCATAAATGTCACCTTTGTGTTGGCCACCATAGCCACGCCTATCAATAGTGCCTACTCAATGCAAAATACTAATGCATAAAAGCCATGTGCTTTCTGCTCATGCACACAACTGGCCTAGTCTCATAATAATAATTATGAACTGGTAAAGATTATTGAAATGTATGCTCGTGACATGCTAGCTGAAATCTCCAGAATTGCGGTATTATCATCTACAGAGCTCTAAATATTATACTATATATAACAAAAAATATTTTTCAGACGATCATTTTTCTTTTATAATCCATATCCTAGGAGGGCATAAAAGATGCGCTCTGCTACAAGTTCAGAAGACTCACCACAATTGGCCAGAATTGTTGTGCCGTATGCGCAAATGAGGGTGCCAGGGCCTTGGGGCCATGCATCACGTAAACACAGGTTCCAACTAGAGCTGTATAGAGCAATACCCTGCGCGCTGCAGCGTCGATATCAGAGCATATCTGTGATCAGAGGGCTCGATGATGCAGATGCGATCGCGAGCAGCATGTTGACGACCTTTACCTACATATTGTGCCAGGTTGTGCGCATGAGCAGAGAGCACACAGTAGGCAGAGTCTATAGGCGTGGCCAACAAAACGCAGTATTTGCAACGCTCGTGGGCCTTGTCAAACGATTCGAAGCATACTGAAGCCAGCTTTTCGGCGATATTGATTGATATGTTGTATTTACGAGTCGCTCAGATGCCTAGATCTCTAGATCTGGTGATTTTTGTACTAACAACAACAGACAAAACCGATTACATTACCCCTTGCACATGCGCGCGGGGTAATAACAATACAAGCTTTATGTGCACTCTAGAGCGCCCAAGTTTAGGTGTAGATATACCATAGTATACCCCCATTGTCAATGTTTGGTTAATGTAATAGAATGTATGAAAAAAATAATTTCAATTTTGAAAAATGTGCGCTTTTCTGGTATTAAAAAGTCATCAATCGCTCCATATATACATTATGCGAATTCGTAAGACTTAATACTAATTTCTTACGTTAAATTCACTGGAATAAGAATTCTCAAGCTTGAAAGTACTTTTGTTTCTCTGTTATCAGTTGATAAGTATACACTGCAGTTGTCATTTTCGGCCATTTTGGCTCAAAATTGTTATAGCAATATTATCCAAGGATATCCAACTCGAACAATCAACTAACTAGGTTAGCTGTAGACTGAGTAGCCTAGCTAGCTAGCTTGATATCTTCAGTAGTATTAATCATGTCCTAGGCTTCTTCAGTTTCGCCATATAATATTGACTGATTGGAAACAGCTCTCGTGAGCAATACATATACAATGTATGTGTGCATGTGCACTCCATATTATGCTCTGCGGGTCTTTATCTTGTCATTGAAATCGTTTCTATGGAGCGGCTTGTTTCCATGGAGAGGAGCCATTGATTAATCAACGGTGGGATATACCGTACCCTCGCAAAAGAGGGCCCATAGACAGTGCACCTTACATTGGGCCAAGACTGGGGGATGGGCGAATATTTGAGGTATCAGTGTTGTATTTATATGCGAAAGAGCGCCCAGGTAAGTTACCCATGCTATCTTCATAATTCGAATAGTAGCAACGGCTACTATTGATTTTAGCCTTATTCAAGCATGGTAATATACATGTACCAATTGAGAGCCAGGACGGCTGGATGTCGGGTTGATACATGTGTATTTCACCGTGTGTCATTGACGGCAGCTGTATTAAGTGGGTGTGGTTACGATCGCTAGCTGTACACAATCATTCATTTATGCTAGTTTTAGGGCTATTTGGCAGGTTATTTATCTATTTTACATAAACTATTCAAAGTATAGTCCTCAAAAACCAGCCATTTGAACTGTGTTTTTCGACGGCAGCTACACATGGGTGCACATTTGAGTAAACATTACACCGTAGCAGAACTGAGCCCAAAGTGGGGGGTGGGCAGATATTCCGTGGTGGGCCCTCTTTCACAAGGGTATGGTAAATCAGTTGATGCACGGTAGCCATAGGAATTACGTCAGATAACCACGCCTGACCCTTAGGCAGGTGGATAATTATCTGCCACAATTCCCTGGCTACCATGTATTAACTACACGTATATAACTTATATGCAAAGAGTACTGTATACTTGTATTTTCACACTCACCAGCCCAGATTCTGGTTGTCTTAGGACCGGTTCACATCCTTTTGCTACATAATATTATACATGTACATGACATTGCACATCAGCTAGCTAATTTGTATAGGGGTTGGTTGTGCTTCGATTCTCTGTGCCTCAATCACTATTTTATGAAGCTCATTTCCTCCATGCAGGATCAAGAACAGTCAATTATTGCGATAATAATTTGTACTCAATCCTACCAATCAAGCAGTCAGTGACATGTGATACTAATGATTTATGCCACACAAGTATACTGAATGCCTTTGCTCACTGATTTGAAAACAGAGATGTTTGCACATTGAAATAATTTTATTAGCTGCTATTTAGTCTATTGGGTATATTATTATACACATGCGCACATGCAACTAACTGGCCTAGTATTCTACGTACAAGATTGTCAAATGTTCTATGCTATCTACTCTATCCGCTGACTGAAATATGAAGCCCTACGGGACGTAGCAAATCTGAATGTAAATAGCTATTTACAACCAAGTGTAGGTACAGTGCATGCAGCAATCCATAATCTTCCTAGGTCTCCATGGGGCAGAGAGAGGATGTGTTAATTGATGCTAATAATACTCAACCATACCACTACTATCGGATTTCTTCTTCCTGTTTTTTCTCTTTGACAAGAACTTATCACATAAGTCAAAACAGCAGTCACAATAGGAGTCAAACCCGCAGTCAAAACAGCACTCAGAAAAATAGACGATACAGAAGCAACAAATCCAATATAGGCAGCATATGATGCATATTGAGCAAAATGATGAACCGATTGCAATTCCAACAATAGCACCAGCACCAAGTTGACCTGGAAAGTAGGAATATTAACATGTGAAAAAAAGCCAAAGGAGGTTGGACATGCATCATGAGTCAGACTAAAATTAGAATTCTTTCATAAATATTAGCAATCTATGGTTCCCCAGACTGTCGCTAAAATCGCCATTGGTAATCGTCCAATGGCTTCTGGCAATTGTCTAGTCGTGTTGATTGCCAAATCGGCGAAAGTGGGAGGAGTAGAGCTAGTACATTGTAGGTAATGGTCGCTTAGTGAGAGGAATGCTGCTGGTTTAAAATCTACTCTAGAAGTACTAGACCAAACCCACAATGTTTACTTAACACCCACTACAGTAATGCTGCAAACATAACCATTTGTCTGCACAGCTGCCTGCGCTCGTAGTGTGTGTACATATCTGTCTCTCTCATTAAATTTTTGTGCACATAACATGTACCTACTGTGGTTATTGAATATGAAATTTGGCTACAAAAGAAATGATCTAGTCACCAATAATATTTGGCTACAATGTTTTCATAGGTTCGGGAACCCCTGGCAATAGTGGTGCACTCATTTTCATTGCAGATGTAGTCAAAAACAACTTTCTTAGCCCGATTTCAAATTCAGAGAGGCAGAGCAGACAAACAAATACTTTGTTAGCCTGAAATGCTGACTTTTGATTCATTATGAGCAACAATAAAGCCTCGGTGCTCATTGGTCTGGCAGGGGGTTGAAAGATAGGTTTGTCAAGGTTCACCAAGTTCTTTCCTTATGGAGCGAGCCTGAGCTCTCTTATCAGAGCAGATGATAAAAAACGCAATCATCGTAACTGAAGCAGTGACACAAACCAGAGCCAAAGTGTGTCATACATGTACCTGCCAGTGAGGCCTCCCTTTGTCTATCCTACCTTTGTCTACAAGGTAGACACTTCGTTCCTGCATGCTGTACTAAGTCTATCACTCCTTCGTTGCAAGGATAGCAAGGGATGAGGCTAACACGTGCGGGGTATGTGCTCTACAGAGCTTTTGAATTTTATACCTCGGCATAATGAATAGTAGAGGGGGGGTGGGTCTTGCTGGCCTGACTACCCCCATACACTCTAGGTGCCATGCAAACCACGTGTTGATATTATGTATTGTACGTAGTACATGTATATTATGGACTTCCAGTGGTCTTAATGTAGACTGATAGTATACTGTTCAAACTTAGCAAATTTACACAGCAAAAGGAAAGAAAGAGATTTGATGTACATGTAGCTATCAGGCTCCCCCATATCTTTTTCAACGCACACAAAAAAAAGAGGGAGAGCCTGGTAAGCGAAGTCATGTGGAAGCGTGTCATAAATGATTAAAATTCACGAACGTAGGTGACTATGTAAAACCGCAAATTTAAACTTTTTAAAATCGATGAAATCATTCATCAACTCCATTGTATATGCCAGAACCAGATGTTAAAAAATAGCCATTTTCTCAATCTTTCTTTTTTTTTTTCTTTCATTCTGTTTTCTTGGGCTAACTCAAGACTACCATGACCGCTCACCTTAGTTCGAGTATAAATCCACTCCATTTTGGAGCGCGCACATCTGTGGCACGCTCGTTTTGTGTTATCAGGACAGCGATTTAATTGTGGGTGTGTACAGCGCTTTTTGCAAGTGGGTGTGTCTGATTAGCCATTTTGTCATATAATGCACATGCTCATACGGTGTTGCCATGGTGAAGTCATGTGACCGATGTCAGTGGCACGCGTGCGCCGGGCCAGGACCTGTACCTGCAAGCTCGACCGCTCAAGTGCTCAGCTGATCGATCAGCTCAGTGAACTAAAGATTATGGTGGCTACTACTAACAGTAAACTTACTGGCCTATAAAATACGCTCCCGAAAGTTCGCCGGTCAGCCAGCTTCAGGATCGAGATAACGAGGGGCGTGGCTTCATTCGCAGGTCAGTTTAGCTGGGTTACCTTGAGAATCCCACTGATGTATGTTCAATAGTGTATGATGCAAAAGACGTCGCCCTGGCTAGCTATCAAACGATTGTCTGGGATTTGCACTTACTGAGGAATATTCAAGTTTGAAATCATGGTGTGTTGCGGTAGCATAGCTCTGGCCGTGCACACACATAATATTATTATAATATATGAGGCACATACAGGAATGGAAAATCAATACCGTAAACCCATGGGTAGCGATACTTTACTAAATCAAAAGTGTATGATATTAGTTGTTGAGAAAAGCAAGCGTATAGGGATGTAATGTGGGTGTGATACGTTATCCCTACAAATCTTGTTTGTATATTTTTTGGCACTGCCATCCCTACTTCATATTCAATTGTTCTTATACTTGTTAAGTCTTTTGTGGTAATCTTGATGGAGGTGTCAAAATAGTGAGCTGAAAGTAGGTGAGCTTTGTGGGACAGTTGTACCTTACCAGTAACACTATCATGGACATTCTGTGCGTCTTTTAGTCCATTTGGAGGTGTTTTGTTGCATACACATACCAAATGACCCTCAGAAAGTACTGTGTGGCTAAATCTATCCTCTGAACATATATCAGATCACAAAACGTGGTTCTTTAGTTAAATCATGCTGTATGTACCCCAGTTGCTGTAGCTACATGTAAATACCATCATGTGTCATTAATCTGTATGCAGATTCATAGATGATCTATAAACCTCTCTACCAATGGTTCAACCACCAGTGATACTGGGCCTGCCAGCTCCAGCTGACAGATGAAAAATCAAGGTGTTTGCTGTCCAGAATGTGTATTGTAGCTACCGTTCAGCAGCATGACCAGAATCACGGGACAAGGTCTCTGTCTCTGCTTCTCAGGCTACATCAATCACAAGTATTGTAGAGATACAATAAATTAAGTTTATGACAATCATAGCATTATTGTAGATATCAACCCCCTCCAACAATCGTCAGCTGCCTTGAGGTGCACGATAATTCATCAGTGTCAGAAGTTCACGAACAATACACACCACTGCATATGCAAGTAAGGGACCAACTCAAGGAAACTGTTGTGGTAGCTACATTTTAACTGTACAGTAGGTTTTTTTGCTTTTTGACCCAATGTATTATTAGTACAAAATGATATGCATATTATGTTAACCGTTACAACCAACGTAACATCTAAAACAGAGGCTGCTTGAGTTTTAATGATTATTGTTTGTAATGGAAGTCAACTTCTCTTAGGTAAGTCATGGGGAGGGAATATAATCTATGATTAAGTTTCAAGTTGAGCTCGGATTGATGCTTGAATTCAGTGCAGAATCAGACTTCTGTGTGGTCTGTTTCTGTACTTTTCAAGCCAAGTACTGGCATATGAAAAGCTCCTTGCTTCACCCACTGGCAGATGATCATCTTACAGTCTTGCTTCGCCTCCAATAGCCATATATAGTCTCCTTGTAATTCTCACTGCTATCAAGATATCTAATAAACACACCGCGCTTCAGGCTTACTTTAACACTCCGCCCATCAATTATCCTGGATTTCCGTCTTACGCCAGGGACTATACATTATCTTTTAGATGGACTGGAAATGCGCGCACCGCCCTATTACAAAGTGCACATTTCCGTTTCTACTATCCTCGTTAGGGTAAAAAATATCGCCAACGGTAAGAAGCTACAAAGGCTGCTTGGAAATACCAACGGTGGTCGACCTGACAATGGAGTCAGCGACTGTGAGGGCGTGTACAGTAAGCCATAATCGTAGTACAATGTGCTGAAATCCATTTTTGTGGTGAGTTTGCTTCTGAGTGCACTCTATGAGTGAAAACGCTCACTATAGCTGTGTTTCGTGGCTTGCCAACACTTTGTGCTGGATTAGCTCAGAAAGTGTAGCTCTCACAAGGTTCTACACAGCATGACTACTAAGCTCCAATCTTGCTTTACTGGGTAAGCAGTATTCTTTTGAGCTGCAAGGTACTCTAGGAGCACAAGACTCCCTAAGTGTAAAATTTACTTGACGGAGATAGACACTCTTTGTGTTAGGTAATCTCACAAACTAAAACAGATATGAACATTATTCAAACGCCAAAAGTAAGTTTACCCATTGCTTTACTGGGTAAACAACATTTGGTACGCTAAACATTAGTAAGAGTTTCCTGCAAGCCTTCACAGAAGTACTAAACAGCCATTTTGACTGCCTTGGCACCCTAGTCCAGTATAGTAGCAATACCGTCAGATATTTTCGGGTACACTTCCGGGCGTAACGAGGATGGTAGAATTTTCGCAAACGTAATAATGTACATGTAGCGTTTC
Organism: Cliona cf. orientalis; assembly: GCA_963930775.1. Classification (NCBI taxonomy): domain Eukaryota; kingdom Metazoa; phylum Porifera; class Demospongiae; order Clionaida; family Clionaidae; genus Cliona; species Cliona cf. orientalis. The sequence goes on from OZ005698.1 coordinate 5,925,397, forward strand.
CAGTCCATCTAAAAGATAATGTATAGTCCCTGCTTATGCGGACTGCGCGTGTCAAACAGTGTTAACGAGCCCCGTTTCCAATCCCGGAGAGGGGAATATATAATCTATGTTTTAACCCTGCGCCGCAGGGTTACGGTAGTCGTTCTGTGTGTGTGTGTCTGTCTGTTGCCACGAAATCAGCTGCCTACCTCGTTTTTACATCGCAAACAAAGTTTTATAGGGTTCTTTATGGTAGTTTTCAATATTTTTACCGTTTGGCTTTCCCTGAAACGCTTCATTCAAGAGTTCTGATGTCATTTACCAGCCACCGCTGCCTTCCTCGCTCCCTGGCAAGCTTTTGATGGACAAACGAGACAGCGATGGCTTCTTTTCAACTCGAAAAGTATATATGGTTGGTTATAGATCCAACAACACGACTGGTTCATCACTGATCGTAGTACACTGGCAGAGAAGCTTCTTGGCTATCTCTGCATGCTATAAACTGCTGACACGGCATTGCACACGTGATACTGCTGGACATTACGCAATCACGTGCAATGTGCATTCTTGTGGTTACTCTGACATTGTGCTAGCTAGGAAGCCATGTGAGCATCTTGCAGTATTAATGTTGGACATGCAATACTGCTCAGTGCTTGCGCGCCGAGGGTTTTGCACTATAGTGCTTCATCTTAGCAGTAGCTAGCAGGACTATCAACCAACTTTAGCTACTAAATTAGCTAAGTCCTGGCTACAAACTCTTCATTTTGACTACTTTCTTCGAACTTGCTCATCCATTTCTCAATCTTTTCTGGCTGAATGGAACTCTAAATTCGGGGCAAATCTGTAACACTCATTCCAGAATGGAAACAAGACATCCTTGATATCTACATTTATACTATAGTGGCAGTGTATAGCAGTAGTGTGGAACAGAACTGCTCGCGGTGCTTCGAGAAATGAGCCTTCGAAAACAAGAGAAGTTCATTCTGTCCTGAATAGAGTGCTGTACATGGATAGATTTATAGATGCATACGAGATTATTGCATGTACCTACATGTACGTAATACATATGAGTGTGTGCGTAATCATACGCAGGAAAACATCATCCATTAAGCAGTAGGTCTTAGTGTAGACTGCATACAGCCCTGATGTCAATCTCATATTGACTCTTGCATGTCACTATACCGCTCTTGTGTACCGTAAAGGTACACTTTTCTGCACGTGAAAAATTCATGTGAATCGGTCAAAACGGACCTCTTGAAAAATTTACGCAATTTTTATTTATGCGTTTAAACGTTACAAGCATTGCGAACATATTATGGCGCGATAATATTTATGCGGATACAAATTTATGCGATCGCCGCTTGACTCGCATAATTTGCATAAATAAAACTCGCGCAGAAAAATGTCGCTTTACGGTAACCACACCACGCTGAAGAAGTAAATGCCACTTGTCAAGCCGATCCATACACTTGGATCAATAGTTAATTCGCTTTCCAGGTGATCGTGTGCCACTTGCAGCTTACTCTTCTTTATGTTGTTTGAAAAAGGGCTTGTCAGGAGGATGGTCATATGAGTCGTATTTTTTCATCATCATAATGTGGCCCCAAGCTCATAACTGCTCTGTGGTGTACTTTTTAGAATGGAGTTTTTCCACTTCATCAACAATTTCCTGTAACTCAAACACTTTGTCATGCTCTGCACTATACTTTGAGTGCGTGTTAACAGTTCCAACTTCCAGATCCTGGGTCATGAGCTAGTTGCAAACTGTTTCCACCACGTACATTATGCTATTATTGGCTGGACCACCAATTTCTTGTTGGTCACCAGAATCTGGTCGCTTCCTCGCCCTTGAGGCAGATGATGCACCCTTCTTTCGCAAACTTGAAGGTTTAGTCCACCCCTGTACAATTGCACCTGTGGTACATACGTGTAAGATCCTCTGTGTAAACAACTGGTACCCGTCGCCCCCTAGCACCACAACCTGGCTCCATGTAGCCAATCTCAAAGTTCTTACCATCAAAAGAGTCAATTTAATATCACTTCGAAGACGTGCTACATCAGAAAATCTTATTGTATTGGTCCATTTTGTGGATTGTCACCATTGTGATTGAGAGAACTGATCAACTTGATGGACTAGACCACCTTCTCAACAGTATCAATTGCAGCACTCCTTAATTCTTCATGGGTTTCAGTATTGTCATCATTGTCACTCTGCGTTTCGTACAATTATATTGTAACCATAAATAAACTCTCGCAATTAGTGTGTACACATATGTTAGAGAGAGAGGAGGCTATTCAGTAAAGATTTAAGTACCCTGCCGGAGTTATCAATTTCCTCAGCAAACTTGACATTGACAGGCTGCTGATTTGTACCACTAAAATTTAATAACTGTGCAAATTCTTCAGATGCTGCATAACAATCTGCTATTTGTACCCCGACGGACTGACATCGTGAGGAGCCACTCAAAAATGTGAAGTAAAAGCACTTTCACCTTGAAAAGGCATACCATAATAATGATTACAGTGCGTTTCCCACTTGTTGTAGTGGTCCATTTTTATACCTCCTAGATTGTAGAGCAATAGATTATCTTCAAGTCCCGGCAGATCTGAGGACTATGCACCCCAAATATTATTTATATAGTCCTTTAACACACCCTGCAACACGTGTGTGTGTTCACGCGCACACTCATGCTGTTCAAAGCTAATTGAAACCAATAGTATGTACAAACTTCACCAGCAGGCGTAGATACTAGCATACGCATGTGTTGAATGTGCTGGCTGCGTTGCACACGCATGCACGCACCAGCGGACCTGGATACACACCCACACATGTGTGTACACACACGTACACATACTCATTGTACATACCAGATCTTGATCTCTTGGGCAATTATGCTAATGAAGGCCGTGGCTGTTCATGATCTCATGGCTCTTATCGCTCGCCATTTATCCACCCAATTAAGCCACAGTTTTGCCAACCAGTGTAAAGCAGCTCGCAAACCATCACCTACTGCACCATCGTGAGTCCATGACATAGTCCAAGATCAAAGGGCAAAAAATAGCACACTTGGGGAAAATATAGCACACTTTTGGGGCAATACAGTATGGAAAATATTGCACTTTTAGCCTTTGATCTAATAAATAAATGTGTATATTTTACTTGTAGCCAGTGAGAAGTTTGTAATGGAACTAGGCTCGCCATCCAAGCCCAAAATCCCTCCACCTAACCCAAAGTCTATAAAGAGGTGGAAGGTGAATCCCAGCCAGCACTATCCCGACTGTACAATAATATATACATGTATATATGCCGCATTTAAAAAAAAATTAATACTCATACAGGATGAGATGTCTGATATTGGTGACGTTTTGAGCTCTGACATCGAGTCTGATTCAAAGGGGAATGTTAAGCTGATCACAGTATCATGCTGTGAGAATGTGGCTGATGTCTCAACCAGACATATAATACAAGTAAACCAGTGGTGACCTGCCGTTGTGACTAAGTTCTACAAAACTGGAAAAGGTGTTGGATGGCTTAAACCATCTCCAAATGAGCTATGTACACAAAGCTGGGATTTTGCAATAGGTATTTTCTCATCAAAAAGCAAGTTGACTGTATGGTACATGCTCATGACTGGACAGCATACTCGCAGTATGATACTTTCGCATTTTTACATGTACATCTACAGTTCTGGATCATCTGGCACCCCCGCCCCCCCCCCCCCTCCTCCCCGACCCTTGTCCAGACCTTCTTACCACTCTCAGCTGACTATACTCCTGCCATGTAATGAAAACTACTACACCTATTCACACAATCAGGGCCTTCTGATTGTGTGAGTAGGTATAGTATTTTTCATTACATGTACACATGTATCCAGCCAAGCACCCACCGACATCTCAGCCATATCAGCCTACTCAACAGGAAACTACATGTATTCCTAGGTTCCCAATGCAGAAAAGCTTGTCAGTGTAAAGATTCAATCCTCATCGAGAAGAAACTTCGCAACAAATGTTGTGGTACTGGCATTTACAAAACAGGAGAGAATGACCAGCAATGTGCTAGGGAAAAAAACAACTATTCCTTAATCGGATCAAGCAGGTAGTGTTTAATCACTTCCCACTGGAGATAGGTGAAACTTGTAAAAAGGCCTGTTCCAGCTGCCAAAAGCCATTGAGGAACATTGACATAGAGTGAGAAGCAAGCCTAAAAAATGATCACTTAAAACTGTAAAGTTTTACACGTAATAAGTATAATACATGTATATGACACTCACAACAAGTAAGTTTAATGTGGATAACGTGGCTAATATGCATATAGCTACTAACAACATGCTCAGGACATATCAAGTTAGTATAGTGCGCTTGCGCAGATAAACGTAACCCCAAACTTTGAACCTATGCTATTATGGTATAGACCACACCCCTCACTGCAGGCCAAGAGCAGCTGCTCGAGCTCACCGTGAAATGGCGATGTTCTCACTCCGCTCGAATGTCCAATCTACCATCAGGCTATGACAAAGAACAGACATCGTCTCTCGCTTCGCTCGAGACTCGGTGGCCTGAGCTGCTGGGCAGGCCTCTCGAAACACGCGGCACTTGGCGCCGTTAGTTCGAGAATACGTCTCTATGGCCACCCTCGTTTGTGCACACGGTACTACAATTCTGACCAATCGTGAGCCTTCTGAACTTGTAGAAAAGCGCATCTTTTATGCCCTCCAGGTTAGGACACGGACTATATAAGAAAATTGTTGCTCCGAAAAATATTTTTCGTTGTATATAGTATAACAAGCATGTTTGATATCACAGTCATAGATAATGAACATGCTCAGGGTGATCTACATGTACTTGCTTGACAAGAAACGAAAGGACAATTTTCTTGGCTACATCTGCTACATACAGTAGCGGTCAATATAAAGTTAACGTTCAGTTCCGTTGTACGATCGTTTTGAGGTGAGAACGTTTCCGTTTTCACACCGTTCCGCGGTACGGGGAAGTACGCACGTACGCGCATCCATCGTTTTTACGTTCGTGCAAACGCTTAATTTGTAGGCGTGACCATACTTCAAAAATTGACCGTTCTCGATGCCACGTGGAAGAAACGAGCTTTCGGGAAGCCGTGAGCGACGGAGAAGCACAGCCAATCCTCGTACGGACTCGATAATGTAGCGGACATCGAAAGAAAGCTGTATCTTTGTGTCTTATCAATCGTCAGGTACGTTTCGAGCGATAAGTTCGAGCAATCGCCTCGAGCTAAAGAAGCTATCGGCTTGGCTTCCAGCAAGTGGCTGAGTAGAGCTGCCTAGCGATCGTAGAAGCCAGCGCAGCAAGCGACTAAGGCTGTCTTAATACGCACTGTGCTCACTCTGAACGTTTCTCACCTACCAAATGAACGCTTGTCACCTTTTTGTCCGTACCGTTCAGCTACCATTTCGTTCTCGTTTTCACACCGTTCAACTATCATAGAGTAGGAAACGGAACGTTAACTTTTTATTGGCCACTACTGTACATCAGCTAGTTTTTGAGGGCTTCAGTGTTGAGTGTTTCCACTGCTTGTAGCTCAGTTAAAAATTGCCAGACATTCAAGGTAACGTGAAATATCCTTATCCTGACCCAGTGCTACATGTATTTGGCGCTTTAATTATTGCTTACCGGAACTAGAAGTAGATCCACCTTCAGTGGTAGCAGATCCACCTAGAGTAGGAGCAATTGGTATATCTAGCAAAGTTAGTTGTATTTCAGAAGAATTCATTCCCACACAACCAAAACGATTCACAGCAGCAACTTGTATACGAATATCATCACCACAGTTCGGTACAGCGAGAGTTGATATTGTAGAAGATGAAACATCCCTGGTGTTTCGTGATGGAATATAAACTATATACTGGCCAATGTCTGCTGCATCACTGTTGGCTGGAGGATCCCACTCCACCAGAATAATGCAGATGTTATCAAGACGTCGTGAAACTTCTACTGCCCTAATCCTCTGTGGTACACCAGGAACAGCTGAAAATGATGTGTGCAAACATCCATATGACGTATAAGCCGAGACACAAAATTAATAATATTATACTTCTTTCAGAGGGCACATTGTGGGATGTCCCTAGTATCCCCAGGGGAACAATTTTTAAGTTAGTCTCACAAAAAAACTGGGTTATTACATTACTAATTTACTCCTATAATAACAAATTATGTATGTAAAGAAATGCAAATAATGTGCGACATCAAGTATAAGCTGTACAATGTACTAATGTGCACATATGTGACCGTCTATGGGAAAACCCGCCATATGGGATTTTTTGTGAAAGTTGAGTTTGATGCATCTATGATAAGCTCTACCATAGAGCTAACTCGCGTTCAAGTTCTAGACCGATCATGCGCTTCGTTGTGGAGATACAGCGCTTTGTTTGCGATCGCGCCACACCCCCAATAATCGAGAAATTACGGTCCAAAGGCGTTGCTATGCACGTGTATGACGTTTCCGCATACTACGCGTGACCCGGAAATCAATTAAATGGACCTGGGCGAAGCCGTTCGAAATGAACGTAAAGATCGAGCAAGAGTTGAATTTCGTTGCTGATAACGACAGCCGATTGTTCTTAGATGCCCAAGAAGCTAAAAAGGTGAGCGAACGTACAGTAGATCGATGACTCTAGCTGTATCTAGGTAGAGAATTCTAATTACCGCCCATAGCAACGGGCTCCGTGTACGGTGGCTGTGCCGACTAGGTGGGTCAAAATGAAGGCTTATTTCGCCTTCGTATAGCACGACTAGCCTCCGTAGAAGACGGAAGCAGTTAGAAGAAGGGTTGTTCGACATGTATATGACAAAATCTGGACTTTGACAAATTTCTAACTAAGCTACTAAAAACGCGCATTGCGCGAATAGCGCGCGGATCCCATATGCCGGGTTTTCCCCGTAGACAGTCACATATGTATTTACCTGAGAGAGTAAACTTGATACTTGCTGGATCTCCACTTATACCACTGCAGGTCACCACAGAAGGCTCAATAGCAGTAATACGTAAAGTAGACTCCAATATACGCTCTCCGTTGACATTAGTATTGTTTGTCACTGTTGCTGTTGCTGTTATACTCCCATCCATATTAGTACTTATTTCAAGGTGTCCAATCATATTTGCTGTTGATAGCTGAAGTGAGCCACCTAGTCCAATATACTCATCACTACTCCAACCAAGAACTAAGACAGGCAAGGTTGATGAGCCTCTTACTGTACAAGTGAAGATGACCTCTTCTTCTGGACAGGTGCGGTTTCCCTCACGTAGTGTACTGGTTATTTGTTGACATGATACACAAGCTGCTGTAGTTAAATGTATGTAAAATGTAGGGGGTTATATACTGAGGTGCAAATGTCTATAGGATTTACACACCGAGGGCCACCTAAATCCCGTAGAGACTAAACCACGATATACAACGGACTTGTACCCACGGGCTACGTGGCCCTGGCAACGCATCCTCATGGTAGCAACGACAGCGCTGGCTATAAAAGTCAGGTCAAGCAGCACCCAGCAACATGGCAAAATATTTTGAATCGTCACCATGAAAGCCATCTAGTATCAAATTTTAATTATGCTTACCGTCAAGCCTTCAAGAAGGCTAAGCTATAAGATACACCGTACTTCAAACTTCCACAGCGATAGCTTTCTTGATGAGCAGTACAGCCGCATATACAATGAAGTTAGTGAAAGTTAAGTTTGGTAGTCGAATCCAATGTTGAGATACACATGTATTATATACTAAGTTACATCCCCAGTAGCAACTTACTTTTCTGCAATTATGAGGTAATTATGATGTAATCTATGAGATACACGTAATTACCAGAAAAATCAGGGCCTCAGACTTGAAAATTGATAAGTATATAGATTTAGAGTATCTGACGCATGTATCCAATGAATACATTATATGCTGAGTGCTACTTTCTCTGACAAGTACCGCCGGCCGAACTTCATACGTTCTCTTGGCTGATGTAATCCCGTGGATAAATAAAACTAGCGTTGCGCTATACCGTAGTCAATTGAATACAACGCATAATCCAATTTAACGCAATAAATCAGCATTTTACGAATTCTCATAATGTTTATATATGGAGCGATTGACGACCTTTACCAGAAAAATGCGCATATTTCAAAATTGAAATGCATAATATTAGATTAAGTACGGCAAATATGGTATGCGCCATGCCATGACCAATCTGAAGTTCGGAGGCTGTACTACGCTGTCGAGTTTGTCTCCTATGATCGAGGCATTAAAACTTGTCATTATTGAGGTCGAAAGTCGGTATCAGATTCCATCTCTGCAATTGAGGCGCCGGCATCGATGTAGCTTGTAGACTGTGCATGCACACACTATATTGATGAACTTGTACGATATGCACCACTAGAACTATGTAGCTACTGGGGATGTGATCATGTTTTTCATAGTTACAGTATCTATTCGAATACTAGCCGCAGCTACTATTAATTTCAATCTTGCTGGAGTGCGGCTACTAATCAAGGGCGGCCTTTGTTAATTTGGAACAGTACCTATTCAGGGCTACTGGTAACATGCATGGACACGACAGACTAGTTTTTCAGGACTAATTTGGAACAGTAGAGATACATAATCGAGAAATAAGCAGTAGAACCAAGCCAGGGATGCTTTCTGCTGTGTTTTTGCGTTGAACGAATGACCATGCATGGCTTGCAATCGTGGCCACACCCACTTAATTGTATTCGTGCATGGGCGTGACTACTATTCAAGGGTGGCGACTAATCGGGGTGCAGTTTCTATTCAAATAAATATGGTACACACTACATATTACATTAAGTAGAACAAAATAAACTAGGGGGTTGGGAGTACTTGGGGACATAATTTTTATACAGGCACACAGGATGGGTCAAAACTAGAGATTTGCCCTTGGGGAATTTTGATTCATCCCTTAGAATTAAAATTATGGTACGTTTATGACCCTTTACCAAACATTCTGTATATTGCTCTCTTGATACCCACTTGCATAATTGTATGGCTCTACTATGCAATGTGCCTCAACATTAAGGCAGTTTTCGGGCAATCCTTTTTTTTCTGCTTAGTATATCGGCTCACTTGAATGGACTTTTAATATTCAATGCTAAGGCAGATAGCAAATTTAAAGTACAATGTCATGTTTACATGCATACATGTATACATGTACATGTAACTACTACATGTACTCTGACTATACATGTATGGACAGATGTACATGTACATCAAATTACAAAGTTCTACACTTACCAGATAAAATTATCCACGACAGTTTCTTGAACCAGGCCTGTTTTATAAGAATAGAATGTAGTATAATAATAGTTAGAGCACGGCTACTAGGTCTCTACGTGACTAGAAGACTGAAGGGACTCGTGTAGAATCTGAGCGAAGCTAGGGTTCTACAGAGTGCCTGCATGAGAGCTTCTAAACCACGTGGAAACCTACATGTAGTAGCCATGCCATGCCATGCCATGTTCTAACGGCTGTAGATCCTAGCAACAGACTGGAAAGTTCTCTACAATACCAGCAACGAGTTACAAATCAAGTGAAATACCATTCATCTTCGAGGTTTCGTCAACACTGGTGCAAGCTTATACACCAGGTTAGCTATGAACTCAGAGAGCCACTTCCATCAATCATCAACTGTCAACCAGTGGGCTTTTAACAGAATCACACTTATGCTTACCGTATGGCTGGAAATATTGGCGGGAATTAAATTTGGCGGTCGAGCCCAAAATCGCTATTATAAAAATATTGGCAGATTTAAATTTGGCGGTTGGGTAAGGAATCGCCATACATATGTATGCGAGTAGGAAATTTTGGCGGATTTTAATTTGGTGGTTGTAATATAGACCGCCAAACTGCCAAATTTAATTCCCCGCCAAATTTTCTGGCTATACGGTATGATGCCAGCTGACAGGTGTGAGGATAAGGCAAGTACATGTACACGTAGGATAGCATGTGTAGCTACATGTATGCATGTACATGTAGTAAGCCTGCATAATATTTATGTACAGAGCTTGAAATAAGTTGCAAAAAATGGTCGGACAACATGTCCAAGCACTCGCAGTTTTGCTCTGCCATTTCTCAAATTTGGTCGGACAATATTTATACATGTTACACCATAAAAAAACTGCACATACACAATACTGTGATAAATTTGATATCCATTGATCTGATCAAATCAGAAATCTGACAAATGTGCATGCTTATAAGTCATTCATCCATTGTTTCCAGTCATCAAGCATAACAGTAGCATTCTCTTCTTCGTCACTGGTAGCCGAATATGTCTCTGATTCCTGCTGACTGTCACTTGAGATACTACCAGTGGCATGTGGCTGGTATTGTTTCCTTTTGCTCTGACAAGGTCATCTTTGCTTGGATTCCCACCAAAGTTTTATTGCAGGATCAGGTGAGAAGTCTTTGAGTGCACACTTTTCTGCACTGACTGCAAGAAGATCATTCAATGACTCATTACCAAGTGACAACCGCTTCTTATCCTTGGTGATGAAAAGGTTCGCTCGAGTTTACCATTGGAAACAGGTAAGGAGAAAAGTAGTGTTGCTAGTTTCAGTGCGTTGGACCATTCAGATGAATTGGGAGCGTGGAACAATCGCCACCAGACAGACTGGTACAGTCGAGCCTCTGATAACGGATCCTCCGAGAAGCGGACAACCTCTCCATAGCGGACAAGTGCCGTGTTACCGATTGAATTTAGCATAGTTATTATAGCAACCTCTGAGAAGCGGACGCTTCTCGATTCCGGACAGCGGACAAGATCCAAGCTCCCAACGTGACTTTTCAATGCAAAACTGCCTCTAAATAGCGGACATCCAGAAACCACGCCCTTAAATTAACGATGCCATGCCCACCTTTGCTACAATCCAGGCGGTCGCGATATTATGCCGCATGCGCGATAATAATATTAGCCTTGAATCCAGACAACGATTTTGGAGTAGCCAGTACAGGGTTTCATTTAAGATTTTCGTCAAGGGGGGGCAAACGCGACAATTCCAGAGTTAAGGGGGGGCAAACACTATAGTATGTTTTTCCATTCGTGAAGAATGACGTTGTGCTCATCAACTTCATTATATTAGGGGGGTCTGGGGGTATGCTCCCCCAGGAAAATTTTTTTAATGTTTCAACGTCTGAGACTGTTTCTGGTGGCTTCTGAGCACTCGGGTGGGGAAAGTCTGTCAGTAATATCCACTGGTTTCCCTCTATTTCAAGTCAAATGTTGCAAGGATGTGGGATATATCTCCTACCGCGCGTAGCGCGAAGCTTTAGCTAAATTATGGCTTTAAAATGAGCAAAACTGCCGCTTTGGACACTTTCACCATTTACTTGTGCATATATTGCATGTATGGATGGTGGCTACTCTCAAGGGGGGGCAGCCAGCTTCCAAGGGGGGGCGAGTGACCCCTCCCGCCCCCCCTAAATGAAACCCTGCAGTACTTCAGAAACAAAAAAATTCAGCCGGTGCTATGTTGATACTGAAACTAGAACATACCAACCACTTCATTATCATCTCTACTGCTCTTATCATGTATTTCAGTGCATTTACTAACTTGTTAATGGGTTGAAAAATCATGAACCTCCGAGATAGGGACAGCCTCCGAGCAAAGGACAAGAGGCCCGTTCCCAAAGTGTCCTTTGTTCGGAGGCTCGACTGTAGTCCAAAGTTGACAACGATATAAACTGACCAGCATATGAGACCATAGCCTCAAACTCACAACAGATTTCATCCAACTGAGAGTTAGCTCCCTCAAGTGGTGTCTTGAAGCGTTCCACTAGTCTGTCTATGGCATCCATTGGATTCTCCTGTGAGTCACCTAGATCATCAGGTGGGGGTTCAGTGACATGCTCATCATCCAAGAGTTTTTGCCACCCTTGAGTGCCGAGCATGAAGGTGATGTCACGAATGAGATCCATATTTGACCATGCTAATCTTGATTTTATACATGATGTCACCTTCAAGCAGTACTGGTCTCGTAATAAGTCTTTGCCTCCAAGTACTTCTTTAAGTCTTGATTCTGATACTCTGGTCCTCCTTCATCCTCTACAACTTTCTTGACTGTAGCAGCGTATGTTGACCACTGCGACAAGGTTTTCGAACACAGCTTGTTTGTTTCTTTCACTGCCCTTAGCAAGGAGGTCAGAGCTCCAAGGATATCCAAGTTATCACTCTGCATGATTTTCGAGAATATTGCACATGGTGACAGAAGGTCCACAAAAAATGCACAACCAAGAAGGTACTTTGCGTCAGTCCATTTTCGCAGATATTCTGTTAGCATGATCACTCGGGTTCACAAGAAAGCACAGATAGATGAGCAGTATAAGCACCATATTTCGACACAACTCGCTTCATGGCGTTTAGTTTATGGCTTATCCATCTAGATCCACTCGCTCTTACTGGTCGTACACCGTCATCATCAAATTCAAAGCATTGCTCTAAGTCAGTGATGACGCTCTCAAGTTCTCTACATTTTTTAGGCGACTTCTCGTAGAGGTAGTATAGCCTTGTTAGCATATCATCTATTGAATCAAAACAACTGTCCTTAAGAGCGTCCTTGACAGCCAGTTCAAGACGGTGGGCTGAGCACCACATCCAAAAACTCCAATCCAGCTCTCGCTCAACTAAACATTTCAGGCCTCGTGCTGCAATGTTAGTTGATGCTCCGTCTGTGCCGATTCCAACTAACTTCTTGTATGCAGCTCCACTAAGATCGTGAATACCAAGACTCTGCAGCCCATGCTTCAGGCTCTGTAACAGGCCTTCTGCCCTTACTGTAAATGGTCTATCCGCATTGAGGATGTGTATGGATTTTCTCGTCTGTACCATTTGGATCGCACCAAACCACCATTAGTAATTCATTGTCATTGTTACTCTTGTCGGTGGAATCATCGATAAGAAGTGAGAAGAATTGTGCATTGCTAATGGTGGTGACCAACTTTTGTCTATTAGCTATGTAATGTGTAAACTCCTTGCAGGAATTGTTATTTAGGTAGGCAGCTCCCAAATTAACGCCATGCCGTTGCTCCAATTCACAAATCCGTAGATACTTAGTGAAAGGGAGCTGTTCACTAGCGATGAAAAAACTGCTCGTCCTCGGAGAGCGTACACAATGCTTGTATGATAGGAGCATACGCAGTAGCACCCAAGCCTTTGGCATGAGCCAAATCTCTCCCATGAAGAGTCATTGCGTGTCCATGCTGGTCTGATTTAGCAGGGTCGCGAAGGTTCGTTGTCCTCACTGAGTCAGCCCCAGTAATCCATTTTTCATTGAAATTTTTTCTCCCCATAATGTTATCTTTATACTTACTGCACATTCGGCACTTTAGGCTCGTCACGACCTTCACTCCCGCTTCATTTTCAGTCTCACAGTCTAGCCAAGTCATCATTTGGCAGTCCTTATCATACTCGACAACCCATTTCTTGTACGTCTCATACTTCACTCGCCGTTTTTTCTCCATAGGAGGACCAGAAGGTTCAGATAGTCTCCTTTTCATAGTTATAGCTGTAAATAACTGCCTATACGAGCAATAGAGCTAGCTAGCTAGGTATACTTCAGATCAGTAAATTCCCAGCTGCCTTCAATATAGCTAGTGACCTCGTGGTCCATGCACATGACGCGCACGTGATTTATTACAACATGCGGTGACGACCATTACCGATTATTGGCGTTCGGACACAATGTCCGTCCAGTATTGAGTTTGTTCGGATAAACGAGAGAAATGGTCGGAAAATGTCCGATGTCCGACCGTTATTTCAAGCACTGATGTACATGTACATGTATATGTATCTTATCTGAGCAAGGCTTCCATAACAGATAGAAATTTATTGCTATGTAGCTATGGCCTCCAGAGATGACAAGGGTTCTATGTTACATGTACAACACAACATGTATGAGTCTATTTAGAACCCTACATGTACATGTACTGTAGTTTGGACCAATGAGATTACACAACTAGGATCTAATTACATTTATATTATATGTATGTACAGTAGGAGTAAAAAAACAGTGACGCTTCCATTCCATTCCGTCCCGTTTAGACACCGTTGCATTGTTCATGCCAGCCGTTCCGTTTCCATTCCGTATGCACGCGTGCATAATTAGCAGTTGGGCGTGATCTTTTGACGTGCAAAAAAAGGAAGGCCAGCTCGTTGACTCGCCGACTAGAATAGATAGTTTCATACTACTATGGTCTTCTAAACTGTTCTGGGGGAGTTCACTACTGCCGCTCTTCAATTTTGAGCGAGTTCTGCGATCGAGGCTCAACTGGGATCGAAGTCTGCTATCGACGACCGATCGATCTCGGTTGCCAATCGACTCTGATCGCCTCCAAATGCGATCGCTTGGATAGAACAATGCTTCTTTTGGCTTTCTTAGGCTCTTGAGGCGTCATTTTCGTGCTAGCTACGATTGGAATAGTAAACTGCAGTTTCCGTCGCGTCGACCAACAGAACGGAAGCGTCACCGTTTTTTGACTCCTACTGTACAATATCATGTGAAAGGTAAACACTATAGTACTGTAACACACGTGTTTCCCCACATCTTACACGTTCCACCCATGGCCAACACAGACACACACCTTTTATTAAATTGGAGCAATACCTCTTGGTATCATCAACAGGATAGACTATATATGGTATTTATTTAAATAGTAAATAGCCGTGGCTACTATTAAATTCAGCCTTGCTGGAGTGCAGCTATCACAGAGCTCCATATGCAGCTACTACTCAAGGGCAGCTACTAGTCGGGGTGTGGCTTCTATTCGAATAATCAGTAGTTTTCATGACTGCTTTTCAAATAGTTGAGATACATGTATGATCAAAAAATTAGCAGCAGAACCAAGCCATACATGGAAGGACGTCTTTGTCATGCTTTCACCTTGAATTAATGATCAGTCATGGGCAATTATGGCTTGCAATCATGACCAGACCCACTACTGTAGTGTCCCAGGTAAACGCCCATGTACCACATTTCAAGGGGTCAATGTAGCAGCTTCTATACAAACATATGGAATTTATATCCCAGGTAGGCGCCCATGAGTGGGCCAAAATCACGAGTTATGTTTCAATGCCCATGGGCACTTACATGTTACACCGATAATTGTGTTCACACATGCCTGCAGCTACTATTCGAGGGAGACTACCGCAGATGTATAGCTAAACCACCATATAATCGAGCTGGATGCATAGTGGAACCATACAAGACAAGCAGGCAGCCTAAATCTCAATTTTGTCAAAAAGTTGGGTAAAGATCGTCACGTTTATGTGCGCGCTTGGGCGGAAACATTGCAAACGCATGGCTTCCCTGTACAAGGGCCGTAACTTTAATTCTAAGGTGTGAATCAAAATTCCTAAAGGTCAAATCTCTGCATTCGATCCATTCTGCGTGCCGGTGCAAAAATTGTCTCCAAGTGCTCCCAGTTCCCCCTGAATTAATTAATAAAATATCTTTTTTTTCAAGGGGACCACACAGTAAGCAGAAAAAAAAAATTGTCCAGAAACCACCATATAATCAAGCTGGATGCATATTAGAACCATATAATGCAACCAGGCAGCCTAAACTTCAATTTTGTCAAAGTTGGTAAAGGTTGTTACGTCTATGTGCGCGCAAAGCCCCGCCCCTCACATAGTGCATGGGCGGAAAACATTGCAAACGCATGGCTTCCCTATACAAACATATGGGAATACTTTAAAGTGCCATAATTTTAATTCTAAGGTGTGAATCAAAATTCCGTGCCATCATATTTCATATTGTGACCCATTCCGCGTGCCCGTATAAAAATTACGACCCCAAGTGCTCCCAATTCCTCCACGAATTATTTCTTTGTTTTTCAAGGGGACCACACACTAAGCAGAAAAAAATGGTCCGAAAACTATCACACAGTCGAGCTAGATGCATAGTAGAGCCATTCAATGCAAGCAGGCATCTAGTACACAATGTTCGGTAAAGGGTCTTCAACGTACCCCACGCGCCTGTAACTTTTTTTTATGGGCAAACATTGCAAGTGCATGGCTTCCTATACAAACATATGGGAACACTTTAGTGGGTGTATCTTTAATTTAAAGGCATGAATCAAAAATCCAAAAAGATTCAACTTCTTGTTTCGATCCATTCTGCGTGCCCATATCAAAATTATGGCCTTAGCTGAAATTCTTCCTAGTGCTCTAATCTTTTTCGGTTCTTATATCTTTTTCTTTAAGCTAGCGTGCACACTAAGCAGGGGCGGATCCAGGACATCAAGTAGGGGGGGGTCATAGACTAAATAATCGCGCGCGAAATTTTTGGCCACGCCCACTTTTGTGGAGACCACGCCCACATTGTTGCCGCGAACGCGACAAACAGCCCGAGATGTCAATGGAACCCGACTTTTTCATCGTACAAACAGGTTTTTAGCTATATTTTGTGTCAGATCATGGTTTATTAGTTGAAGGAAGGGTGGTAAACTTGGCTGTTTAGCCAAGCACAGCAAGCTGGTACAAGATATTCAGCCCTGGAAGGGGGGGTCATCTGCCCCCCATGACTCCCCCCTGGATCCGCCCCTGCTAAGCAGAAAAAAAATTGTCCAGAAAACCACATAATCCACCTAGGATGCACAGTAGAGCCATACAAAGGAAGCAAACAACCTATACTCCAATTTTTATAAAGTTTCTAAATAACGCACACCACGAGTATTCCCCGTTTTTCACGTAGTACGTGGATGGAAAAACATTGCAAACACATGGCTTCCCTATACAAACACATGGGGAAACACTTAAGTGAGATATCTTAAGGTGTATCAAAATTCCGCTTCCAGGTACGATCCATTCTGCGTGCTCATGTGAACAGTTTGTCGTGAAGAGTCTGAAACATTATTTATATTAAATCTTTTTTTTTCAAGCTAGCGTGCACACTAAGCAGAAACAAAATTGTCCAGAAAACCACATAATACACCTAGGATGCACAGTAGAGCCATACAAAGCAAGCAAACAACCTATACTCCAATTTTGAGAAAGTTTCTAAATAACGCACACCACGGGTATTCCCCGTTTTTCATGTAGCACGTGGGTGGAAAACATTGTAAACACATAACTACCCTATACAAACATATGGGAAAACTTTAAAGGGCCGTAACTTTAATTTTAAGGCGTGAATCAAAATTCTGTTCCATCAAATTTCCAGGTGCAATCTATTCTGCGTGCTCATGTGAACAGTTTGTCATGAACAGCTTCCCAGAGTCTCAAACATTAATTAATTATTTAATAGTTTATTTTTTCAAGCTAAACCACAACCTAAGATAAAAGAATTTTATCAAGCAGTAATTAGTTAACGCTTTGTCACCATTTTCTATCATACATGTCTGCTACAATAGGTCAGGTATGTGGTAAGGCAGAAAATCTCAAGTTGCAAACATTGATTACTATAATGTCATAATACTAATGCGTAACATATCTGAGAGTGACTTGGGGCTTGTATACGTAATCATCCCCTAGTCTAAATCCAACGTAAGGAGCATTGCCCATAGAATGTTGTTGGTATATGTAGACTGCCTTCCCTGCATCACTGGCAGTGAAAAAAAAGATGGAAAAAAATTGGCCCCGGATGGGATTCGAACCAGTGCACGCATTTGACACTGGTTGGCAGACACTGAGCTTAACCATTGCACCATCTGGACAGTAGTCATTTCCTTCATACTTTAGTGGTCAGAAACTACTACGACTCGTATTTCAAAACTGAAAGTGAAAATCAAAAATCTGAGACGATTCAATTATTATTTTTGATCCACACTACATGCTGATATAAAAATTATTGCACAATACCTTTTCCTGTGCTTCGAATGAATTATTTACATTACATTACATTACATTACATTACATTACATTAATTACATTACATTACACGCTCACATATTCTTTTATCTTAGGTTGTAACAAGCTAGCGTGCACACTAAGCAGAAAATAATTGTCCAGAAAACCACATAATACACCTAGGATGCACAGTAGAGTCATATAAAGCAAGTAAACAACCTAGGATGCACAGTAGAGCCATACAAAGCAAGCAAACAACCTATACTCCAATTTTGAGAAATTTTCTAAATAACGCACACCACGGGTATTCCCCGTTTTTCACGTAGCGCGTGGGAGGAAAACATTGCAAACGCATGGCTTCCCTATACAAACACGGGAAAACTTTAAAGGGCCGTAACTTTAATTCTAAGGCATGAAACAAAATCCCCCAGGGTCAAATCTCTAGTTTCGACCCATTCTGCGTGCCCATGTAAAAATTATCTCCCCAAGTGCTCCCAAACCCCCCGTGAATTTTTATATTTTTTTTATTTTCTACTTAGTGTGTAACAAGCTAAACCACAACCTAAGATAAAAGAATTTTATCAAGTAAGTCTGCTACAATAGGTCAGGTATGTGGTAAGGCAGAAAATCTCAAGTTGCAAACATTGATTACTATAATGTCATAATACTACTAATGCGTAACATATCTGAGAGTGACTTGGGGCTTGTATATTATGTAATCATCCCCCAGTCTAGATCCAACGTAAGGAGCATCGCCCATGGAATGTTGGTGTATGTAGACTGCCTTCCCAGCATCAC
This sequence comes from Cliona cf. orientalis, assembly GCA_963930775.1. Lineage (NCBI taxonomy): Eukaryota > Metazoa > Porifera > Demospongiae > Clionaida > Clionaidae > Cliona > Cliona cf. orientalis. The sequence goes on from OZ005698.1 coordinate 5,943,985, forward strand.
TGGCAGTGAAAAAAAGATGGAAAAAATTGGCCCCAGGTGGGATTTGAACCAGTACATGCATTTCACACTGGTGGGCAGATACTGAGCTTAACCATTGCACCACCTGGACAGTGGTAATTTCCTCCATACTTTAGTGGTCAGAAACTACTACGACTCGCATTTCAAAACTGAAAGTGAAAATCAAAAATCTGAGACAATTAAATTTTTATATTTGATCCACTCTACATGTTGATATAAAAATTATTGCACAATACCTTTTCCTGTGCTCTGAAAGAATTATTTACATTACATTACATTAATTACATTACATTACACGCTCACATATTCTTTTATCTTAGGTTGTAACTACTTAGTGTGTAATTAGTGTGTAACTACTTAGTGTTTAATAATAATTAGTGTATAATCTTTTAGTGTATAACTTATATTTATATTATATTTATATTATTACTTTTACTTCTTTTACTTTTACTTAGTGTGTTAATTCGGGGCGAGCCTGAGCGAGCCCGAATACACGAGGTACAGGAAGCGGTTTTATATGTATGTATATATATATACTTGTATGTATGTATGTATATATGTTTGTGGGATGATCATTTCAGTGAGGAGAGAGTTAAATTTTGAACGCGTAAGGTAATGGTCGTCATGCGCATGCGCATGCGCATACGCCCGCACTGCACCATCAATCTGAGAGACAACTCGAGTGTAGGCAAAACTGGAAAGGTGACTATGTATTGTACCACTTTGGCAAGGCTCAGGTCCACGATTAACATCACTGGTAGACTCCACTTTCCTGAGCATGAAGATGACTGCATGGAGGCTTAGCCTCTCAGGGCCTGGCTACAGGTACTTGGACTCGTGGTCATGGCATGTAGACTACTAAATATAGAGTATAGGTGATCAACATTATTGGACTATAGCTATTATACTAGGAATCTGTGATACATGTACTTTCACTGTCGTGGTAGCTTCTCAGGCCTAGCTATTGGGGTACCAATACCATGTGCGCATGCATGCATGCTTGTGTGCTTTCAAAGAAATCTTGTGACTTTTGCGAAGGCTCACCCCGCACAGATGATTTTCATCACCAATACTTAGTGTATCTTTTAGTTATACTATATACAACAAAAAATATTTTTCAGACAGTCATTTTTCTTATATAGTCCGTGTCATTACATGAGGGCATGGATACGCATCTTGGATGTGCCCGGTTGCTATGAACGAGCCGCACTACAAGGCTCAGGATTGGTCAGAACTATAGGGCCGTGTGCACAAAGAAGAGTGGCCTTAATGCCTCGGGCCATAGCTACAGTTAGAGACGCGTTGTCGAACGATCGGTGTGAAAGCAACGTTTGAGCAGAGCAAGAACGTTGCCATTGCACACTTACTTAGTTGGACCCAGGAGCATAGATATTATAGACTACGTAAATGTTTACGTAGTCTATAATATCTATGGTTGGAGCTGCTTGCTTTGCCAAGGGGTGTGGCCTCTGCAACCGCTTCCATCTGCGCATGCGCATGGTACTAATGGGCAATCTTGCCCAGGCAGGATACAGTTTGTGCATGAACTATGTCTCTGTTTTGTGAGCATGTACTGTTAATAGATGATCATGCATGCTAGCCACACTATCCCATGATTGTGACATTAAATATACTTGTGTATTTAGTGTATAATATAACTTGGTGTATAATTTTTCTACAGATAAGTCACTCAAACGTTTGTTTTATGCTCGGTGTTTTGGTTCCGACACCAATACAAAAGTTAATACAGTACAGTGTAGTCCACCTAATTCGAATCCGCATACCACGAATTTTCTTCTAATTCAAAGTCTTCCCAATTCCCCACATAGCATAAATTCGAAATGTCACTTTCGCTTAATTAGAAGAAGCACAAGGTCTAGTATACGGACATGTACATATAGTATACGGAACATAGATCATGTGGGCACCACATGGCTGCAGCTGAGTGCAGCTGCACTAGCCAAAAGTAGTTATATCTAGCAGTATCAGGCTCTAAACTGTTAATTAAAAGAAAGCTAGAAATAGTAGATAGAGTGGACAGTCTGCCTCCAGACAAGAAGAAAAGGTTGTTGCATCTGAATATAAGGGTGCTTCCCATAGCAACGCATTACAGTATGCAGGAATGTACTATCATGTTGCTATCTACATGCTACAAGACCACAAACCACACTCATAATGATATTCATGATTGATAAGCACTATGCAGCTCTATACTATATATACTATTACTAGCTGTACTCAGGATCCTTTACCTTGCATTCCAGTGTAAAACTCGGACTGTGTTCATCAGAATGGGACCACGCTTGGAATGTAGACTATTGGTTGCATGCTCTAGACTGTAACGGAGAGTTTTTCCAAATATACACATCCAGTTTATAAAAAAGATGATGTCATGTGTGAAAAATCGAACTTGCCAGTACAGCGCTGGCAAAAGCTCTCCGTTAATGGATTGCCCTTGTTGAGATATGCATATAACAAAAATTTGAGCTTCTAAAAGTGTACACAAGGTGAGTTTTATCGATTTGAAGGTTGTAGCTGGTCGCATCTATAATATTACCCCCGTTATACTTCAAGAGCTTGGGATTGGCATATAGAGTAGGCTCTACACTGTCTCCAAACTGGCGCTTGTTTCATTCAAGTAGCTGCTATAGTTTTTGAGATATAGTCCCTAGCAACCGCTCAAACAATGTGCGTGGGCGGTGGTGAAGCACCCACAGTACCTCTACAAGACAAGAAACAGAATACAGTGGAACCTGTCTAAAGTGGTCACCATTGGGCCAAATATCTGTGGCTGCATTAGAGAGGTGGCTGCAATATGCAAAACATAGGGGGCGTGGCTTGTAGGAGACGTGAGGCACTGTGGGCTGCAATAGAGCAGTGTAGGGTGCTGTAGAGTGCTGGGAATGCCTGCAAGCACAATTAGCAGGTGTTCTAACAAACCCACAAGTTGCACTTGGCAGCCAAGTGGGGTTTCCCTAGGGGCTGTCCTACAGTGGCCACTATAGGCAGGCTAATTTGTACTAGTGTAAACGCCATGGGACCTGGCTAATTGGCTGGTACACGCAATAGGCAGGTGGCCGTCTTATCCAGGTTGCATTCCATAGTAAATGCATTGTGGCTGTTTGGGACCTACAGGATGTGCCAGTGGCTGTATTAAGGAGGTGACCACCCTATCCAGGCGACCCCTAAGGCAGGTTCCACTGTATAACTTTTTAAGCCATGGCAATACAACTCAGGCCTCCCAAGAAAAGTAATAATAGTACATCCCCAGGAAAAAAAAAGCCAAAAAAAAAAATGTAAGTAGAAGTATAATCATCCACCCGGAGCGCAGAAATTTTATCATGTGGGGTGTGTCTAGCTTCCACCCCGTGACTGTATGGCAACAGACCGATATTTTGAAGTCAATAGACCGATCTCCTAGAAAGGGTGCTGTTGGCTAAATAATAAAGTATAAGCTATTAACCTCACCATTTCACATTGAAGCAATCGCGGTAGTCACAGCTCCACCAGCTAGCGCTCTGGATCCGTCCTACATGTAGATATTCATCGATGGAATGGAATGGAAAGCAATGACCAGGTCTTGGTGGTCTGGGAACGAGACTATGTGCCAGGAAATGCCACTTCATGTGACCACACCCACAAACTAAAGCCCTGAAGCACATACCCCGCGCTCGCGCTCTGTACAGCGTAGTACCGTGTTTTGCAGGTCGCTTGCGAAATGACGCTGGAGTTTGAATTGACCAATCAGATCACGATCTGTGCGCAGTGCGCGTGCAGCCGGCCGGCCTTGACAAAACCCCACGCTTTGCAGCTTGAGCGCGGGCTTTGACAAGGGGTATATAGTCACCGCTGTGTACCCTGTACTTCCATCTGCGACGGCGATCAAAATTTTTGATCACCAAATTTTGCTCTTGATCGCTTGATCCTGTTTTTAAGCATCCCTTGATCTCTTGATCAACCAAAATTTTACGCTTGATTGTTGATTGAGCGAGTGACCACACCCATTGGTTACGCCCACCATGCGCATCGCGTGTGCAGCCATAAATTATGGATCTGCATATATATGACTGTAAACCACGCCTACTACTAATATGCACACGCACTAGTACGAGTGTAGAACAGTAGCGATGAAAGAGCTTGCATATAGATCTAAATTCAGTGTTAGTAATCCTTGCTTTCGAAGTTTGACAGTTGGAACATTCATTAGAGCTATAATTAATGTGCATGATGCGTTTGTGGTCAAGCTCGCGCTAAGACGCACCCGTGATGTGCACGCTATGCAAAGTGCCCAGCCCCCTTCTCACGCGTGCATGAAGAGGGCTGGGTTCAAGATCTCGAGATTAGATATAGACCAGTAGTACATATGTGCTGTAGCTCGATGTAGTACCAGTCTATACAAGGCGGTATGAAATTCCCGATTTTGATCGTATTTTTGGCCTAAATTCTATCTTGATCCTTTGATTGACGCTTGCCAGTGTGCTTGATCCTTTGATTTCGCTTTGATCGCCGTCGCAGATGGAAGTACAGGGCACATTGCGGTGACCACCCCTTGTTTGATGACCTCGTGTTGTCTGGATCAGGTCGTGATGGCTTCGAAAGAGCACGATCAGCCGGCTCTAGCTGTCAATGTTGCAATTGGACAGTCAGTAGCGCAATCTGGTAATAAAGCTATTCAGACCGTCACTCGCTCTTTGCCTCAGCAGCAGCAAAAACCTCGATCGGTCACTGTATCACCCTTGATAACATCATTGGTTCGAGATCCGCGCACATCTCAGCCGGTAACACTTAATCCAGTAACACTCAATACAGCTCTCCAAGCCTTGGCCAAGGCTCAGCAAGCAAATTCAGCCCCTTTGCTACCCAAGCAGCAGGGATCTCGTGTCTCTTCAGCTAGTAAGCCAATAAACTTGAATATTAAGGTTATTAACCCCGACAAGAAGAGCGAAAGTCAAACTTTCGTGCTTAGAAACATAAGTGGTGCAGTTTCAACTCCACCCCAATTGAGGGAAGAAATTTTGAAGCAATTTGGTCCTGAATTGGTGCCAGATGATCTTGATTTTCCTGTTGGCTACACAAAGGGAGGGAATAAAGTCTGGATAAGGATGTTCAAGATGTATGGAGTTTCATCCGCAGTAATGAATCGGTGTCTCTATGGTGCCATGGTGTTTCCGTAAGTGCTCCTAAAGGCAAACGTCCAAAGGATTTCAGCAGTGAAACTGATAGTGATAGTGACGATTCCTTCAAGTACAAGAAAAGACGCAAGAAGAAGAAAAGAAAGAAGTCCGCATTTGAAGAGAAACAAATCGAGTTGAAGAGCTCGTTACTAAGCTGAGGCAAAAGCATGGGAGTCGATGTAATACCATTCAGTATCGCATATGGGCGGAGGTTACAGATGTAGGAAGCCACGAGTGAGTTTGCAAAATGCAATATTATTATCAAGAGTCCATGATAGACTAGGCACTCCTGGTATTATGCATGCATATCATGTATTCAAGTGCCCATGTACATGTACATGTGTGTGCCTGTGCTCTTGTGTGTGCATGTGTGTGTTGTTAGTTGGCTAGCAACTGAAGTTTTTATAGGCAATCGGGAAGGGGGTGGGTCGTGGCCAGTGATGATCAGAGGTCAACTACCAACACATCAGTTGCATCACATTAGTTGGGGTGCATTCACCAGCATCTCCTGTACTCCAATTAAGTACTATGTGTATACCTGTGCTCTTATTAGAAATATTACTACTGTGTGTGCACACTTGTGCATGCACATTATTATAGTACATTATGTGTGTATGTGCATGCTATAGGAAACAGTATGTGGGCTGTAGAATACTTTTGGAAGGGGAGAGACTCCTCCAACTTTTTTTGTTATACTAGGCTTGACCTATGTGAATTCCAACTACTGCTTGATCTTTTATGTGTGTGCATGGTATGTACAATTACTGGATGTGTGTATGATCAATGTCCTGTGCTCCAGATATACTAAGTCTTGTGGGTCACAGGGGTTGGAGCGGAAGTAGGAATCATATCAAGTAATTCACCACTGCGACCGTAACACTTATTGTTACTACATCACTTTACCACAATCATACATGTAGATCCCTTGATGATCTACCAGACCATCCAGCATTTAAGGCAGGTCGTGACAAGAAACCAAACCAAGTTCAAGCATTGACTACAGCTGTCACTGAGATGGCAAGGGCTATGACGTCTAGTGGTTCCAATGCACCAATGTCTAGTGCTACTGCTAGCACACTTCCTACTGGTCCTACCACTACTGCTGGTATATCACCTGGGAAAGTAGCCAATTTGCGTTCGAATTATCTCCAACAAATACGAGATCTCCATTCATTGTTTGAAAATGGAGCAATCACAGAATGCGAATTCCAAGAGCAAAAGCTTCCAATTCTTGAGCACTTAAAGAAATTGTCTGCTTCATAACACTTATGTGAAAACAACTGATATTTACATTAGCATTACATTATACATACCCTGAATGTCTAATATACGTACGAATTACAATTTTCTGTTGTGACTGAATTAAATGCTGTTAAAATCATTGCCCTTGGTGATGATGTTGCCTGGAAATGAGTGTTGTTGGCCTGTAGATAATGTTTGACTTCCCCAAACACTTCTTCAATGGGATTCATATCAGGAGAATAGGGGGGCAGAAATCGAACAAGTGCTCCAACGCTTAGAATAGTATCAACTACAGAATCTGTGAAGGCATCAAGTAAAAAGGAAACTTTAGGCATAATAATAAATATACCAGGCACGATTTTAATATTATTTGACCAGCTGTGAGAAAAGGGACTATTTGGGATTATTTTGTTTGTAAATGTAGTATGTACGTAGCATGTAATGTACTGTTACAGCTGCAGTAGCTATGCCTCTGTGTTTATGGCAGCTGCACTGGTCTGCTACAACTACACTCACAACTACATTCTTTTAATGTAGTAGACCAGTGCAGCTGCCATAAACACAGAGGCATAGCTACTGCAGCTGTAACAGTACATTACATGCTACGTACATACTACATTTACAAACAAAACAATCCCAAATAGTCCCTTTTCTCACAGCTGGTCAAATAATATTAAAATCGTGCCTGGTATATTTATTATTATGCCTAAAGTTTCCTTTTTACTTGATGCCTTCACAGATTCTACATGGTGGATAGAGGCGTTATCCATGACAACTATGGAGTTTGGACTTACTCCATCAAATGGAACTAACACTGGTATGAGACACCTCCTGATGAAATCTAGAAAGGTTTCCCCATTGACACTTCCTTCAGCTATGTACACATCCTTAATCCCTCCAGTAGATAAGATTCCAATGGCAGAATAGCGCTTCCCTCTGAGCTTTAGGGAGTAATCTTGGGGTGGTAGACCTCTAATACCATAGCCATATTTTCGGAGGGCATTTCGCAAGTCACAACCAGTTTCATCGATCCATAAGAACATTGAGGTGTTGAATATGGTGATATCATACCAATATTCAGCCCGTTTAAGCTCTGAGCGTTGCAAAGCAATGTGCCTAATTACCTGGTGGGTCATTCCAATGCGATGCATGGTTCTGCAAATTGTTGATGTATCAATCCAGTGCAACGTCCTACTATACAGTTCTTGCTGTAGCTCTCGTAGATAAATGCCAGGTTTTGCCAAAACTAAGTCTAGCAGTAACAATTTCTCATGCTCACAAAGCTCTCCCACCGGTCCATTTCTCTTGACAAAAGGTCTGACATCCCCTGTTGCTTGGTACCGTTGAGAATACCGATAAACTGAGCTGACACTGACACACATCAATTCAGCAACATCTTCAGCTGGCATGTGGTTGAAGGTATGCATCCAAACAATGCGCCACCGCAAATCGTCTGAGTATGGAAGCGGCATGATGCCCGATTATTCAAATTTGAATGGTACGCGTACGCGTGCGGATAGTGCGCGCGCCGCGCGCATAGAAGGTCAAATGTGATTGGTCAGTCCAAGTCAAACGTCGCTGATTTAATTTTTTTTCGCAAGCGACCTGCAAAACACTGTATTGCAGCATTCTTCTTCAGAGCTGTTTTATGAATTGACGACGCTTTCCAACACTGGGCTTGAGTATGCGCATATGCGCAGTTACATCTCCTCACCTTGTACGTTGTCGCCTCAGTCAGATATGTCAGTCAAACCAACATTGGTATGGTGGCAGTGTTGCCAGTTTGGTTCCTCCAAAAATCCAGAAATCACAGAAAAAGTGTGTATCTCCCATAATACCCATGGGTGTAGATAATTTTTTCATTGTAATGAATTCGATGAGATATCACACTAGCTATCTAGAGTGCCTTTGGCTCAATACTGAGCATACAACTTAGTAGAGATTAATTCAGATACTGTTACACAAACTTGTTCTGTTCAATTCGATTCTTTATCAAATTCGCAAACATGTGCTCGATCACATGAGCCAAAAGGCAATGATATAATCATACATAATAAATGCACTATCAATATTTCAAGGTTCAAAGGTCCAAATTCGTGTACATCATAGTTCGTGACATCCTCCCCCCAGTTGACCACTTAATCGTGGTCAATAAGATTTTCGGAAGCACACCATTGCTTAACGAGTCTTCTTCCACGGGTGGCCGCTTCCCTTCGTGGTCTCGAAGTAGCTGGAGACTCTTCCTGCTGATCATAAGCTTTGGGGGATTGCTGCTCTGTGTGGATTCACTTTCTGGTCCGGTCTCTTCAGTTATCGGCGGTTTGGTACCGATCTCCAAGGGGTAAAGCAATTGTAGGGGTCGTTGCAATGTGGTTGGCGGACCTCTCTGGGCCGCAACCTTCAGGGAAGCTCCACGGACCACGCCATCCTTGCCGGTGATTAGACTCAGCACTTTCGCCATCTTCCAAAATCCCCTGGGGTGATCTTGGTCATGAATCAAGACCATGTCTCCAGTTTCTATCGACTTCTGGGAATTCTCTGTGCTTCGTTGACGATGAGTATCTCTCAATTCCAAGAGATATTCTCGACTCCACCTTCTCCAGAAATGGTTGAGCACGCTGTTAAGGTGTTTGGCTCTCCTCTGGAGGGATTCCGTAGTCAACTCGAAATCCTCATCTTCTTCGGGCTCAAGATAAGTGAGATGGTCGGGCAAACTCAAAAGCCTGCGTCCAACTAACAGATGTGATGGAGTTAAAGGTTGCTCCAGGTCATCAGGGTAGATGTAGGCTAGTGGTCGGCTATTGACAATTGCTTCTATCTCCACTATAGCAGTATGCATCTCAACATATGAGAATTTCGCTCTTCCCACAACTTTACGTAGACATCTCTTTGTCGATCTGACCATCCTCTCGAATAGGCCACCCCACCAGGGTGCCTTCTCCAGATTGAAATTCTAGTCAATCCCAGCTAAAAAGAGGTAGTTTCAAACATCTGGGTGTTCACAAATTGTCTTCAACACCTTTGCCGCACTCTTAAATGTTTTGGCGTTGTCAGAGAGAAAGCTCCTAGGGAGGCCTCTTCTAGCGGCGAATCTCTTTACACATCGGATAAATGTGGCAGTTGAGAAGGAGCACAGATGGGTCTCCCCTCAAATCATCTGCAAACGACACAACTGTGGATAACTGATCTGACAAGGCTCCTTCCACCAATAATCCAGAACTTGGAACGGACTTCGGTAAGGGTCTCCCTTACTCCATTGTGGTGCACTCTGTTGTGGGGTTCTTGAAATACTAGGACTGTGAGGTAGTGCTTCTTGTTCAGAAGTATAGGATGCCTCGCTGAATATGGCAGGTCTGAATTCTGGAGCCGTCCACCGCATCTCCACAGTCCGCGTCCATCTTGAAACAAGCCAAATTGGGTTTTCCACGTAGGGAATCTCTCATCCAGCTGAATAGTGGTCTGCGACTCTCGTATCCACAGCTCTTCTGCGAGGGTGAGATCTTGTCGTGTAAATTCAGGGGTCGTAACCTGTTTCTTAAGAAGCTGTATGAACTTCAGCACATAGGCAGTGACTCGGTAGAGCTTGTGAGAAGTGCTGAACCTCTCTGTCAATTATGGATCCTATCCCCCCCAGCTTTATGGGTCAAGAGAGAGTGCAGTTTGTTGGGTTTGTCGCTGGCCTTCATTTCCATCAGGCATTCTTCAGGTACGTCAGCATCGGAATCCGAAGTACAACATTCGAGCTTGGTTGTCAGCCACTCTGGTCCATTTCTCCACAGCTTGCTGAGTGAGAGCTCTATGGGGGTGAGCCCCCTCGAGGGAATATCAGCTAGATTATCCTTGCCTGGACAGTGACTCCAACATTGGACTGGCACTAATCGGCGAATTTCTTCGACGCGATTCTGTACGAAAGGCTTCCAGTCTTTGTCAACCCCTCTTACCCAGAATAAGGTGACTTGTGAGTCAGTGAAACACATTGGAGCTAGCATCTCGTATCTTGGAGTGAGACTTTCAATCACATTTGTGATCAATCGGGCTAAGAGGAGTGCTGACAGCAACTCCAAACGGGGTATGGTTTGAACTTTCAAAGGGGACACTCGAGTCTTAGATACAACAAACTGGGGGCGTTTCGATCATCAGAGCCCTCAACAATGTAGACGACTGCAGCATACGCGGCATTTGAGGCATCGCAAAATCCAAACAATTGCATTTTATTGGTTGGATCAGTGCGTAGACCATTGAGATAGTGTCTAGGGATTCGGAATTGCACACCTTCCTTTAGTGCTCCAATCAAATTTTCCCATTTAGATAGTAGCTCCCCAGCTAAAGGTTGGTCCCAGGCCACCTTTACCTTATAAACTTCTTGCATTAGGATTTTGAAGGCTACTGTCACTGGAGATAAGCTAGCAACCCAAGGGGTCATAAATTTGACCAATTAGACTCACGACATTTCTCTTTGTTGTTTGAAGGTCGGTAGCCCTTTCTGCAAGACTCCTGAGGTCAAACACCAGTTGATCTTCCTGCACGTCCCAGCGCACTCCAAGGACTTTGTGCTTTCCAGGGTGACTAGTTGGGTCAGCTGGAAGTGTCACCTCCGCGAAAGATTCTTCAGATGATCTGATGGGCCCCTTTGCTGGATCTCTTGGCGACAGAGTGGCCTCCCTCTCATCGATTCGATTCTGCAGCTGAGGGGAGTTAGATAAAAACTTCCTGAGATTGAACGAGCCGTGGCTTAACACCTCCTTCGATTCAGTGTAGAGTCTAAAGGCATCATCTTCTGAGTCTGCTCCTGCTACAATGTCGTCAACGTAGGTGGAGTGGCTCAAGGACTCCACAAGATCTGGCTTGGAAGATCGATACATTTCTAAATGATGTCTTATGGTGACATTTAAAAGGAAGGGGCTTGAGGAAACCCCCAAACACAACCCTTGTAAACCTCAGGATTGTAAGCCTAACATCAGCATCAAAAGGATTCTCCACCCAGAGAAAGCGCAAAACATCACGGTCATCAGGGTTCACCGAAATTATTAAAAACGCTTTCTCAATATCTGCTACCAACGCCACAGGGTAGGATCGAAATCTGAACAACAACTCATTAATTCTTTGATTGAATTTGGGCCCCACATGCAAACAATCATTCAGGGAGGGGCCATTACATTTAGCAGATGCATCATAAACTACTTTGACCTTGGTGGTGTCCTTGTCACGACGAATTACAGCATGGTGGGGTAAATAATGCACCGTTCCAGATGACACGTCATCCCCTTTCACCACCTCCACAATTCCTTGGTCAAGTTGGTTTCGAATGATCGAGTCTTATTCCTTGAGGATCTCTGGATTCTGTTTCAAGTGACGTAGGAGTCCTGTAAGCCTCCTTCGGCTGAGGTCATAGTTGCTTGGGAGTGGATCGTGACACTCACGCCATGGTAGTGATACCTCGTAGCAGCTGCCTTTCATCTTGATCGAACTTGCAAAATGATCAGACACACTAGTTTCCACTGACTCGGCTTGGATTCCTAGGGATTCCAACTCCCAGAAGGATCTCATTGTCGCATCCAACATCTTGTTGGTCACTCCATCATCGACTCGGAGGGTGTGGGTCGTAACGAGATTCACAGTGGATCCTCGGCATCCTGTGAGGTTGGCTGGTCCAGATAGCATCCAGCCCAGTGTAGTATTGACAGCCACAGGACCTTCTCCTCCTCTAACCACTTCGCCAGTAACAAACTCCCAATAAAAGTCTGACCCGATCAACATATCTATCTCACAGGTCTCATCCATTGGGTTATCAGCTAAATCCAGCTCGGAAATGTGTGGGTGAAGCTCAAGGCACTTGCCGATGGGCTGGATGGTTAGGGGCTCGCAAATATGCGGCACCACGAAGAGATCGATTCTCTTGCCTCCACCATGTCTCGTTTTTACAGAAACCTGTACTACCTCACAAAGTCGTGGATCTGCTCTCTTGGATCCGAAGGCTGCTATGGCCAGCCTTTGTTTGTCAGTGGTCTAGAGATGAAGTGTTTCTCTGGCACCCTGGGTCAGGTAGGAGCGCTGACTGCCACTGTCCATCACAATTCGAAGCTTAGTACTCGCTGATGAGTCATGAGGGTTGGAAACAACGGCTGAAGCTGTCTGTAGCAGTACGGGTTTATTTGCGTCGGCACAGAGTGCAGAAGTACGCGGGTGAGATCCAGTGGGAGTGAACTCGGGTGCACTGGGGTTGAAGTTAGATGTGGTTGACTCGGTCGCTGACTGCGACTCAGTCGGCAAAGAAGTTGCAGCTCCACGGGTGAGCTCCCCATGGTTGATAGATCCACTACAGATACTTGTGTGGTGTTTTCCGTGGCATGTTTGGCAACGACTTGTTATCCGGCAGTTTCTGCCGAGATGCCCTTTTCGCAAGCAAGAGAAGCACCGTCCGGCCCTCTGAAGTAGCTGCTTGCGCTCATCCACTTGGGTTACCACTGTGCAATTCATTGGACGATGCTGCTGGTTACAGTAGCAACAGGCAGGGGGGTTAATGGGTGTCTCCTTCGTTACCAGAGTAGTTGCAGTCGGAGGTGGTTTACTTTCAGGTCTACGAGGCGTCTTTGAAGGGCCTAGTCGTTCCCTGGCGATGATCTCTTCTTTAATGGCGGACATTAAAGTCTTGAGCTCCCATTTGGCCTCAGGAACCTTCCTGCTCACGATCAGCTGCATATCAGATGGTATCTTGTTGATCAGGACGGGGCATAGAAGATTTCCGTACGTTTCTTCCTTCACCTTTAGTGATGCGAGGCTTCTCATGTGGGAGCTGAGGTTGTCAAACAAGCGGCGCAATGCCTTCACATTTTGTGCGTTGGTGACGGCTTCAACTTGAAGCAGAGCTTTCATGTGTTTGCTGATTATCTGTTGTGTTCCTCCAAATCTCTTCTTGAGCGTGGATACAGCTTCGGTGTAATTAGCCTCAGTGAGTGAGAGACCAGCAATTGCTTCCCTAGCTGTATTCTCTAATAGGGAGGACAGGTAATTGACAAGTCCGGATTGCTATCGACTGCTGCTTCAAATGATTCCCAAAAGCTAGTCCATTTAGTCAAGTCACCGTTGATATGCCTCAATTGAAGCTTGGGTAGCCTTACTGCGTTAGCTCTGACGGTGGGAGCGGTCGTCGTTGCGGGGGGCGTGGCTACAACCGGAGTAGGCGGAGCAGTGGGAGGGTCCTTGAGTAGCTTGTCAGCCTTAAGGTATTAAAGTGCGTGGGCGTGAGCGTCAGGATTGGGTAATCCAATTAGCGAATCGTGAAGGGGCGTGGCCAAAGAGGCCATACGAGTGCTTTTGGTCGAAGGTGGGCGTGTCCAGAATCGGCCAGGGATGATTATGCGCGTATAATTAGCGACCGGAAGTGGCCCCTGAAGAAAAGACCGGTGATTGCCCACATCAAAGCAAGATCAAAGCATTCTTTCTTAACCATTAACCGCAATGACTTCTTATACACTAAGTAGAATGTTTGAGACTCTGGGAAGCTATTCACGACAAACTATTCATATGAGCACGCAGAATGGATCGTACCTGGAAATTCCTTGGAAGCGGAATTTTGATTCACACCTTAGAATTAAAGTTACGGCCCTTTAAAGTTTTCCCATATGTTTGTATATAGGGAAGCCATACGTTTGCAATGTTATCCGCCCACGCGCTACGTGAAAAACGGGGATTACCCGTGGTGTCGTTACTTAGAAACTTATTCAAAATTGGAGTATAGGTTGTTTGCTTGCTTTGTATGGCTCTACTGTGCATCCTAGGTGTATTATGTGGTTTTCTGGACAATTTTTTTTCTGCTTAGTGTGCACGCTAGCTTGAAAAAAAATTATACACTATACACTAAGTAGTTGAACACTAAGTAGAAAAAATATATAAAATTTCACGGGGGGTTTGGGAGCACTTGGGGGAGATAATTTTTATATGGGCACGCAGAATGGGTCGAAACTAGAGATTTGACCCTGGGGAATTTTGATTCACGCCTTAGAATTAAAGTTACGGCCCTTTGAAGTTACCCCATATGTTTGTATAGGAACCCATGCATTTGCAATATTTTCTATGTGAAGGGCGGGGCCACGCGCGCACATTAACGTGACGACCATTACCCACTTTGGTCAGGCTACCTGCTTGCATTGTATGGCTCTACTACAGGGGCGGATCCAGGGGGTGGTCATGGGGGGCAGATGACCCCCCCCCTTCCAGGACTGAATATCTTGTACCAGCTTGCTGTGCTTGGCTAAACAGCCAGCTTTACCACCCTCCCTTCAACTAATGAATCTTGATCTGACACAAAATATAGCTAAAAACCTGTTTGTACGGTGAGAAAGTCGGGTTCCATTGACATCTCGGGCTGTTTGTCTCGATCGCGGCAACGATGTGGGCGTGGTTTTCACGAAAATGGGCGTGGCCAAAAATTTCGCGCGCGCTTTGCGCGCGATTATTCAGTGTATGACCCCCCCCCCAACTTGATGTCCTGGATCCGCCCCTGTACTATGCATCCAGCTCAACTATTATGTTGTGGTTTTCGGACAATTTTTTTTTTTCTGCTTAGTGTTCTGGTCTCCTTTAAAAAAGTTAAAAAAGCTAATTAGGCCTAATTAAGCATGTGGGCGTGTTCCTGGCACTGTGTGCAGTGTGTGCATGTGCATTAATGCAGGTTTTATTGCTTCCGATTGGGCGGGGCTTCACGGGCCAGTGCTTGGATATCGTCGCCTTGGACTTGGCCTCGGCGATAGGTGGGCGTGTCCCGGAAGCGATGGTGACCTTTGAACCCCGCGAGGAGGCTTTGGGGGCGTGGCAGGAGGTCAAAGGTGAGGCCATGTCAGTTAATGAGGCACTGTACGCCGGTGCGATCGAGGGGACATACGGCTGGACGGAAGCTGACGATGGTTAAGGTACCATCGAACTGCGTGGGCGTGAGGTGGGGAATATGACACCTAAACCACATCAAAGTCATAAGTGAGGTGCATGCTGTGTAACCACGCCCTTTTAATTGCCCAGATCTCAGGGGTGTGGCTGCTAGAGCCGGAAGTGTTCATTTAATATCCTCAATGGACCGGCCGGAAGGGAGGGGCCAGACCACGCCCAAAACAGCACCACCCTGTGCCTCAAGGGCCACCATTCTCAATCAAGTGCCGACTTGCCACCGGATGTCCACCGGAAGCCCACAATCAATCCCAATTAAAACACACAGCTTCCTCAAGGCCAAAACACACACAAACACTTCAAGGCCGTTCTGCCACACCGCCCACACAAGAGCTCACCTCATTTCCTGTGTGGGCGGGGTAACAACACGTCATCGAAACCACATCCGCTTCAAACCATCGTCAGCTTCCGTCCAGCCGTACGGTTCCCTCGATCGCACCGGCGTACAGTGCCTCATTAACTGACATGGCCTCACCTTTGACCTCCTGCCACGCCCCCAAAGCCTCCTCGCGGGGTCCAAAGGTCACTACCGCTTCCGGGACATGCCCACCTATCGCCGCGGCCAAGTCCCAGGCGCCGATGTTGTGAAGCCACGCCCAATCGGAAGCAATAAAACCTGCATTAACGCACACGCACACTCCACACAGTGCCAGGAACACGCCCACATGCTTAATTAGGCCTAATTAGCTTTTTTTTTTTTTCAAGGAGACCACACAACAAGCAGAAAAAAAAATTGTCTGGAAACCACGATGTAGTTGAGCTGGATGATTAGTAGAGCCATACAATGCAAGCAGGCTGCCTATACTCCAATTTTGGCCAAAGTGGGTAATGGTCGTCACGTTGCTGTGCGCGCGTGGGCGGAAAACATTGCAAGTGCATTGCTTCCTATACAAACATATGGGAAAACTTCAAAGGGCCGTAACTTTAATTCTAAGGCGTGAATCAAAATTCTTTCAGGTCAAATCTCTAGTTTCGACCCATTCTGCGTGCCCATGTAAAAATTGTCCCCCCAAGTGTTCCCAAACCCCCCATGAATTTGATTATTTAATTATTTAATTATTTAAGTTTGCTTTTTTTTTCTACTTGTTGTGTAATAAGTCGTTGCGGTTAATAGTTAAGAAAAAATGCTTTGATCTTGCTTTGATGTGGGCAATTACCGGTGTTTTCTTCAGGGGCCACTTCCGGTCGCTAATTACACGCGCATAATCATCCCTGGCCGATTCTGGACACGCCCACCTTCGACCAAAAGCACTCGTATGGCATCTTCGGCCACGCCCCTTCACGATTCGCTAATTGA
Source organism: Cliona cf. orientalis (assembly GCA_963930775.1). Taxonomy (NCBI): domain Eukaryota; kingdom Metazoa; phylum Porifera; class Demospongiae; order Clionaida; family Clionaidae; genus Cliona; species Cliona cf. orientalis. The sequence goes on from OZ005698.1 coordinate 5,960,656, forward strand.
ATTAGCCAATCCTCACGCTCACGCCCACGCAATTTAATGGTACCTTAAGGTACCATTAAATTGCGTGGGCGTGAGGTGGGGGATATGACACCTAAACCACATCAAAGTCATTAGTGAGGTGCATGTTGTGTAACCACGCCCTTTTAATTGCACAGGTCTCAGGGGTGTGGCTGCTAGAGCCGGAAGTGTTCATTTAATATCCTCCATGGACCGGAAGCCGAGCCGGAAGGGAGGGGCCAGGCCACGCCCAAAACAGCCCCACCCTGTTCCCTAAGGACCACCATTCTCAATCAAGTGCCTACTAACCACCGGATGTCCACCGGAAGCCCACAATCAATCCCAATTAAAACACACAGCTTCCTCAAGGCCAAAACACACACAAACACTTGGAGGCCGTTCTGCCACACCGCCCACGCAAAAGCTTACCTCATTTCCTGTGTGGGCGGAGTAACAACACGTCATCGCAACCACATCCGCTTCAAACCATCGTCAGCTTCCGTCCAGCCGTACGGTCCCCTCGATCGCACCGGCGTACAGTGCCTCATTAACAGACATGGCCTCACCTTTGACCTCCTGCCACGCCCCCAAAGCCTCCTCGCGGGGTTCAAAGGTCACCACCGCTTCCGGGACACGCCCACCTATCGCCGAGGCCAAGTCCCAGGCGCCGATATCCAAGCACTGGCCCGTGAAGCCACGCCCAATCGGAAGCAATAAAACCTGCATTAACGCACACGCACACACTCCACACAGTGCCAGGAACGCGCCCACATGCTTAATTAGGCCAAATAAGGCTTTTTTTTTTTTAAGTCGTTGCGGTTAATAGTTAAAGAAGAATGCTTTGATCTTGCTTTGAAGTGGGCAATTACCGGTGTTTTCTTCAGGGGCCACTTCCGGTCGCTAATTACACGCGCATAATCATCACTGGCCGATTCTAGACACGCCCACCTTCGACCAAAAGCACTCGTATGGCCTCTTCGGCCACGCCCCTTCACGATTCGCTAATTGAATTAGCCAATCCTGACGCTCACGCCCACGCACTTTAATGCTACCTTAATAGTTGTTGCACATCTTTGACACTCCTTCTCTGACGACCCTTTTCCTGATCGTTGGCAGCCGTTGCCAGCCACTGTCAGTGTTTAAACTAGGGTTGTTCTCTGCAATATCTATAGCCTCCATCAACTTACAATTTGTGTTCTTCTGATTATGGTTGCCTTAAAGGGGAAGTCTGGGGTGGGAGTGTTGCTGTGTTTGGAACTATAGTGCGCCTCCCAGGGGTTTTGTAATACAGTATGTTGCCCGACACTGCAGCTCTGCAATGTTCCATCAATTTCTCTCGTACTGGTCTTTTCGTCTCGCCAATGTAGCACTCTGAACATATTGTACAGTTACGACATTCTTGGTGGTGCATCTTGCCTCTAACCCAGCCTAGTATGCAAGGCATGGTCCACGGCTAGGGCATCTTGTAGATGTCAAGGCGGATCTGGTGAGAAGGGAATTGAGGGTTGGGCCACTCCTTTGTGCCGGGAAGACATCAAGACCAGACCTCTTTATAGCTCTCCTCACCTTGTATATACATTGTCGCCTCAGTCAGATATGGGAGGACCAGTACTCCATGTTGTCGTTGCCGTTCCTTGCATTTTGCGATGCTGTCAGGGGATGGTGATTTGGAGTGTGCCCTTCTGATGGTGCTTTCTGGGTATCTGTTGCTCCTTAGCATGGATGCTACCTTCAGGGAACCTCTCTTGGTACCACTGTCAGTGTTAGACACGCATGCTGCTCTTCTTATCTGGTAGTTGGCTATGGCCCTCTTTGTTGACTGTGGGTGTGCTGAATTGTAGTAGAGTAGAGTCCCACTACCGTGTTGCCAGGTCTACGGATTTATCCAGAATCTACGGATTTTTGATCAACAGATGAGGTATCAAGGGTGTAGATAATGGGGGGGGGGGGGGGGGGGGGGGGGGGGGGGGGTAGGGGAGCTGAAGCCCCCTCCCCCCCCCCCCCCCCGATTTTCACTATAAAGTATGTACAATCAAGGACTTATCAAGCCATGGCTCGATAAGCCCTTGGTAAAAGAGACGAACCACTCTCTCATTAATCACCACTGCCATAGTGGCAATCCAATAATAAGTAGGAGTGATCACAAAATTGGGCGTGGCAACACAAGCCCCCCCCCCCACTATGAATGTCACGAACTATAATGTACACGAATTTGGACCTTTGAACCTTGAACTATTGATATTGCATTTATTATGTATGATTATGTCATTGCCTTTTGGCTCATGTGATCGAGCACATGTTTGCGAATTTGATAAAGAATCGAATTGAACAGAACAAGTTTGTGCTACCAGAACTGTGAGACAGATCGAAGAGATCGTTGCCGCGAAAGAACCTGATAAGGCGAGATTAGCGTTGCTACAACTGACGTTGAAGGAGAAGTTGGAAACTATTAAAAACTTGATGCAGAAATTATCGACCTGATAGATGACGAGACCGCTTTAACCGAGGAGATAGAACAAGCGGACGGTTACAAAGAAACGATATTTTCTGCCATGATTAACACACCTTTCCTGTGTGTATAAGATGCAGTTGAACAAAAAGTGGAGTACTAGTTTGTCTTCAACTGCTTGCTCTTCTGTGCAAAACCAACAGGTTCTTTCCTGTACAGGTAGGGGAGTAGTCTCGTGCGCCAGCCCCTCCTACCCAAAAAGAGGGAGAAAGGGTCTGGTCAAATGTCTAGAACATCGACGATCTTTACCATGGCCACTTAGTTATGCATATGAGCAGAAAGCACAGTGGCATGCATAATGCATTGACGGGCACTGTCGATAGGCGTGGCTACGGTGGTCAACAAAAAGGCACTATTTGTGATGCTCGTGGACTGTATCCCTCGATTTGACGCACACTGAAGCCAGGTTTTCGCCAAGTTCGATTGATTCGTTGTACTTACGAGTCGATTTGACGCCTACATCTCGAGATATGGCGATTTTTGTGCTAACAGTCGTTAAGCCAGCGGTCCAAAACACGTATATACAAGCGTTGCAGATCCAGGAAGTGCATCCGGTGGCACATTCCAGTGCATGCAATTTTTGCCGGTTTTTTTTTATCTATTTTTCTTACTTGTTCTATCTAGGCCATCTTTCACTTCTAGGACTCCAAACAAAGACCAGAAGACAGAGGAACTCTTCTACTTTCAGCTCGTTCAAGTTCTATAACTCGGAGATATTCACGACCTCCGCGGCAAGCGCTTTTGTGCATGCTACTCGCAAGCGCTCACAAAAAGTGCCTCGCGCAAAAAGTGGTACGTTTTGGTTCCCCTGGATGGATTCCCATGATTCAAGCACCATTGAATAGCTCTTGTGATGCTCTACAATATAAGACTGGAACGAAGTTTTTCCATTGAGCGGTTCCAAAGTTACACGCTGTTAAAAATAGTACAAAAATTGCTATTTTACTGTGTACGTTTACATACAAACAAATGACATCAAACATAGTACAAGCTAGCTATATTGCTGCTAGCTATCAAAGGCCATCTTGAAGTTTTGCTGAAGGTTGTTGGAGCTTTCACAATCAGTCTCCTATTCCATCATCACAGCTATGGTTGACAGAAAGCACTCTCTTCATATACTTGGTAATCTGATCACAGCCGGGAACATCACCTATCGTGTACATACATGGGGTCAGGGTGAGAGAGAGAGAGAGAGAGAGAGAGAGAGGGAGAGAGAGAGGGAGGGAGAGGGAGAGGGAGAGGGAAAGAGACAGAGAGAGTGGGAGAGAAGGAGGGAGGGAGACACAGAAAAAAAAAAGCACTAGTGAAGTACTAGCTACCTCCCAGTTGCAAGTACACGCTCGAGCTTTTCAGCTAGTCTTGTCCCCAGCCTGGCGCGCGAGACTAGTTTTCAGCTTTGATGTGAGCTGCTTTAACACAGGCTCATCCTCTGATGTACACTGGTAAGGCTCACCCCCATCCCTGGACTTATGCTGATACACTCGCCTCACACATGCTTTGCCATGATAATGTTGTTATTCACCGTGGCCAACATTCAGATATGCTTACTAAGCTTGACTATAGAGAAGGAATCCTTCCATCTGCATAGTTGCCAAGTTTATGAGAGGAGAGACCGGGACAACAAACAATATAGAGATAACGCGCGCAAAGCGCGCGCGAAAGCTTATTGACCACGCCCACTTTCGGATGACCACACCCACTTTCGGCCGATCACATATTGTCACACCCACTAAACATCGAGATATACGGACTGAAATTCGATAGTATACTGAGTTTATGCTTGTGCCACACCTCCATTTGTGCAATCGAGCTGGATTCCGGGACAATGCTGCAAAATCAGGTAAACCGGGACACAACCGGGACATAGGGCCAAAAATCGGGACTGTCCCGGCCAAACCGGGACACTTGGCAACTATGCATCTGGATGACGATGCCTCCTCCCTAGAAGCTTGGCAGTACACAAGGAATACTCTTTTTCTTGTCCTTTACGATTTGTTCTTGGGCAGACTCTATAAACCTTCGAGAAGATATGGAAAATACCACGCGGTTGTACTGAAATTTTCTGATTTTTGATGCCGTGTAACTCTGGAACCGCTCGATGGAAAAACTTCGTTCCAGTCTTATATTGTGAGCAACACAAGAGCTATTGAATGGTGCTGAATCATGGGAATCCATCCAGGGGAACCAAAACGTACCACTTTTTGCGCGAGGCACTTTTTGTGAGCGCTTGCGAGTAGCATGCACAAAATCGCTTGCCGCGGAGCTCATGAATGTCTCCGGGTTATAGGACTTGCACGAGCTGAAAGTAGAAGAGTTCCTCTGTCTTCTGGTCTTTGTTTTGAGTCCTAGAAGTGAAAGATGGCCTAGATAGAACGAGTAAGAAAAATGGATAAAAAACGGCAAAAATTGCATGCACTGGAATGTACCACTGGATGCACTTCCTGGATCTGCAACAATTGGACCGCTGGCTTAACGGCTGCTAACGACAATGACAACGACGACGACGACACAACCCCCTTGCGCATGCGCACGGGGTAATAATTAGTAACAGTACCTGTGAGTGATCAAACAAGTGAGGCCAGGGAGGGAGAGAGTCTGGTAAAGTTGTCCCATAGATCATAATACCATATACTACATAACCGGGATTGGAAACAGCTCATGTGAGCAATAGAGTTAATGGAAGCCATGGCGGGCACTCTGTGTCCCTAGACCGAGGCAGCTGAGCAAGGCTCTTTTGCAGCCTATGTTAGTGCTGTTGCTAAGTGGAGGCAATAAAAGTAAAGCTCTATGAAGAAAGAATACTATTAACAACATTGTTTGAAGAGCGCAACTATCTACGGCAGTCTTTTCGGGTATAAAAAGTCGTTTACTGCATGCTATTTCAGTCTCTTACATCCATACTTAACCCCATAGGACGCTGTACAAAATCACTTTTGAGACTGCATCTCGATTCACGTGGCAGAAGCTAGCTACCAAAAAACCATAAGCTTATACTTCTACCGCTGAGCCAGAAGCACAAAAAAATGATGTCATTTTGAAGTCGCCTCGTTGGGACTAGAACATACTGAACTAAGGAACTTCTCGTTACTACAAACAGTTGGAAGAAGGCCTTGTCCACGAGGATAGCCAAGTTATAAGCTTCTATATATAAGTTTCTGTTTAGTAGCTATTGTCAAATATTTAAAACATGTATGATTTTTGGCCATTTTTTGTGTTTTTTCTGCATTTTTTGTGCATTTTTGTGTTTTTTGTGCGATACGGATTGTCCCAAATTATTGACTGTATTGCTCACGTGAGCTGTTTCCAATCCCTGTTACTTAGTCTATTATGATCTGATCTATGGTTGTCCCATGCATGGGCATGGGCGACCAATTCCAAGCGGAACATACTGACGTCACCGAGATACTATTGCGTGTGCATATAATATACTTTTTTTCAAGGGGACCACACACTAAGCAGAAAAAATGGTCCGAAAACCACCACACAGTCGAGCTGGATGCATATAATATTATATAGTAGAGCCATACAATGCAAGCAGGTATCCAAATAACCATAATAATATTATATACGTTTGGTAAAAGGGTCGTCAACGTACGCTGCACGCTCGTAATTTTTTTATGGGCAAACATTGCAAATGCACGGCTTCCTATGCCAATTAATATGAAGGGTGCTGTATCTTAACATATATAGAAAATGAAAACTATAATTCCGGCATGGCTTCAACATCTTTCTATATAGTTTTGACTCATTCTGCGTGCCCATATTATAAAACTTATGTCCTGAAGTGGTCCCAGAAGTCTCAAACATTAGATTAATTATTTAAGGGATTCTGTATAGTTGATGGCAATACATCTTATTTCTTTCCTATATAATATAGCTAATATAATTATGATCAGTGATCACTGGTACCCATACCCCTTTGGTAGCCTGCAACTTTCCAATACCTAAAAAAACGTTGGTTGCTAGCTATAGGCAAAGCATCGATGGCCAACAATTTTGACATATATAATATTGCACAAGTTCTGATCTAGCAACACAAATCTTAAGCAACAGTCTTATAATAATTATGATTTGTAGGTTCAATGGCAGCGTCTACGTACAATAATAATAATAATAATATTATTATCCCTATAATATACAGTATACAATTCCTAGCTACCATGCATTAAATTTAATACTTCGGTTATTGTGACTATATATCTTCCTCAATTGCAAGCTCCGTAATATGTACTTCTTTCCCTATAATTATAGTGAGTACGTATATTATCATATCCAAGAGAAAATTATACATAATAATAATTATTATAATGACGCTAAAAGAAGACAAATTTAATAAAATAATAATATTATTATTAATATGGTATTATTGTTGTACCATTCATCATACTTTCAAATTGTTTTGCTACGTACAATTCTACAATATTATATATATAATATTATATAATAGTATTTGTAATAAAATTAATGAAGATCATCATTAAATTTTTGCCGTATACTTCAGTGGCCTGGGAGGAACTGACCTAGTTTTAGGCACATCAGAGCTGCATTATCAACATTAAGTGTGTGCATAAGACATTCTGACTACCAACAACTGACAATTATTCTGAGATGCTGCATGCATGTGCACCATTCATTAATATTTAAAGTAAGGGTTCTAAAATCCGAGGGGACATGCATAATTACCACTATATGCTAACCATTATAATAATATTATTATTACCGTACCCTCGCGAAAGAGGGCCCACTACGGAATGTCGGCCCACCTCCCACTTTGGGCTCAATTTCCTGCTAAGGTCTAGAGGCAATCCTCAAATTGGTACGTACAGTCGTCAAAAGAGCCTCTGGCAACGCAGCCTCACATCGTAAACCAAGTATCTTGTGTGTACTAGCTAGGCAATGTGAGGCTGGGCTCAAATTGGTGCCTACACTCGTCAAAAGAGCCTCTGGCAACGCAGCCTCACATTGTAACGGTGAAGTATCGCGGCCGCCCTTGCTCTTTATTGGTAACCGTGCTTGAATAAGGCTGAAATCAATAGTAGCCGCTGCTATTATTCAAATTATGAAGCCAGCATGGATAACTTACCTGGGCGCTCTTTCACGTATAAACGCGATACTGATACCTCAAATATCGGCCCATCCCCCAATCTTGGCCCAATGTAAGGTGCACCGCCCATGGGCCCTCTTTCGCGAGGGTATACAGTATTATGTGAGTAGATCTAGAGGTCCCATATAAATTATTTTATAGACTTGCATAATGGATATTATAATAAGCAATTAGTATCATTCTTGCTTCACTCGGGATACTATGTATATACAGCCTAGCATCTCAGGCCTTAGATAAGTAAAGACTCGGTCTCTAAATACACACACACAGCTTGTCACCTACTCAGCTAATGGCTTTGGTGGTAGCGGGGGTGCTAATCCATCTTGATCATGACAGCTGTTGAAACTGGATTTCCTTCTTTTTTCCTCCTCTGGTTTATTCAGCTCAAGAGCAGTTGTAGTGAACACTTGTTGGGCATCATTATCTTCTACTGCTATAGGGAGTTTTCCTGAAAACAATGGCAGTCTGATAGCAGTTTTTGTATACTTACTGCTTCACTGAGTCTAATAGCTATAAACCAACAGCACAGAAATGATTACCACATCCCTATGCAAATTACTAGGAGTACACATGGTGCAAATGGTGCCTCATGCAAGCCAAGGAATGAGTGAGCGTGCATGAGCTACTCTTCATAGCTGGCACAGACTCTGTTGCTCTGCTAATTATTTTACAAGCAGCTATAGTCTGGGTACATGTCAGAAGGTGAGACTGCTGCTTTAATAGTACTACTACATAATTTGAACCTCAGCGAGTTAAATCTAGGTATCTTTACCGGAGACATGCATAATTTTTAGGCTGTGTCTACAGTCCCGGCACCGGTACTGAAAATTTTGCACTTCGAGTACCGGCAACTAGCCCTGCCAAAAAACTTAGAAAATTTTCGAAAGTGAGAGAAAGAAAAAAAAATTTTTAAGATTGAGCAGGATTCGAACCATGACCACCATTCCACCAGTCCCAGCCCTATAGTCCGCTCAGCCAACCCACCTCGCCGCAGCTGTGTACACTGTTTTGCCAAATTTATACACCTTACCACTATATAAATACTAACCCCTTGTCACCAACCGTAGCCGAAACCCAAATCCCTCGTCACCAACCGATTACCGAAACCCAAACCCCCCGCTACTAGCCTCACTAGCCGTCTTGCGCTCAGTACTGACTATAGCTATATAATACATTGCCGGTACTCCAAGCACTAAATCTTGGGTATATATACGTACCAGTGCCGGGACTCTAGACACAGCGACAAACCAATTACATTCTAAAAGCGTGATGGACATCCATATGTACATACGTACATGCAATGCTAGCTGCCAATCCCCGGCCCACTATCTGCAATCCAAGGCCACGTGATCGATCGATCGCGCTAATGCGCTCAGTAATTATGGTAAAGAGTCACTATGTATGTAAATTAGCATGCATACTTAAGTTATCAATGTTATGTAATCATCAAATGCTTTAAAGTGAAATTGAAACAGGTGATAAATTTCAAACTATTTACAGAACCATTAATTTAATCTTCACATGTGTCTGCGCCAAATTTCATGATTCGATACCCTACTGGGCAAATATTGTTTGTTTCAGAAAGTAAATTACAGCTACTTGCACAGTGGTTTCAACAAAACAGTATTATCAATACCGGTATAATGTAATATTATTATTATTATCATAAGTCAGACATATATATTACCTGTTTCATAAACCATTTCAATATCATTTGCCAGTTGCTGAAGACCAATTTTTCTCAGTGCATTAGTGACATCTCTCCAAGTTGGGCGTCTTGAGAAGTTCCTAAGCCACTGATCCAGTACCTCCACAATGCTCTCCTCAGGTGGATAGTTAGAGCACCTGTCCAGAACATCTTTACTGACTTCAAGAGCCTCTCCTAATTGATACCAGTGTGGTGTCACAGCTCCTCGTACTTGGATCAGTAGAGTATCAAGGTCGAGGGAATCATCTTCGTTTAATTCATTATTGAATCAAATAAAATTGATGATTATGATAATTGTTTTACCAGCAATGGAATCCTGGCCATGGTTTGTTGTGATAACCGGCTTCTGTAAATGGTGGTTCAGTACTGCATACTCCACTCTATCGTCTATGTCATCTGGTTTTAGAGTGATAGCATGTTTGGCTTTCTTATTTAAGGAAGATGGCCCGATATCAGCATAAATTAGTGTATCCAAATGGATGACTGAGTCTGCAGGCTGTCTTGAGGAATTCTGCTGCATTGTTATAAGCGTACTGTTTTTAGACCCCAAAGGGGAAGAGGGCATGTTACTTAATTTAGTACCTCAGCATATGAATGATAGGTATTTTCTAACTGGATATCTCTGCAAATTGACATTATTAATAATATTATAACATGAGTATGCATGGTCATGAATCTCATAACCATATTATACATAGAAATTTTCGCCATGATAGAGAATATAGCAACCTTTACTGCATTAACAAAATTATATGACTTCAAGGAAGCTGCATGGGCTTGGCGAAATTTTTATCAAGCAAAACGTTTCACGCATACATGTAGATAATAATATTATTATGATGATGTACATACATAGGTCCATAGATCTTAGTAACTGAATGCTGTGTATATAATTGTGACCGTCCACGAGAAAACCATGCATAATGCGCTGGATATCAATCTGAGATACAGGCCAATTTAGTCATCTATGGTGATAACTATCGATTTTCACTTTTTTTGTATGGATCGATAGAGGAATCATTCCTCTACACAAAAATCTGCTGGCAGCCAGCTAGCTCATTGACTTTGTGGGCGGGGCCACATATTTACCATAAACGGCGAGTATACGGACTTCCGCGTGCAATGTACGTAGCAATATTCATTGCAATTTTTTGCAAAACTCGAGTACGGGCGATCCGGGTACATTTTTGCTCATATCTCCATGACTACACGGGCTAGAGACTTCAAATTTGCTGGAGCAATAGTTCAAAGGTTGTAGTCGGTAATGGTGGCCTTAACTCAAAAAATTTTTTCAGCGCATTATGCATGGTTTTCTCGTGGACGGTCACAATTATATATCATAGAGTCGGTAGACTCTATAAGTAGGGATGGCCTGGATATGCCATATATGTAATACAAAACAAAAAGATCAGAGTAGCATGATAAAATTAAGATTTTTAACCTACATATTCATGATCTACGCCAGAATATATATCTATCAAGTCCTCAAAGATCCATGGAAACAATCAGGTATGCCTGAAATAGCTGTTTTTAAAATTGTAAATTTCTCATTCACAGGCTTTCCTTTTCATTACAAGGGCTAACTCAGAGTCAAGACTCCCTGAGCCGCTCAACTTGGTTCTAGCAAAAATCCACTCCATTTTGTAGCACGCATGCACATCTGTGGCATGCTAATTTTGTAGTATCATGACAGCAATTTAATCGTGGGTGAGTACAGCGCATTTTGCGAGTGGTATGTCGGATTCACTATTTTGACATACAAATTGAATGCACATGCTCATAATGTGTTGCCATGGTGAAGTCATGTGACATGACAGAAGTCAATGGCGCCGGCGCCGCGTGCACGACGGTGTGCGCGCGAGCGAGCGGTGCTGAAAGAAGGCGCTAGCACGCTAGACATAGAGCATGAAAAACTTAGCCATTCATAGAAGCCAGTAAGTTTATTGATAATAGCTTTTCTGGGCCTGGTAACGAGGATAGACACTGAGCTGACTGCTCTAGAGCTCAGGGGCCATGCCTGTGGGTGCGGCCACGCTCGTTATCCACTAGATTGTGAATAATTTAATAATATGCCACTCAAAGACAGACTCAATTACCACAGGTAGCTGGTAGAGAGCGGACAATGACGCATGACGCATGCCATTACCGGACGAGGATGAAAAAATTTACATAAAAATTACTGTTGCTGAGTATAATTTATGAATACGTGACATGTAAATGGCATCCAATGCATCATCGAAGGCATTCTCTTTGCATCCCACTTTAGATTTAAAGATCCATCTAAAATTGTGTGAAACAGAATAATACAAAATATTTACATTGTCCATAAACTACCTCTTTCCAAAAATAAGATTCTGGTTTATGCTTAATTCATGATGATAATGATGGCTTGGTGTGGTCTGCAAATTATGAGCCACCATCGGAAAACAGTTTTTAGTTGCAATTGCTTAGAGTGGTGCTGTGCAGCTTCTGTGTGGATACACCCCTGGCCCACCAAAATGAGATACGGAATATAGTACTTACATTGTCCCTGCCTCGTGGCAGGTGGTGAAGGGTTACATACATAGCTACATGCATGTATAAACGCAATTATGTGCGAGGCATCTGTTAACTGCAGCTGTCACTGTCCGGAAATATCCTACCCTACTCAGTGTCTATGTATATGAGTTAATGGGAAAATCATGTTAGATGGCATTGATGCATGAATTATCCTAAAGGGAAATAGAGAAACAAGGGATAAACACATCCACTATACATCCCTACGCTTGCTTTTTGAGTAGGTGCAGGAATTAGCTAACTACCCAGGCAGTAATGTGGTGATCAAAACCAATTATCCTCCCACCCCCTATACTATGAGGATAGTGGATAAGACACATGCATACCATATTATTCAAATTAAGGATATCGATAGCACCAATGGGTCACCATCAACAGGCTCATGATAATCGAGAAAAGCAAGTGTAGGGATGTGCACTGGATGTGATTATCCCTACAAATCTTGTTTGTGTACTTTTTGACCCTGCCATTCCTACTTCATCTTTCAATTACATTGTTTTTTATACTTGTAATATTATACACTGTACATATACAACATTACCAGCTACCATGTAATTGTGGTCATAAACATTATGCACATGACATTGTCATATCTATACACCGTCGTGAACCTTAATAGGGTAATCAGTTTATGACACTCATAATTGCAATTGCTTTAACTTACTGTGGCCTGTTAACCCTTTTTGGTTGCAGAAATCCTATAAAGGGTAAAAAAATGTGGTATCCAATGTACAGGATATAAAGTGTCATACATGATGTAATAACATTATTATACTTTACGTACCTTTCCTTATCAAGCACAAAATTGCTGAAATTGCAATGATTATGGCTGTAACACCAAATATTAACACCCCCAGCACACTTCCAATAATTACTTCTCCACTAGCACCTGCTCCAGTCCGAATTTCTGTAACAACAACTGTTATAAATATCAAGTTATTGCAAATGGTACATCCTTACTGAAAATTAGTACCTGGTGATGTAGTTGGTGAGCAAGACTGAATGAAATCAGCTGGATCAGGAATCCAACTTCCATTACTGCCACATGTCACATTGAGAGTCGTTTCATTAAGAGATATTTCATTTTCACATGTCAGTGTTAAAACAGAATCCTCCAGAGTAGAACTGTAGTTTAGCTTGACGTTTCTATCTGGTGATAATCCACAGTCAGCTGTATGATAGGTATTAAATTCAGTGTAATACATGATTCAGTGTGCATCAATTAAAGATATTGTAAATAATAATTACCAGTAGATTAGATAGGAGTGTTGAACTACAGTACAAACATAGTAACAGCGTTCCAATAGGATGACGTAGACAAATTGCAATCAAGGCTGCCATGCACTATCACATCTTGTACTTTAAGTGGGTGTTATGTAAATGCAGAGTGCAGCTGTATAACTGTATACTGCAGCTGGTACTATGGTGGCCTGGGTGGGACACACCCGCTCTACTCACCTATACTACCTCAGATTCATTTACTCGCGTACTATCTACGTCGTGCTCCCAGAACGCGTTTGCATGTAGTTCCACACTCCTATCTAATCTACTCCTGTAATTACCTATGCAGTCCACCTGTCCTGGGTCTGGTTCCCATTCTCTATTCCCCTTACATATCGATGCATTCGGGCCAGTCAGTATATATCCAGTAGGGCATGTGTATGTGATGAACTGTCCCTCTATTGGAGGGCTATCCTGAGATCCACTGACAATAACAGGGCGATGTAGTAATGGATAACTACAGGTAACTGCATGCATGCATGTATGACATCATATCATGTAATGTGTACATAATTATGTGAAGGTTAGAGTTGCTTTATATCTGTACACATCCATCCATAAAACTAAACATGTTCAATGGATCAAATCATCAAGCCATGAATGGGGATAATTAGTGACACACAATTAAGCTATTACCGTATTTCCTCAAAATCTCGCCGCGGCGAGATTTAATTTCAAGTCACTGCACCCTGCGGCGAGATTTCAAGGGCGGCGAGATTTCGAGGGCGGCGACTAGTCCACTCACCCGCCTCGCACCTGCTTTCGAGAGTGCGAATCGCACGCGTGCGCCCGCATTCTGCGTACTTTGAATCCGACGACCCTTTTCCATGCGGCGAGATTTCGAGGGCGGCGGGATTTCGAGGTGCGGTGAGATTTCGAGGAAATACGGTATATGTAATAGTTATATCACGGGCCCGAGGGATACTGGTATTGCACCGAAGCCCGAGGGCTGAGTGCAATACATCGCCTTAGAATATAGCTATTGAGAATCCTGCTATCTGATTAGTTAAAACAGTGCTACTAACCTACTTAGATCCCTGCTGGTTTTCTAAGTGCTCCAGGCACTAACTCGAAGTACGTTCACGTGATCACTATGACAACGACAAAGGAAACCACACTCACAACTAGAGCTGTGTAGAGCACATACCCCGCGCCCGCACGCTCTGTAGCGCCACTGTAGCATAGTATCAACACTCTGCGGCATATATAGAGCGACTGCAATGACATTCACTTCCGCATGGCAAATTCAAACTGAATCGCTCACTTTGTAGGGCTATCTTCGAATTTTTTCACAAACTAGCATAGCAGTAATATAAACCAAGTGGAAAGGCATCCATATGTATAGCAATTTTAGAAGAACTGTAACTGTGGCTCAAGTATGGCACACATTTGTACGCGAGTCTTGCTTGCCATGCGGAAGTGAATTTACATAAAATTTACATTGGTTTATATGGGTGATGACGTCACGCGCAGTCGCTCTATAGCTGCTCTATGACTTGACGACCCTTTCCAACATTGAGCTTGAGCATGCGCAGTCACATCAGCATACTATTATGCTAAAAGAGTGGGTGTGGTCGATAAACCACAGGCATGCTGAATAGAAAATGCACAATTTGTAGCACTAGTAAGCCTTTTTGAACAATTCGAAGCGCGTACAAACCAACTTTTCACAAATATCTACCGATTGGTTGTGCTTACAGCACGCATAGATGCCTAGAATGCGAGATCTGGCGATTTTCGTGCCGACGACAATGGACGACAACGACGACGACAGACGGACAAACCGAGTGCTTCACGCCTTGCGCATGCGCGCAGGATAAATAGTCTATTACTAGTGTTAATGCAGGGCATTTGGGGGTGAGCCTGAGCGAGCACTGAATTTTGTCAAATTTCACGTTGAGGCGTGGCATAGCTGCCACACGATAGCCCCCCTCCACGTAGTGTCTACTCTATGCCGTGTATGCCAACAGTTAGCCTCGTCCCCAGATCCCTCTCAGTGCGTAGGGAGGAGCCTGGGACAAGGCTAGCCAACAGTTAATAGCTACGGGCCATGGTCTGGAAAGACTGAGCCGCATAGCTGCCTCTGTTATAGCTATCTTGATCGCCTTCTTAACCGCTCCTCGCGCAGTTGAGCTGACTATGATTCGGACGATGAGCTCTGTCCTCCTTTGCAGCCTTACTTTACACGTTCATGCCAAGATCATGGATGGCGATACTGTACTAAAAGCACGAGTGTAAATCTGCAATTCGCTAAATTACAACAGCGTATATATGGCCTGTGGCCCAAGAAGGAGAATGCGCAATGGATTATTTCGCGGTTATGTCCATAGAGCCATGCTGGGCATATATTTCGCGTGACCAACGTACCATAATATATTAAAATTATACATATATATATAGCGGAACATTGAGGAACTGTATATGTGGGGCTCGCTCAGGCTCGCCCCAATTATGCCATAGCGCTAGCTTGCACTGAGCACGCGAGCTGCCACGTTTGGCCATACCCATGAGGCACCATTGAGCGTTAGTGTTGGTGTCTGAGAGCTGTTCGGACGCTAGGGTTTGTTGCTAACTCACAGTTCTTGTTCTATCACAGCAAAATATCCACATGTCCGTACACGGCCGTGGACATTATACGACGCCGTAAGGATCCGTATACGGAAGTGTAACGGCCCGTGGACGACTACAGCCAAGAATGTGTACGTAGCTTACGGCTTGCCTACAGGCTGTGGACTTCCACGGGTGCAGCACAGGCCGTACATTCACGTTGTTATTATACTATATACAACGAAAAATATTTTTCAGACAATCAATTTTCTTATATAGTCCGTGTCCTAACCTCGAGGGCATAAAGGATGTGCTCTCCTACAAGTTCAGAAGACTCACGATTGGTCAGAATTGTTGTGCTGTGTGCATAAACAAGGTTGCTAGGGCCTAGGGGCCATAGAGATGCATTCTCGAGCTGAAATTCGAGCGAGTGGCGCAACTGAGCGCTGCGCGTTTCAACAGGTCCGTTTGGCAGGCCACCAAGCCTCGAGCGAAGCGAGAGGTGATGTCTGCTCTTTGTCATGGTCTGGTGGTAGATTTGACGTTCGAGCGGAGCGAGAACATCGCCATTACACAATGAGTTTGAGCAGCTGCAGTGAGGGGTGTGGCTACACCATAATAGCAACAGTATAGCAAAGTTCAGTGCCGCTTTCATCTGTGCATGCGCACTATACTAACTGGCACTGGATTGTTCATAGCATGTGTATATGATAGCTAGCCTCCCTATTGAATTCTTGGCTAGTTCAATAGATTCTCAATACAGCTGTTTCGTTCAGGTGGTCATAGTGAGGCGAGCGCAACTTGATGGCCTTCCAATAATTTCAAAGATTTTAGATGGAATAGATAGACTTATATATACACACACACAGCCCTGACAAATTTACAGAAGTCATAACAATTATAATCACTAATTACTTCACACAACTTGACAATAATAATTAGATTAATGAAGTCCATCACATTCCCCCAGTTGGCTGCTGTCAACTAGGAATTCAGGTGAAATTATCAAGCACAATATTAGTCCAAATTCAAATTCAGCTCCTCCCGCCACAATTGTTGGGCTGTACGAGCCGCTGCTCGAGATGGACGTTTAGGTTTGTTTGAATCTTCATCTTTGGATTGAGCCTTTTCTCGTGGTTCTGGTGGTGGACCATGAATCTCCAGAGGGTACAGTGCTTGTGTTGGGCGTTGAAGAGTAGACCCTGTAGATCCAACAAGAATACGTGCTCCTCTGACTTGTCCATCTGTACTTCTAATGAGCTCCATGACCCTTGCTAGCTTCCAAAATGTCCGAGGATGATCTGGATCATTCACAAGAACAATATCTCCCACTGCAATCTCACTTCCACTGGTGTTACTTTGTTTGCGACTGTGCACCTCCCTCAAGTCAGTCAAATACTCCTTCCTCCATCTGGTCCAAAAGTGATCTAAAATATTGTTGAGGTGTAATATTCTTCTCGAAAGTTCAGCCGTGGATCTTGGTGCCACTTGGTAATCAGGATCTTCTATACTCCCACTACTGACTCCAGGAAAACTCAACAATCTCCGTCCAGTGATCAAGTGTGATGGAGTAAGTGGTTCCTCCAAATCTTCGGTCGACACATAAGTGAGTGGGCGAGAGTTTAGGATAAGCTCAACCTCGGTAATAATGGTTGATAATTCTTCGTATGAGAACTTGGCATTTCCAATGGTGCGCTTTAGACATCTCTTGGCAGACTGAATGAGACGCTCGAAGAATCCACCCTGCCATGGTGCCTTCTCCAAATTAAAGGACCAATTCAGTTGCAAATTTGTGAAAAATCTTCTGACAGTGGGGTCTCCCAAGATCTTTTCAATTAGTTTCTTCGCTGACTTGAAGGTTTTTGCATTGTCAGAAACCATTCTCTGAGGTAGTCCTCGACGAGCTGCAAATCTCCTAAAACACAGAATGAAGGTCTGGGCGGACAGCCCTGGTACCATTTCCAAATGTACAGCGCGAGTAGCGCCAAACATATCCATACCTTCTCATTACCTCGTATATAGAGGGGCCCAGCAAAGTCTACCCCAGTAGCTAAATGAAAAAGGAGCTGCTTCTTTCACTCGAAGTTCTGGTAAAGGCGGACACAGTGGAGTTGAATAAGGTTTCCCTGTGAATCTTCGACAGGTTACACACTGTTTGAGAAGTTTTCGGATAAAATTTTGACCGCGGATGATCCAGTAGGATGATCTGAGTTCAGTTAGAGTTTCTTTTACTCCTCCATGCTTAACTGATAGATGGCACTGTCTGACAATTAGCTCCGTGATGTGGTCCTTGGAGTTTAACAATATGGGGTGCTTAGTGGAATAAGGAAGATCTGTATTACCCAACCTCTCCCGGCACGTCAATAATCCATCTTCATCATTATAAAGGCCAAATTGTACTTCTCATGACTCAAATCGCTTATCTTTCCTTAGAAAGTGCTGGGACTGTTTAATCCAGTACACTGTGGCCTCGTGGATGTCTTTGGGAGCAATGTCACAGTCACGGTGGCTCTTCATCTTTGACTTTAGGGCATGGATAAACTTGAACACAATAGCAGTAAGTTACCCCTCAAGAGCTTCTGAAGTGAGCTGTACCTTTCACAATCAAAAATTGGCTTGGTGAAGGACGAATTGTTGAAGAATAAGGTGACAATCTTTGATGTCTTTTTCATCTCTTGTAGACATTCATTCGGTACAGCTGCAATAATGGGATATTCTTGCAGCTTTTCTGCTTCAGACAACCATGCAGGACCATTAAGCCAACGTGGTTCTTCCAATAGTGAGGACAGACTTGTACCTCTCGAGGGTATATCAGCAGGATTCTCAGCCCCGGGACAGTGTGCCCAGGCTTCCTCAGGCACTAGATTTCTGATCTGGTTTATCCTGTTCTGAACAAATTGACGCCACTCCTTATCTGTGGCTGTAATCCAATGTAGGACAGCTTGAATTTAATAATGAAGGGTGCAAGAATCCCTAAAGGATCATAAAATCGTGTAGCAACTGAAACCACTGTTCTCTTTGATGGAGTAGAATCACTAGCAGCATCAGATATACACTGAATATCAAATATCAAATGATCTGTAATGAAATTCCAGGAAACACCCAGAATCTTCTTCTCTTCTGGGCTAACGATCACCTTATCTCCAAGGGTATTTGCAGCATAGGATTCATCCTCCACAGAGACTGTGGCAGTTTTTTCCGGCTCTGTTGAGTGCTTTGGCTGCAGCATCTCTTGTTCATTGATAAGGCTCCTCAAAACTATGGAATTGGTTACAAACTTCCTTAAGTGAAATCCTCCTTCTGCAAGCTTCTTCTTGGACCAGCAATAAAGGTCATATGTCTTGTTAACATCACTAGAACCATATGTCACATCATCAACATAAATGGAGCGAAGAAACTGATTTACAAATTGTGGGTCAGCAGAACGATATTTGCTGATGTGATGTTCAATAGTGGCGTTAAGAAGGAATGGGCTGGCGGACACTCCAAAAACGACTCTTTTGAACCTCAGTATCATAATTTCCGGAAAATTCTTGAATGGATCATTCACCCATAGGAAACGCAAAGCGTCCCTATCTTCTTCTGCAATAGATATCATCAAGAAAGCCTTCTCGATGTCCTCAGCAAGTGCCACATTGTGCACACGAAATCTTAAAATGATGTCAAAGATGTACTGTCCAAATGGGGGTCCAACATATAGACAGTCATTCAGTGAGGTTCCAGTGGTCTTAGCCGATGCATCGTAGACTATACGAAGCTTAGTGGTGTCTCTATCACTTCGAATGACAGGATGATGAGGAAGGTAGTGAACTTGAGAACTTGGGTCTGGCTTGGATGCAATCTCTATGATCCCACTGGATAACTGGTTCTTAAATCACAGTGTCATACTCTTTCAACACTTCTGGTGACTGTTTAAGACGCTGGAGTAAACTGGTGAGCCGATTGAGACTCATCTGATAATGATCACCCAAGGGTGGATGTTGTTCTTTCCAAGGCAGGTGGACCTCGTAACGACCATCCTTAAATGATATTTTCTTCACAAATTCATCATAAACTGATGTCTTATGGTCTTGGATGCCAAGAACTTCCAAGTCCCAGAATGTCTGCAACTGCGAGTCAAGTGGAGTGTCAATTTTGTGATTAGCGAGCAATGAACTCGATTCAACATGCAAGGTGTGTGTAGTGTAGAAGTCAAGACAAATGTTTCTGGAGCCGAGTCTACGGGTCCAGACAACACCCAGCCAAACACAGTCTCAATTGCAGTTGGGCCATTCTCGTCTCGGACAATTCTACCCGTTACCAGACTCCAGTAAAGATCTGAGCCCACCAACACATCAATATCTGCTTCACCACCAGTGTCTGCAAGCTCCAATTCGGATAAGTGAGGGAATATCTCCATTGCATGACTCAATGGTTGAAGCCGGAAACATCAACTGAACATTCTTGCCTTCTCTCGTCTTCAAAAGCAGGTCAACAACATCACAGGTTTGAATTCGTTCTTCATTTGAGCCAAAGGTCTTAATCATTAAGGTATCCACAGACCTTACAGGTAAAGAAGGTTGACGCTTCAACCGTTCTGTCACGTACGATCTCTGGCTCCCACAGTCAAATATCACTCGTGTGTGCAGGGAAAAATCTGGTTGCTCTGGTTGAGATACACATACCCTCGCAGTTTGTAGGAGTACGGACGTTCTGACACCAGCATACATTGACGCTGTAGGGGTTCCATCTGTTGATGCAGGTTTGTCCAAAGGTCTCACCTCCTTCTGTGTAGATGCTAATATGATGCTGTCCATTACATTTGGAACAGCGCAAGGTTGAGTGGCAATTACGTCCCAGATGAAATCGTTTAAGGCAAATAAAACACCTTCCGGCCTTCTTTAGTCGCTGTTTACGTGTCTCGTTATCTGATACTGTAGTGCATGAAGCCGGTGGGTGACTCTGATCACAGTATACACAGGAAACCATATATCCCTTTGTGAACAATGATGCTGCAGTGGGTTGACCGTCCCTAGCATGTGACTTCTTCTGTTGTCCACTGATCGATGTCACTGAAACAGCTCTTTCACGAGCATTTATTTCTTTGTCGACGACATTAAGAATAACATCCTAGTTCCAATCAGCTTCTGGAACCGTCCTGCTGACGACCAACCTCACATCAGGGGGTAACTTGTTCATTAGTACTGATGAGAGAAGACCACCATAAGAAGAAGAAGGCACTTCTAGAGCGCGAAGACCTCTGACGTGAGGCTCCACTCTATCAAAGAACTGACGAAGACTCTTAAGACTTGGTGAAGTGGCTGGTTCCAGGCTCAGTAACGCATCCATGTGCTTGTTAATAATCTGTTGCTTGTTACTAAATCTCTTTTTCAAAATCGATATAGCCTCCTCATAGTTGGCAGCAGTGACCTTAAGTCCAGATATCGCTTCAGCTGCTGCCCTTTCTAGAAGTGAATGCAGGTAATTAAATTTGTCCATACCTGTCAAGTCAGGATTCATGTGTACCGCTGATTCGAACGAGTCCCAGAATGTCGTCCAGTCAGTTGGGTCTCCTCCAAATTTCTTCAACACCAATTTAGGTAGCTTGACTCTTGGTCCGCGGCGTCCCTGGGGGCTTGAAGGTGGACTCAGGGGAATGGAAGACGATCCTATCACGCTAGATGTGGGACTAGATTCCCTAGTAAATGGTTCACCTCCAGCGCCATTCACATGCGAAGAATTATCGCAGGGTACGGGTGTTGATCGATGGCTAATTCCCTTTCCAGCTCCGTATGATTCAGAGGGTGGAGTCGCTAAAAGTATGGCAGCGTCAATATTAATAATTGCCAACTGGATCTTACCACGATAGGCATCAGCCTGTTCTATTTCTTCAGTAAAATCGTCCTCTTCGGTGAGAGCGTCAATAATCTCTTCATCAAGCTGTCGAAGGAGTTCCAATTTATCTTCAAGTGCTGCCCTTTTCTGTCTCAACATGGAAAGGTTGGTTTCAGTCACTTCCAGTGCTTCATCTATTTGGCCAATCATCTTTGTTGCTGAAGAGCGGTGACCTGCACGCAGTCTTTTCTTACGCACGAGGAGCTCGGCCATCTTTGTTGCGTTGAAACGTCGCCTTGAACTGTTCGTTCCACCAAGTTTGTTTAAATAGCTGACTGAGATCCGGCTCGAAGGACCATGTATACGATAGCTAGCCTCCCTATTGAATTCTTGGCTAGTTCAATAGATTCTCAATACAGCTGTTTCGTTCAGGTGGTCATAGTGAGGCGAGCGCAACTTGATGGCCTTCCAATAACTTCAAAGATTTTAGATGGAATAGATAGACTGTCTAACAGCACTGAAGGCATACACTTATATATACACACACAGCCCTGATAAATTTACAGAAGTCATAACAATTATGATCACTAATTACTTCACACAACTTGACAATAATAATTACAAATTTAGATTAATGAAGTCCATCACAGCATGCTGTTAGTAGTGTTCAGTCACATTATCCCATGATCGTGACATCAAACATACTTATACTATATTATACAACGAAAAATATATAGTCCGTGTCATTACATGAGGGCATGGATACACGTCTTGGATGCCGCATGCGCCCGGTTGCTATGAACGCGCGGCGCGGGCGGAGAGAAAGTCCGCACTACAAGGCTCAGGATTGGTCAGAACTGTAGTGCCATGTGCACAAAGAAGAATGGCCTTCATGCCTCAGGCCATAGCTACAGCTAGAGACGCATTGTCGAACAATTGGCGCAAAAGCGCTGCGCGTTTCGAAAAGCCTGCTAAGCAGCCTCGAGCAAAGCGAGAGGCGAGGTCTGTTCTTTGTCATACCTGTCAGTAGTCCAACGTTCGAGCAGAGCGAGAAAGTTGCCATTGCACACTTTAATAGTTGGAACTGCTTGTTATGAGGGGTGTGGCCTCTGCAACCGCTTCCATCTGCACATGCGCACGGTACTAATGGACAATCCTACCCAGACAGGATAATAATATGTTTGTGCATGAACTACATCTCTATGTTTTGTGAGCATATCCTATTAATAGATGATCATGCATGCTAGCCACATTATCCCATGATTGTGATATTAAACATAATTGTAACTGACATGGAATATTAGTCTGCATGAAGAGGTCAAATTTCTTATTCGCCCGGAAGTGAATCACGCACCCGGAAGTTAATTTACACTATGGGGATTTTGTATGGACGAATTTTAACGTGGCAGACCGAACAGGCGGTCAACTCGAGTTGATGGTACGTGTCAGTAATGCCTAACGTATTAACGTATCATGAGTGCGAGTGCAGATATATCCGCGTCTGTGTGCTGGAGGGTATCTAGACTACGCAAGAATGCCAGAGCTAGGACTACCACTATCACTGGCTGTTAAGCTCCAAAGCCGTAACCTCCGCCTGGACTCGTCGCTATGGACAGTGCGCTCCTCAAATGGCGGCTACTCTTTCTCGTTCTTTTGGCCCTCGCTACAATGTAAGCGTCGAAAGTGCCGCAGACGGCAAAGAAAGCCCCCAAACAACCACCCAGCTCTACTACTAATTTGCTAAGTTCTTATCTACCTCTTGAGAGCCATTTTAATATACGGGTGCACACAGATATGTATGCCCACAGATGCAACGCAGGGGCGGCAGAAGATTGAGAATAGTGGTGTGGCAAGCCTGCCATTACAAAGGCACAGTATAACATCATAAACATGCTATTTAAATGAATACTCTTTAATATTTTGAGAAAAGTGGGCGTGGCAGAGTAAGTCGCAAATCATTGGCCTCATGTTCAAGCCAAACTGCATCTGTCATGACCGTGGCAATACTAGCTACTAGTGGAATGGAAAGACTTGACCTGCTCATTGCTACAGCCAAGCTACAGCTATTTCAAGGTCAGGAAAGTATTCGTGGCTATTCAAGTAGAAAGTGGTATGGCATTGCCTATCCATGAAAAAAGTGGTATGGTAAATGCCACACCAGCCATATCGCTTCTGCCGCCCTTGCAACGAGACTTTGCATACGTGTCCGTACCTTACCATGCTGTAATGGCCTGCAAGTTTTATTACCGTCACATGGGTCCGTAACAGTGTGTGGATATTTTGCTGTGAGTAACTACGTTTGGCTCACCTTTTGAACTTTCTTGCTGTCATGGTTACAGTTGCTATATATTCTAAATGAGTTAGATACCTCGTTCAACGGGATCTACGCTCTTTAGAGATCCTCAGGCCCTTAGTAGCACCCTTGCTGCGCTCGGGATGCTACAACCTCCGGCCTTCGGGTCTCTATATTAGTTAGACACTGTTTAGCAGGTTTCTACATGATTTAGAAGACCGAAGGGCTCTATGTAGAATCCCGAGCACAGCAAAGGTTCTACGGAGCCCTGAGGTCTTCTAAATCACGTGGAAATCGACTAAACAGTGTCTAACAAGTTTAGATCATAATAGTAAAACACTGTAATAGCCTGAGGATACAAAGTTGTAGGGGTTCTATCAGACTTGTAGGGGTACTATCACATATAGATACCTGCTAATGACCAATCAGATTGCAGCATTTGTTACAACTATGATCTAAAAATCGCGTAGATCTCTCGGACTCGGTATCTAACTATTATATAGATCCCGAGCGCACTTGATATATCTAACAGCGCGAGCCTGGAAGTAAACAGTGGCCCCCGCAATGTTTTATCTCACCACTGATTGGTCAATGGCTCCTCTCCATGGAAACAAGATGCTCCATAGAAACAAATTCAACTTTGATAGTGACGAGACAAAGAACCATCCAACTCGAACTCGCTGACTGAGGGAGGTTAGCTGTTGACTGTGAGTAGCCTAGCTAGCTAGCTACGAATGTTTTGAATAGCTATCTATCTGTACTACTAGCCAATAATAGTCCAGCGTCAATTTGGTGGCATCCTTTTAGTTTCTCGATCGAGAGAAGCGCGGTACACTAGCTAGCTAGTTCTGAGTTTGCACTTGGCAAGTATCAATTGAATGATTGCTAAATTGTATCCTGTGTGGTGTCAATTAGCGCGTGTATGTTTCCTGTACCTGTGTAAACCATGGTGTGTACCTGTGTGTATGCACACAGCCAGCTGGCTGCCCTCTTGACTGGGAAAAACCTTCTATTCCCTATATATATTCCTAACTGTTTTCTTAGTATCAAGTATACAGTACTAGTACACCCTGAAGGAATTAATATCGCACTGTACACCCTAAAGGGGGTTAATATCCAGTGGCAGATCCAGAGGGGGATCCAGGGGTGCACAGGAATCCCCCCTGGGCTTCACTTACTAGTAGCACTAAGAAGTATACTGATGTTAGGCTAAATTATAGATTATATATTCCCCTCTCTAGAGATTTTACCCCTCAAAGATTTTATCAGATGCCCTATGATGCCAAGACCTCACTTTAGGTATGAAAGCTGTGTACCCGCAGCTTGACCGCGGAACATAGGCTTGGAGAGTCACTTACAGATACAAAATAATGTTGTATCTTACCTAATGAGAGCTTCCAACGACCTCAAGAGCTCATCTGCCTCACCAGCTTCTCTAGTTCCACGTGTGAAAAACAATAACGCGGACTGCCCGCGTGAAGAAGTATTGTACATATGGCGCTCACGTGACCGTTTCATATCCTGGGGAGGGGAATATAATATAATCTATGGCTAAATGGAACCCCCCTTTCTGGCTACAGAACTAGAAAACTGCTGCTATGGCTCACCTTATAATGCTTTAGAAGAAATTCGTTCGAAAACAGATCGATTGGACTGGTAGGGCTGGTAGTTTGTCTCAAGAACGAGCGAGATGGGCGTGGTTTCACCCAAAAGTGGGCGTGGCTTCTAAAAATTCGCGCTCAACAGTATACCAGAACCCCCCTTCTAGAAATCCTGGATCCGCCACTGATATCGCACACTTAGCAGTGCGATATTAAGAATAATTGTCCTAGAAAACTATGTAAAAGGGATATAAGTATAGGTTATACACCGAGGTGTAGGTGGCTATGGGATTTATCATACTGAGGGCCCGCAGGGCACAAGGTATGATAAATCACAATAGCTACCATAACCGAGGTGTATAACCGACTTCTACCATGGTAAACTATGCTCAATAGTATTTAATACTGTAGCTAGAGTACCTACGCTGCCGTTCGCTTCGCCATTCAGGGCCTTCTGTATCGATGAAGAGCACTAGAGGCGCTCGAATGCAGCCGTGATTGAGCAACCGCGATAGTCGTCGATGATTGAAGCTGTTTCCTTCCTTCAAGGCTCCCAGAATCTGACCTGCAATACAGTGAGCACGGCCTTTGTCATCTACTGCAGCGATATCTCGCTGATCGAGCATAAAAACGACGGTTCCGAGTTCTTGCAGCATTGAAGCAGCCACGCAGCAGTTAGAAAAATTGCTGACCTTGCATTCAATTACTCCATCCACTTAATTGCCTTTCAAGCGCGTGCGCCCCACTCGCAGGTTGATAAATAACTTGTGGGTTGATAAATAATTTGTTAGGTTGATAAATCTCTTATAGGTTTGATAAGTGATTTATCAACTTCCATTAGAGCAATCTGATTGGTCAGAATGTTACAACCATGGTACAATATATATAGATAGCAACCAGATATAATACCATAATTCACATTAGCTACTGTAGTATCCCGGGCAAGTGCCCACTCCCGGGTAAGCGCCCATGTACCACATTTCAAGGGGGCACTGTAGCAACTTCTATACAAATATATGGAATTTTAATCCTGGGTAAGCGCCCATGCAGGCCAAAATAGCAAGTTATGTTTAAGCGCCCATGGGCGATTACCTGGGACACTACAGTAATTTCGTTCATAAAATTTTAATTTTCGTGCAACAATATCATCATCAACTTTAAGTGCGTGCCATGGATATATTCACTGTTTAAACTATTTTCGCATAAAAATTTTTCGTCATTTAGTGCAAAATGAAAAATTCTTAACAATGTAAATTTCTCGAATTACTGTATTATTGTACATACCATACTATTCCAAGCAGATAATCACCCATGCACTAGACTAAGTGAGTACGTAGGGCTGGGTAACACCCCATATCTTCCAATTTTAATGGAGTGAAGGTTAACTTATGTTCCACCTCAAAATTTAATATGTATTATACAATAATTTTATTATACATCTACCCATTGGGGAGGTTCAACTTAATTTGATCTATAACCTTAAGGAAGTGTTACATTATCGTAAATTGCGAATATTTTCAATGTTAAAATATTTTTGGACAGCATAGCTTGTGTGAAAATTAAATGCACGAAATACATGCACAATATTAGCGATAATGCGGTACAGGGTCGTTTGTCTGAAAATTATTTTACGCGAAAAATTATCGCATGAAATATTTTAGACACGAAATATTCGCATTTTACTGGATATATAATATTATGTTAGAGTCTAAATTCATAAAAATCCCCATACAACCTAGTATACAATACTTTTTCTACTTACTGTAGTTTAACACCTTGGTTGTAGTGACACCACAGAGACTTGATACAATGCTAACATTGTATTGAATATTGTAAGGAATGGTTAGAGATATTGTAAAGATCTTGTGCGTCATAGAGTTAAGCTCAGTGAGTGCTGTTTCTGGTAAAGTATTGACACTGTAAACTGCTCCAGCCTCTTGAGGCCATTGAAGTGTGACTGTGACATCATCACTTCTCAAGTCTAAGAGTTGATTCACTATGGTAACATTGAGAAAACGATCCATACTTCGCAAAACATCATCTATAATATTATGGATTATAATATAGTTATGAAAAACCATTCAGTATAAGGCCAGTGTTAGTTGTAAACGTGTTTCTGGTCACCCACCCGCATGCTATTTTGGAGGCCGCCTGTTTTGGCCATTATTGTCATTATTTGGCACTGCGCATGCTCAGTTCAATTACCAAAATTAATGTCACCATCCTGTCTGTTGTTGGTCCAGGAAATGTTCAAATTGTACAGGATATGCTGAGGTAAAATAATGGAATAATGAATAATGATAACCGCCCGCCCGCATGGCTAAGTGAGCTCTGATGTGACCAGAAACACGTTTACAACAAACAGTGGCCTAATCAAGGGCTTATAGATAAGCCCTTGGTAGCTACATAAAACATCATAACACCTTTGTATTTGACGTTGACTGCAACCATTGTTGCATTGCTCTCGTCACCATCTTCAGAACAGTAGATGGTTGATCCATTTATCTCAGTGGTCACATTGTTAATCAGCAGCTGACTAGTCAGTGGGCTTTCAGATGTACGTGAGATATTAAGCTCTGTGAAACCTATCTTAAATTCTGGTGATACTAAAGTTCCTACACTTTGGACAATTCTTTGATTTGTGGCGCTGGGCATGCGAGGAACAGAAATGTCCCAGACCAAGATGAAGCCAGACATTCTCTCACAAATCAGTAATAGTTGTCCTCCAGGACAGACTGACACCATTCCCAGTGGAGACAGTGTTATTGATGCAGCTATATATTATAACAAAATGATTATAAATTATAATAGTTATATAATAGCTAGAATTTTTACCAGCTATAATATTATATTTATAGTCTAGACAGTAGGCCTACTAGAAAACATGACATGTACTTATTGCTTTAACGTGTTTAACTAGACAGCATTGCATTGAAATTATGGTACCAGTAGCTAGTAGACACAATATTACGACCTCTTGACATGCAAAATACAATATTGCAACTTACTTTCACAGCTGCACAAACACAGAGCGTAGATGAGTGTTGCGCGTGCTAATGTCGCAAATCGGAGCATTTCTGATATCAGTCTGTCGCATAGTCTAGAGTAACTGACTTGATTTACACTGATGCATAAGCATGTACAGTATAGAGCCTCTAAATAACAGATTTGGGGCAACGATTTCTCGTACAATTGTCCTCTGTCGAGAGCTTGCTCTTCAGGCGAAATTTTTTTTGGGCCCACTTTCGACCTAGACTTTCCCAGATTCCAGGGTTAAAGGTCACGGTGGGTGAGTTTAACCCTTTTGCTGATGCAAGTGCACCTGCAGCTTAAACTTCGACCTTGCATTAAATTGTCTACATAAATTTAATTTGCAAGAAGACAGCAAGTACAACATGAGAGTGTAGCTACACGAGAAATGCAAGGCAATCCTCAGTGTGTGCATCTTAGTCTCGCGCAGCCAGACTCTTACACCTCGGGAGGGAGGGGGAGGGAGAGAATCTGGTAAAGTGCTATACATGGAGTTGTCCCAGCGCCTAGTACGAGGCGTGACCAATCAGGTTGCATCTTTAGTTTGCAGTGGCATATCCGATTGTGAACAGAGAATAAACACGCGTGCGCAATAGTATCTCGTCCGTTCACAGTCGGATACGCCACCGCAAACTATGTAATGCCATAAAGATGCAATTTGATTGGTCGCGCCTCATACCAGGCGCTGGGACAACTCGATGTATAGCACTTTACCAGACTCTCTCCCTCCCCCTCCTGAGGTGTAAGAGTCTGGCTGCGTGAGACTATGCGCATCTAGTGACCAAGTCTCGCAGTGCCAGCCCACAGGTGTAAAGAGCCACTGGGTAGTAGTGTGCATGCATCCAGGTACTAGACTGTCAATAGTCATCACTTCTGAAGAGACATTTTAATGGCGGGGTGTCAAGTTTTCCTCGTATAAAAATCTACATGAATAATGAATTATTCAGTCAGTGAGGCTTTTGCCCCTGAATTTGCATAAAGGTTATGTGAACTTGGCTATCAACTGTTAGATAATATACATCTCAGGGGGGTGGATGGGTGGCTAGCCACCTCCCCCCCTTCTCTAGTTACCCCGCGTGCGAACATGCGCAGCAGGGGGTAAAGCAATCGGTTTGTCTAGTCTGTCGTCTGTTGTCTGTCATCTGTTGTCTGTTGTCTGTCAGCACAAAAATCAGCAAATCTCAACATTTATAGGCAAAAGCTTGAGCTGCTCTAGGGAGTCTACTGTGCATGCTCGATCTGCTCTACAGCATACTTCTAGCACAAAATTAATATCATTTGTGATCATGGATCTCAGAAGGGAACGAAAGAGTTCATGAGTATAGCAAGAGATTAAACTTCAAAGAATAGAGGTCTCCAACAAGAGTGACGGTCACTGACAGTCCAGGGGTGGGCAAATGGGAGCCAAAGAGCCAATTGTGGCTCCACCAGGATTTCTTGTGGCTCTTGGACAACTCATTAGCTACACTAAGCTAGACTTGTCACTACCTTCAGGTATACAAATCAGTGACGCATGATTAATTTCTGTGATCAATCTAAGGATATTAGCTAGCTAGCTATTTCTAACACAAGGCTCAGGGCCTGACTAGTTTTGCCAGCCCCACAAAAATGAATGCTTAATGTGAAAGTGTTTTCTGTAGGTTTTCTTTTTTTTGGGGGGGGGGGGGGGGGGGGGGGGGGGAGATCATCAGTGCTGTGTATGGGCATTGGCTCTACAGTAGAACATTCTTTTATAGCTTTGGCTCAGTATTTCAGTTTGCTTGCCCACCCCTGCAAGAGGGATGGCCATGGGTGATATTGCCATGGCACGCGGGGTATGTGCTCTATGAGCTCTAGTTCTTTTATGCAATGTAGAGTATAGGAGACGTCCACCATTGTTAACCAGCCACCCCCCTTGCACCAGTCTAGTTTACTATGGGTAGCCACCCCATCAGCCATCTTCCTGGATGCATTGAAATTTCTGGATCAGCGCCTGTATCTCTAAAAATAAAGGAGTCCAATCACCCCACTCAAACAAAGGCTTAAATGCACCGATTTAACCTTTGATCCTGAAGTCCGCAAAAAGTCTAAGTCGAAAGTGGGCCTACCCAGCTGTCATCTGCTCGTGATAGTCATAATTCTGCATTTAAGAGTTTAATAGCTACTCAGCAACACTCCTGGCATGGCTGACCCTTGCAAAATCAGTTGACTAGTCTACAGCGTATTAACACGGAAATATCAAGTGATAGGCCAGGGGTAGGCCACACCCCTATACGTACCTGCCTCCGAGATAACACTACTAAGCACTGAAGAAAGCGAATTTTTTTTTTGAACCAGCGCTTATGCACAAATAACGTCGCCAGTGGCTAAATCTCTAGATTTAGGCATAATAGTAATAATAGTAATACAGTGCCTCTAAGTATACGGAATTATCAGTATTTTAACTGAATTTTGACCATAAATACTGATAAAATACTGAAAACGGGGGGGGGGGGGGGGGGTGGGTTGGGGGGAATTCATTACGTTCATGATGTATGGAGCTCTTTGTAAAATACTGAAAAATACTGAAAATGTATGTAAGCTACTGAAAATGGGAATGTTTATACTCAAAGATAGGAGAATAGCTTGGAGGCACTGGTAATAGTAATAATATTATTATTATTAACTACTCTCACTAAATCACAAAGCCACAGGAGATTATCCTTTAATAGTATGTAAACAGCACACACTACACAATAACCGTAGGAAATTTAATGTAAAGTAATATTTGAGACTCTGGGAATTTATTCACGATAAATTATTGATATGAGCATGCAGAATGGGTCATAACTAGAAATTTCTTGGAAGCGGAATTTGATTCACACCTTAGAATTAAAGTCACGGCCCTTTGAAGTTTCCCCCATGTTTGTATAGGGAAACCATGCCTTTGCAATTTTTCCGCCCACGCGCACATAGACTTGAAGACCTTTACCAAATTTGGCCAAAATTGGAGTATAAGCAGCCTGCTTGCATTGTATGGCTCCACTAAGCATCCAGCTCAACTATGTCGTGGTTTCCAGACAATTTTTTTTTCTGCTTAGTGTGTGGTCTCCTTGAAGTTACACACTAAGTAGAAAAAAAAGATTTCTTTGCTGTAAATAATGTTTGGAGGGATTGGGAGCACTTGGGGAGATAATTTTTATATTATGGGCATGCAGAATAGGTCAAACACGAGATTTGACATGAGAAAATTTTGATTGACCCCTTAGAATTAAAGTTACTGCCCTTTGAAGTGTACGTATCCCCATCAAGGGCGGAGAACAAGTAGCAAAAGTGGGGGGGGGCTCAGACCTTTGACTCAGTATAGTGACAACAGTTAGGCTGTGGGTATAATTATGCCCACAGCCCACCTAGGGGGGTCTGGGGGCATGCTCCCCCAGAAAATTTTGGAAATTTCGACTCTCTGAGAGTGTTTCTGATGCATTCTGGCAGCAGTTTTGGGAGTGAGTTAATAGCAATTTTTATTCGAGCACTCTTTTGCAAACATCTAGAATTATGACAGAACTATGTTGCTATAATTTTATAGTATGGGCATGTGATAAAATGGGTGGGCTCAGCCCCCCTTGTCTCCTGCCCCCCCCCCCCCACCCTATTTCTCCACCCCTGCCCATATGTTTGTATAAAAAGCCATGCATTTGCAATGTTTGCCCATAAAAAAAATTACGGGTGCGCGGGGTACGTAGACGACCCTTAATTTACTGAACATTGTGTACAGGCTATTTGGATGCATGCTGCATTGTATGGCTCTACTATGCATCCAGCTCAACTGTGTCGTGGTCTTTGGACCATTTTTTTCTGCTTAGTGTGTGGTCCCCTTGAAAAAAAAGGAATTTCATTGTATACATATGCTTGGTCCATAGGCAACATTCTCCTTTAGTTCAACCAGATTTTGATGTTCTGTTGTAGATTTCAGTTGTAATTCTTCGTATAGTGGTCCTGGGGTTTGAGGATGTTGAGATCCTATGTCATTATAGCAAGTATTCTCTTCAGGCATTGGTTTACTTGTATGTGATGACCTATTAACACCTTTTGGATTGAGATCTAGAGAGCCAAAACAGTTTTGCGGTCTCCAATGGATAACAGTATAATTAATTTTGTATACGTACCTTTCTTCAACCGGCAAAAAAATGCAATAACCATGACCATACTAACAAATATTGATACCCCCAGCACACTACCGAGAACTGTAACTCTTACACAAGTGCTAGATCCATTAGGAATCTCTGTAAACATTATAATTATAGTAAAATATTATTATAATTATATTCCTGTTTGTGTGCACATAGTGATGTTAGAGAAAAAAAATTAGTACCTGTTGTTGGTGATACAGTGGTACTGAATAGTAAACAAGACTGAATGAAATCAGCTGGATTGGGAATCCAACTTCTGTTGGTGTGACATATCACACTGAGGGTTGTTTCGTTTGTAAAATTAAGAGACATTTCATTCCCACATGTACAGATCAGTGTTAAAACAGAACCCTCCAGAGTAGAACTATAATCAAATTTTAGCTTGATATTTCTGTCCGCAAAATTTAGTGGTAATCCACAATCAGCTGTATGATAGGCATTAAGTCTTAGTAATCTATGATTCAGTGTGCACCAAAGAGATTACATAATATTATAACAATATTATTATAATTACCTATGCAGGCTGCCTGTCCAGGGTCTGGTTCCCATTCTCTATTCCCCATACATGTTGACATACTTGGACCAGTCAGTATAAATCCAGTAAGGCATGTATATGTGATGAACTGTCCCTCTATTGGAGGGCTATCCTGAGATCCACTGACCACAACAGGGCGATGTAGTAATGGATAACTACAGGTAACTGCATGCATGCATGACATCATATCATGAAATGTGTGCATAATTATGTGTATGCAGAAGGTTAGAATTGCTTTATATCTGTACACCTCCGTCCGTAAAACTAAATTAACATGTTCAATGGATCAGGCCAAGAATGGGGATAATTAGTGACATAGCAACCAGATACATTACCGTAATTTCATTTACCAAATTTTATGTAGAATTTTCATGTAACAATCTTTTCATCAACTTCAAGCACGCACCATATATTCACTGTATAGGTTACCGGCAGTACAGCTATGGGTAAACTATACTTGCGGAAAAAAAATTTATCACTTTGCGCAAAACCAAAAATTTTTAACAACGTAATTACTATTATTATTATACATAATTATATATACCATACTATTCCAAGCAGACAATCACCCATGCACTAGTGGGTACATAGGGCTGGGTAGCTAACACCCCATATCTTCCAATTTTACTGGAGTGAAGGTTATGTTCCACTTCAAATACGCATTTATACAATATTATTATACATCTACCCATTGGGGAGGTTCGATCTATAACCTTAAGGAAGTATTACATTATATATAATAATAATATTATTATATATGTTATAGAGTCTAAATCCCCATACAACCTAGTATATACTATATTTTTTCTACTTACTGTAGTTTAACACCTTGGTTGTAGTGACACCACAGAGACTTGATACAATGCTAACATTGTATTGAATATTGTAAGGAATGGTTAGAGATATTGTAAAGATCTTGTGCGTCATAGAGTTAAGCTCAGTGAGTGCTGTTTCTGGTAAAGTATTGACACTGTAAACTGCTCCAGCCTCTTGAGGCCATTGAAGTGTGACTGTGACATCATCACTTCTCAAGTTTAAGAGTTGATTCACTATGGTAACATTGAGAAAACGATCCATACTTCGCAAAACATCATCTATAATATTATGGATTATAATATAATTATGAAAAACCATTCAGTATAATCATAGGGCTCTATAAGCCCTTGATACATAAAACATCGTAACACCTTTGTATTTGACGTCGACTGCAACCATTGTTGCATTACTCTCGTCACCATCTTCAGAACAGTAGATGGTTGATCCATTTATCTCAGTGGTCACATTGTTAATCAGCAGCTGACTAGTCAGTGGGCTTTCAGATGTACGTGACATATTAAGCTCTGTGAAACCTATCTTAAATTCTGGTGATACTAAAGTTCCTACACTTTGGACAATTCTTTGATTTGTGGCGCTGGGCATGCGAGGAACAGAAATGTCCCAGACCAAGATGAAGCCAGACATTCTCTCACAAGTCAGTAATAGTTGTCCTCCAGGACAGACTGACACCATTCCCAGTGGAGACAGTGTTATTGATGTAGCTATCATTAAAAAAAATTGTAACATTAATTGCTAAAACCAATAATATTAGGAAATTTACCCTATAGCTAGGTAGCTTGTTAAGAGATGTAAATAATAATTTTATAATATTATGTGATTAAATGACAGCTTTGCATAAAAAGGAGTTTACCTTCAAAACAACACGTGAGTAAAGTACAAATGAGTGATACTTGGAGTGATAAACTTGAAGATTTCATAATGGTGAATTTCTGATATCTGTCTATAATTCAAAGCGGTGGACTTGATGGCTCCAATTAAGGCCTGATGTGGATGATAGAGCAGGCTAGTGCATATAATTTGCACCACTGAACCCAAAAGTTTCTAGAAGCCAGTTAGTGGAACAAATCAACACAAACTGGTGGTTATTTATAGTGGGTACCTGGTTCATTTTTGTGGTTAGCCTCACGCTTCCCTTAATACCGGATATGTTTGTAGGGCATACCCATGGTCAGATGCTATGTAGATTCCTATTATACTATACTGTAATATAATAAAATTAATTAATTAATTAATTATAATGTGAAAAGAAATAAGTTTGGCACCAAAATGCAAGCTTTTCCAGTGATGTACAATTGCTGGTGCTCATGGTACCACAGTAAGAGTACACAAGGGTGTGTGTGTGTGTCTTCACTCTAATGATATATAGTTGGATAGCCAAAAATGTGCAACACCCCCCCCCTCCCCCCCCCCCCCCCCCCCCCCCCCCCATTATTCATCACATGTGGGGCTGACCCCCTATATTAGTACACTAGTAGGAAGAAGCCTGAAGGTATTGTACATTGCCTATTATGAACTAGGTGTGTTCCTTACATCACAGTGTAGTCATCCATTCATGTGGCTGCCAGCTTTCGCCAATTATGGAGCCTAAGCAAGTTTCAAATTAGCAAGTTTAATCCGGGTACCAGCATGTATAGCTATATTATAGCTAATGGGCTACACACTATTATGTCCATGCATTATAATAATAATACCGGTAATATTAATTATTGTGATCTTGGTGTACTCTGTCAGTAATCACAGTTCCACCACGTATCTGTATATGCCATGCACCACACAATTGATACATGGACGTACTTCCTTGTACATAGGCAATCTAGCTGGGATTCCAATTACAGAGTTGGCACAAAAAGGATATCTGCTATAGAAAAGTACAGGAAAGGGCTCCATACATATGCACATTATAAGATTGAAAGTTCTATAGCTAGTCACCTTATGGCAACAATTATAATTTTATATCATCCCAGGTATCTCTTTTGTTGAGGAACTATATAGAAAGTGCAAATTATATTTCACAGGTGCATGCATGTAGGAAGCATTAGTTGATGGGGTGGCCATTGCCCAATGCCCATGGAATTTAATGTGTAGCTATGTGGTGATCACGATGCGCAAAAAGGGAAACATGTTTACAGCAAAGACCAGTTTTCCTTTGGGAGGTTCATATCGAAATATACACCATCATACAGTTCAGATGATGAAAACAGTGGCACTATGAACAACATACGTATACTGTGAAATACATGTGGCATGTTTGTCAATGTGTGATTTCTCAACCAGATATGTTATAGCAAACGAACAACATGTATACGAATATGGGCAAGTATCGATCTGCTATACTACAAACAATCTTGAACGCTATCATAAACAATACCATGATTTAATCAACAGGCACCTTTCCCTAGAATAATAGTGGAACAGATTATAGCTGATATGCCTTATTCTGCCTTGCTTCCTCAAGAGATCTGTTATGAAAAACTGCAGTTGATCGGTATCTATAGTATGTTTTCCAAAATTAAAGCTCTAATCTGTAGAGCACATACATGTACCCCATGTGTTGCATCTACATCCTGCAGTGCACAGAAATGAGAGCTGTGGCACTACAGTGATAATCACGCATATGTACAGCAGCTTCTATATAAATGTATGGAAGTTTGATCCTGGGTGAGTACCCATGCGGTCCAAAATCACAAGTTATGCTTAAGCGCCCATGGGCGCTCACCCAGAACACTACGGTGTAGTGAAATGTCCACAATATTCATGTCTGATCATGTATGTACATTAATTTTACCAATAATTAAGGTTTCCTAAATGCATATGATATGTGTGTCCAAAATTAATGAGATCAACAGCCTTGTACTTTCTAGTTCCTGCACCAACAGCTGTACAACAAGATGATACTGAATCAGAGTGAGAGGGCTTCAACTCATTGAGGAAGGTTACCATAGCAATAGCATGCATTTTCAATATTATTAGGGGTATGTGCTCTACAGAGCTCTAGTTGTGACATGTAATGTAATAGCTATAATATAGGTACAGGTATATATAAATTGTTTTCAGAGCTAAGCTAAGAAAACATGAAAGTTTATGTATACAGCAGATGCTTGCAGTTGCTTGTTTTGTATTGGGAAACAGCATTAACCTACTTGTTTATGCATAAACATAACTGTACCAAGCAGTTACCACAAACAACCTGCATGGTGCTACATATGCCAGTAAAAATAATAGCTAGACACTGTTTAGGAGGTTTCTACGTGATTTAGAAGACTGAAGGGCTCTATGTAGAATCCCAACTAAGCAAAGTGATTGAGGGTTCTACTGAGCCCCGAGGTCTCCTAAATCACATAGAAACTGACTAAACATGTAGTGTCTAACATGTTCAGATCCTAGCAACAATGCTCATAAGCTTGACATATAAACTGCTGCCTAGCAGCAATCCTAACCATAGGCAATATTTTTTACAAGTTTAATATATTATGGAAAGTTTACAGGTTTATATGAGCTTTTTACAAGTTTATATGCATACGGGAAATAAATACCTGCTCCTGATCAATCAGATCATACAACTAGGATCTTAATAATAGTTAGACACTGCTTAGGAGGTTTCTACGTGATTTAGAAGACCGAAGGGTTGTATATAGAATCCTGAGCAGAGCGAGGGTTCTACAGAGCCCTGAAGTCTTCTAAATTACATCGAAACTGACTAAACAGTGTCTAACTACTTTGATCCTTGCAACAATGCCCAAAAGCTTTGTATAATAAACAACTGCCTAGCAACAAACTAGTCATATAGGGAAACAAAATTTACCAGGTTTTTTTATGGAGCTTAAATTACAAGGATTTTTATGAAGGATAGCTAAGATACTGCAGTTCAACCAATCAGACCACTGCATTTGTTACAAGTAGGATCTAAATATTAATATCCTATAATGTTGCATGTTGTCATATTATAATAAATTTAGCTGTTGCATACATTTGCATGCATCTTATTTTTTTCATTACAGACCTAGCCTGCAAGTGTATTGGATTAACTGACTCCCTTTATCGACTAAGGGCTTGCTTAGACTAAGTCATGCAGTTGTGGATTGCAGTACATAATATATACATGCATCCACGATAGTTACCACTGTGGCACTCTGCATTGTGCACGAGTAAACTTGTGGTGTACCAAGGGCGTACACACAATCTTCAAAGTGGGAATGGGACTTTGTGTTGCAACATAAATTTGTGTAATCACCTTGTCAATTTACGAATGGGAATGAGACTTTGTGTAACATGACTGGAATATGTTTTAGGAATGAGACTTTGTGTTGCATGACTGGAATGAGTTTTAAATTAGTATTGATGATTATTGCATGTATGAAAGAATTTTAAAGTAGGTAATCAGGTTCTGATTCAGCAACACAAAGTCTAGTTCCAATTCTGGAGCCCAACCCAACACAGATTATTATGCACATGTACAATGATTCATATGACTAATGAAGTATGGCTTTCAGTTAGTGAACATCATACTTACAATATGGGATACAGGCTCTATGGCCACTGCCACAGATGATTATGAGGGAGGGCCATATTAATTGGATCAATGACTGATTTTGATTATAGGAATTAAATTTTGGTCCTAGCTAGTACATCACTGCATGCTGACTCTAGAGAGTATACCTAGTCTCGTCCCCCTCCCCCCATGCATGCAGTTGCTTAGGATATGTTATACGTAGCAGAAGGATTTTACCATTCTACTATCTATGGATGTGTGCACGTCCCCATGGCCACTATACATGTGCACAGTAAGCTAGTGTGCATGTTGCTATAGCATTAATTTTCAACCACATGCAGCATTGGAATTGGTCGTCAAGAGGAAAAATATTATGATTTAACCCTATGATCGCATACAAATTAATACATGTGGCCACCCTGTCAGCCACCTTCCCTGAAAACACTAGCTACTCTCTAAGCTTTGATAGTAGCAATATAACCTATAGCTATAGCTACACTGTTTGTAAGATACAATTAAGATATTGATACTAAACAAGCTTGCATTTGGTGGTGCTATTTTTGGACATAAACTAACAATGTTGCTGTAAGGAAACATGAACGTTACTACAACTGGTGAGCTGTTTTGCTTTTGCTTTTTTTCTCTGAGCTATAAATTTTTGTTATGCAAACACATAAATCTTACGTAGCATCTACTCTACATGTTACATTCATGCACACATGGTCGATCAGGCACATGCATCTGTAGCATACTAGACAACTAATGATCCTTGTAAAGGGCTTTAATGTGTCCACTTAGCAATTTGTGCTTTGTTAAGAACATCTGAACTCACTGTGATGTATGGTAGATATGATCATGAATAAACCCTCATGGATACAGAAAGTTGCTTTTTATGTCAATCCTCCTAACGCTGCTCTTTATTACAGTATGCTAAACTATTGATCTGGAAAGTGTGTGTACACAGAGAATTTAGATAATAATTTTATTTTGGCAGTGTTGAATGAATATATGAGATTTAGGATAGCTTATTGTTAGTTTAGTTTGGCAAAATAATTACCATCAGGCTTATTCCCTTGTGCCTTTTCCTACACTTGTTTATGGTTGTCAATAGCTTAGCAGTATTTTTAAGGAAGGTGGCTGATGGGGTGGCTGTATAATATTATAGCCATATTATAATATGTGATGATTACCTTTTTGCAGTGAAAAAGGGAAACAATAATAATTATTATGTTTGTAGCAAAGGTCAGTTTTTATTTGGGAGGTTTCATCAATATCGAAAACTATACAATACGGTGAATTCAAGTTCGTGCATGCATGGCTGTATACAGCACGTGGTCTGAGCCTCTCTTGTTGTACCTGCATGCATGCAGTATAATAGTATTATTATGTACATACTTGGATTATTTTGAATTTGCACATGCACAAATAGTACTCTATATCCATATTAAATTTTATTCATAGCTCAAATGCCCCAGATAAAAATACATCGTGCACATGCAGTATTTCGACTGACATTGTAGATTCAGAAAGCAGACTATAATATAAATTATTGCCATTGGCTCAGACTTACATAATAATAATATTATTGTACAATCACTAATGTTTAGTGTAAATACCCAGATTACTTGTTACAGTGTGTTGACATTTACTGTTTGCATAATATTATCATAGATATCATAAAAAGGTTGATTACTCTGTCAGATAGTTGAGGAAGTTTATCTTCTACAACCCATAATTATTATTATGCATGCATGCAATCCCAAATCAGCTCTTATCAGAAACTATCCCAAATATTTGTTAATTACTAAGCATTGCCAAGCCTATGGTTGCCTTAATGGAGCCTGTACAATAACACGGAATTCCGTTGGGAGAAACACATACTATCATGGACTACAGTTTTGCCTATAAACAGGACATAGTGCACTATAAACAATATACTGTGATCTTTTGATCGAATAGTCCATTCACCACTATATATAGTCATGTGCACAGCTAGCTCAGTGTTGCCAAGAAATCTCATGATTTGATAAGAAAAATCCAGACAAATGTATTGGCCTATAAGAATAAACAGCTATATTATGCTAATTAGACAATTTTCAAGCTCAATAATAAAGTTAAAATCTATTTTTTTGGCAGCACTGACAGCTGTAAAATACAAATAATTGTCACATGCACCATCTAAAAGCTTATACTTTATGAAAGTTCCTATCGATATCTCTGATATGTAGCTAGCATATAAAATCTGATGTGAATGTCTACATGTGACTGTTTCACTTTGCCTTTAATATCAATCCTCACCCTGCTCTTCATTATAGTACGTAGTTATCGGAGTAACTATTATGATCCAGACAATGGCATATGCAAACAGATCAGAATTATTCTGCCAGTATTGGTACGCAAGAATTAAAATTAATACTGTACTAGAAAGAGATCTAGATCCTCTAGATTCTATATCTACCCCTGAGAATAATCTACCACAAGTATAATATTTGTATAATTTTGCTGGTGTTGCTGTAAGAAATTGAAGGAGTGATCAAGAGATAGTTGCTCCATATGCAGTGCTGGAATTGGTCGTCACGTCAACAGGCTAGTCTAATTACAAACCACATGCACGTGGCAGATTTAATTACTCAACTGGGAAACTCATTGCCCGTACGGTCCTGTAGACGTTAGTGTAAAATAGAGTTTTATCCCTAGAGTAACTCATGGGATGATTTTACACAAGCAAAACCTAGAGTAACTCATGGGACGATTTTACACCAATAGCGT
Source organism: Cliona cf. orientalis (assembly GCA_963930775.1). Lineage (NCBI taxonomy): Eukaryota > Metazoa > Porifera > Demospongiae > Clionaida > Clionaidae > Cliona > Cliona cf. orientalis. The sequence goes on from OZ005698.1 coordinate 6,001,874, forward strand.
AAGCCGCCATTTATCGGCATGCAAATTTTCCCGATTTGTAACTCCCGCCAGGAATGACGTATGAACTTGGTTCTTGCACTGAAAGGAAGCTCTTGACGTAGGCTTTCATTAACTAGAATCCAGCGAGGTAGGCCCTATTAATCAATGAGCTATAAGCGCTAATGTGCAGACATGAAAATACCATTTATCGGCAACCGGTACGTATTATCGGCACACCTATTCTTTTCCATAATGGCGAATGCGCCATTTATTGGCACCTTGGCCTTCTCGAGCCTTTTACTGCTGCCTTACTTGCCAGAAAATTATAGAAAAAATACCCCCAGATACTTCGGGATGTCCTCTCACTATATCTCTCTTCTCATATCGATCGCTTGCATCGTCTTTGAACGGCAGCCGTGAATGTGTTGATACTACACGTAAAATCGATACTGGAGCCGTTTCAACAGTGTAATAAATTCGTGAAGGACTTGGATGTGTTCTAGGCATCAGCCTCCACCTTAAGAGCAACTATGACGGAATAATAATCTTTCTAGCTCTTGCTAGGCCACGGTAAAGCCGCCATGAGCTGTTTCTCCCTGTAGACGCCAGATACTTCATCCGATTTTGATCGAACTTGGTATAGAGCTTCTTCGCCACGCCTTCTTGCCAGTAATATCATCCTTTTCTTCCTGTTTACTTTCCTTAGTGTGCAATGGCCATTGAAAGTTTCAGGTCCGTAAACGCTTCAGCGATGTCCGTATAATCCCGTAAAATACGTCATAAACTAGATGCCGATGATTGGCACGGGCGGTGCCGATATTACGTACATGCTGATATATGGCGGCTTACGCTACAACCTAGAGTAACTTATGGGACGATTTTATACCAGCAAAATTAGTGTAAAATCCTGAGACTCAGTATTTATTGTATGCCAAGCATAATATTATAAGGGAGGATTTTACACCACATCAAAATTAAGGGGCTTACTCATGTAAAATTCTTCCATAATATAACTTACCTCTGCTATATATTTGGCGTATCAATTTTTGCAAATTTGCTTATTTGACACATCAAATTAGCTACTTAGCTATTTTTTTGTCATTAGCTAATACCCAAGGCTAGGACATCAATTCTAAATAAAACACCTTATGTGGTACGTGTCTCATAATAGGGAGAGGTGTCCCATAATACTCAGTGATCACAAAAAAAAATTAAAATCATCTGTGCGGGGCGAGCCTTCGCAAAAGTTACAAGATTTCTTTGAAAGCACACAGGCACGTATGCGCACATGGGGTTGGTAGCTACCCCAATAGCTAGGCCTTTATGCGGGTTTTTTTAAGCTCAGACTAGCTACCTATGGCCTCTAATCCGTGTATTAATAGAGGCCACAGGTAGTCTGAGTTAAAAACCCACATAAAATACTCCTAAAAAAGCTGTCTAAAAGCAGTCAATAGTTAAGGTACCATTTAAGGTACCATTAAATTGCGTGGGCGTGAGGTGGGGGATATGACACCTAAACCACATCAAAGTCATTAGTGAGGTGCATGTTGTGTAACCACGCCCTTTTAATTGCACAGGTCTCAGGGGTGTGGCTGCTAGAGCCGGAAGTGTTCATTTAATATCCTCCATGGACCGGAAGCCGAGCCGGAAGGGAGGGGCCAGGCCACGCCCAAAACAGCCCCACCCTGTTCCCCAAGGACCACCATTCTCAATCAAGTGCCTACTAACCACCGGATGTCCACCGGAAGCCCACAATCAATCCCAATTAAAACACACAGCTTCCTCAAGGCCAAAACACACACAAACACTTGGAGGCCGTTCTGCCACACCGCCCACACAAGAGCTCACCTCATTTCCTGTGTGGGCGGAGTAACAACACGTCATCGCAACCACATCCGCTTCAAACCATCGTCAGCTTCCGTCCAGCCGTACAGGCCCCTCGATCGCACCGCCGTACAGTGCCTCATTAACAGACATGGCCTCACCTTTGACCTCCTGCCACGCCCCCAAAGCCTCCTCGCGGGGTTCAAAGGTCACCACCGCTTCCGGGACACGCCCACCTATCGCCGAGGCCAAGTCCCAGGCGCCGATGTCCAAGCACTGGCCCGTGAAGCCACGCCCAATCGGAAGCAATAAAACCTGCATTAACGCACACGCACACACTCCACACAGTGCCAGGAACACGCCCACACGCTTAATTAGGCCTAATAAGCTTTTTTTTTTTTTTTTTTTTTTTTGTCGTTGCGGTTAATAGTTAAGAAAGAATGCTTTGATCTTGCTTTGATGTGGGCAATTACCGGCCTTTTCTTCAGGGGCCACTTCCGGTCGCTAATTACACGCGCATAATCATCCCTGGCCGATTCTGGACACGCCCACCTTCGACCAAAAGCACTCGTATGGCCTCTTCGGCCACGCCCCTTCACGATTCGCTAATTGAATTAGCCATTCCTGACGCTCACGCCCACGCAATTAAGGTACCATTTAATTGCGTGGGCGTGAGCGTCAGGAATGGCTAATTCAATTAGCGAATCGTGAAGGGGCGTGGCCGAAGAGGCCATACGAGTGCTTTTGGTCGAAGGTGGGCGTGTCCAGAATCGGCCAGGGATGATTATGCGCGTGTAATTAGCGACCGGAAGTGGCCCCTGAAGAAAAGGCCGGTAATTGCCCACATCAAAGCAAGATCAAAGCATTCTTTCTTAACTATTAACCGCAACGACAAAAAAAAAAAAAAAAAAAAAAGCTTATTAGGCCTAATTAAGCGTGTGGGCGTGTTCCTGGCACTGTGTGGAGTGTGTGCGTGTGCGTTAATGCAGGTTTTATTGCTTCCGATTGGGCGTGGCTTCACGGGCCAGTGCTTGGACATCGGCGCCTGGGACTTGGCCTCGGCGATAGGTGGGCGTGTCCCGGAAGCGGTGGTGACCTTTGAACCCCGCGAGGAGGCTTTGGGGGCGTGGCAGGAGGTCAAAGGTGAGGCCATGTCTGTTAATGAGGCACTGTACGGCGGTGCGATCGAGGGGCCTGTACGGCTGGACGGAAGCTGACGATGGTTTGAAGCGGATGTGGTTGCGATGACGTGTTGTTACTCCGCCCACACAGGAAATGAGGTGAGCTCTTGCGTGGGCGGTGTGGCAGAACGGCCTCCAAGTGTTTGTGTGTGTTTTGGCCTTGAGGAAGCTGTGTGTTTTAATTGGGATTGATTGTGGGCTTCCGGTGGACATCCGGTGGTTAGTAGGCACTTGATTGAGAATGGTGGTCCTTGGGGAACAGGGTGGGGCTGTTTTGGGCGTGGCCTGGCCCCTCCCTTCCGGCTCGGCTTCCGGTCCATGGAGGATATTAAATGAACACTTCCAGCTCTAGCAGCCACACCCCTGAGACCTGTGCAATTAAAAGGGCGTGGTTACACAACATGCACCTCACTAATGACTTTGATGTGGTTTAGGTGTCATATCCCCCACCTCACGCCCACGCAATTTAATGGTACCTTAAGTGTCTCGTATCTTAATCTTGTACACTATGATACTCTATGCATAATTATAATTATTTCCTTCTCATACTCATCTTCTTTCAACCAATTCACAATGGCGTTACTCCCAGACATGCTTCACGAACAATTGTGCACGTGGTGAGTATACCATTTTATTAGCAAGAGCGCGAAGCAGAGATGTCCTGATGAGGAACTCTACATTGCATGCATTGTAACTCGTGTACATAGTGAGCCCCACCTACCATTCTGCACTACATGCAGCCACACCCACAGCAAGCGAACATTCGGAACGCACTTAAAAACCTACCTGAGTCTGGATTCAGTGGCTATAATACAAGGGAGCATTTTACACCAGGTCAAAGTTCACACTTAAAGTTTTAGCAGAGTATGATGTACATTCTTATTATTATGGGAGAATTTTAAGTGAGATCAAAGGTCACATGTAAATCTTTGCTCCAGTTACTGTTAGCCATCAGTATTATAATATTATTATGGCATGATTTTACACCACTTCAGTACCTGTGGTGGCAAACTGGTGTAAAATCGTTCCTTATATATAGACGGGTTGCCTTTGGGGGCGTGGTCATACGTAAAACGTAAATCACATGATCGCCACACCCCCAGCGTACCTAACGCCCACGCATGTAGGGCAAAAAATTGCGCGCTGAAAATGCGGGAAATCGAGTGCCTCAAAGCGAATCAGTGCTCCACTTGTGGACCGAGTTGTCAACCAAGACCACCAGCTAGGTAGCTGCCATTCAGTTCAGCAGAGCATCAAGAGGAGTATCAAGCATGCTAAATGCATGAAGCAGAAAGAAGATGCCAAAGACCTTCAGCGCAACCTACCAAACACTCTCCAACGTTCTATGGAGCTTTCACAGGAAAAAGGAGCTTCCACTTGGCTAACATCACTCCCCATTGATGAACATGGCTTTGCCCTGCCAAAAGCTGCTTTCAGGGACAGCCTCTCCCTCAGATATGGCTGGCCACTCCAGAACTCGCCATCCCACTGCAGCTGTGGACAACAGTTCAGTGTTGAGCATGCTCTGACTTGCAAAACGGGAGGCTTCCCAGCTGTGAGACATAACGAAGTGAGAGATATCACTGCCACACTGTTGACTGAAGTCTGCCACGGAGTAACAACAGAACCCCACCTACAACCGCTCTCAGGCGAGTCCTTGTCTCATCGCTCTGCCATCACTGAAGATAATGCTCGACTTGATGTTGCAATGTATGGATTCTGGGGAGGAAGATTTGAAAAGGCATTTGTTGATGTAAGGGTATTCAACCCTAGCGCCCAATCAAATCGTCATGGATCCCTCTCATCTGTGTATCGCAAGCACGAGCAAGAAAAGAGAAGACACTATGATCAGCGAGTACGGGAGATTGAGCATGCAACCTTCACACCACTAGTGCTATCCACAACTGGTGGAATGGGACGAGCAGCAACAACGTTCTACAAGAGACTCGCATCAATGGTAGCAGAAAAAAGAGATGTCTCCTATGCTGCAACTCTGAACTGGATACGATGCCGACTAAGCTTTGCGCTTCTGAGAGCCTCTATTATGTCCATCAGGGGGGCAAGGTCATCTCGACACCACCCAGCAACTGAGTGTCCAATTGACCTTCAGCTTGCGGAAGGCCACCTTAATTAACTCTTAACTGCCTATATGTCCTTCATTATATTTTTATATCATACAAGATACATTGTACATGTCACACTTTTATCTCATCCTGTACTCGTTCGATGAAATCGAGTGCACTAGTGATGTCAGCTGCTGCGTACGTGGGTTCCCTGGACTTTGAGGCTAGAAAACGCTCCTTTGAAAACTATATACTGAATGAGTCTGAGTTGCTACCTGATCCCTACTCTTTAGCAAATGAACAGTGGTTTGATGATGTTGGAAGGTGGCCCAGCGTCGAGTTCGCCATCCTTACACTAACAAGGAATGCACTTTTGAAGGCAAAGGTCAATCCAAGTCAAGAGTGCAGCTGATGCACACATATATGAAGCTTGGATAGTGGTCCATAGAAGACAGGCCACTGTACATGTATGGCTGGCCATGGGTGAGTGATTTTTTTTATTGTTTATTCTCTTTCTATCCTTACTTTGGTGTCCATTTGGAAAGTTTAGGAGATGAGACGTATGTTGCACTGACTTGTGGCAGTTTATTTAAAGTAGAGACACTCATGTGGCATGCATTGTACATCAGAGCCTTGTACATGGAACAATACATTCTTGGTGAAAGTAAGTGACTCATGGTAGTGTGTATAATTGTGCATTTCTTGACATATGATTGTTGTACCCACTGGCTGGTGTGTAAGACTACCCAGTATATGCATGTATGCACAATGTGTGGTGTGTGTATATACATGATTGTACACGTGAATGTATGACACATATACAATTATTATATGCTATTACCATAGGTTGATCCAGCACCAATTGTGGATAATGAATTCAAGCCAGCTTGTGAAAGGGACGCTCTCTCCATGAAACTCCACCACCACTGCCACCATCTCCTCCTGTTTAACCTAGCCTACCTGTGAGTGTCCTCTACCTTTAACGGAACTCCTGGACCATTCAAGCAAGTATGAAAGCAGGGGCGTAGCCAGGGGGGGGGGGGCACAGGGGGCATTTGCCCCCCCTTTTTTCCCAGAGTCATGTAATATTTATCACTTCTTACCGTATAAATACCAACACCAAGTTGTTACAGCAGTCTTCAGAGTCAAAAATCATCACAGAAGAGCTAACTATAAAGCTATCTGTACACAAACTTTCGAGCTATGCCTCGATCGAGCAGTGTCTGGTCTGGAATCTCGAACGTTTGATGAGTTCAAAGGGCACAAAACGGAGCGCGTGATTTAATTAGTGGGTGTGGTTTCCGGTCTAAAATTTTTCGCGCGCTTCGCGCGCAATCTTGCCCCTTCTTTTCTAAAATCCTGGCTACGCCCCTGGAAAGTATGGATGACACTAGTAGACTAGAGCTAAAGAGGTGTTTCGAGGCATCTCTATCAGTGATGACTCATAAACTTAAGCCGGAGGAGCCTAGAAGACACATGTACAGAATCTGATGATGAATGTGTCCACTGTGTATGGGTTATATGATTGGATGCAACAGTCCATGCAAATAAAAATGATTCCATTAGGCCAGGAAAAAAAATATTCTAGTTTCTCAGGCTTTTCCAGCTAAGAAATGATGCGGGCGGGCGGCTTTTTATTTTATTTTTTTATTTTTTTGGGGCGTGGTTCATCACTAACCACGCCCATTTACGGCCGACCTCGTGCAAAAAAAGTTTGAAAAGTGACTGGTCTTAGTCAATCTATAGTGTCTTATAGCTTAGCCATCAAAGAAGCAGTTTGAGAAGTCAGATGTCTGCCCGAGAGTGGCAAGGCTGATGCTCAAACACAGCCAGCCAACGAGATCGAGCGGTAAGCTTACTTTTTAGCCGTTAATTTAATTACCACACCCACTTAATTAAAAAAAAAAAAGGCCCAGCAGCCAAAAAGTGATGCGGGCGGGCCTGAGAAACTAATATATTTTTTTTCCTGGCCTTATCAGTGCATCATAATGTCATTGATATCTTAATCGTGACAATTGTTTACTTTGTGTTATTTCATCAGAATTTTAATTATTAGTACAATAATGTAACAAGATGTGGCTCAAGATTTGACGAAGTAATACATAAATATTATAAGTATCTTGTCAATGGTACACATTTCTGTTTTTATGTGGCCTCTTATTCAGGCTATTAAATGGGATAGCCTGGGACACCAGCCCCTTAAATGGGTAGTGTACTGCCACAGCTTTTGATCGAATCCAGTCGTTGGTATCTAGCAAATTTCAACTCCCTTTCTCCTTAGTCTTGCTGAATATAAAGATGTTTGGCACAAAATCTGGATCGTTTCTAAAGCGAAACGGTCGACCAGAGATGAAGTGACGACCACAGCTTCTATTATGTTCATTTGGTTGCCATCAAGTAGCTAATTCTCGCTGGATTGATGCAAATGTTGATGGCTTGTATCCACTAAGATCGTCGCTCGGAAAACGGTAGAGTTTCACTTCCTTTTTTCTTACTGTAGCGACTTGCGCAACCAAAGGCACAACAGCTTGAAGGCATCTCTCAAGTTTTTCAGACTTTCATTTTGCCCTACAAAATGGCGGCTACCTTAGTCACGTGATCCATTCTACCGCCGAAATTGGCCACGCCCCCATAGGCAACCCGTCTATAGCACTGAGGTAAGTTATATGGGAGAATTTTACATGAGTAAGCCCAGTAGATAACGTTTCAGAGAACTTCTTGATTGGGTATTATGATGAATTATTATTTTTCATTTGAGAGAAATAATGCCAGATTGGTGTAACAAGATCTAGCTTGTAGCTATCAATAATGAGTAAGCCCCTTAATTTTGATGTGGTGTAAAATCCTCCCTTAATAATATGCTTGGCATGCAATAAATACTCAGGATTTTACACCAATTTTGTTGGTGTAAAATCGTCCCATGAGTTACTCTAGGTATAAAACTCTATTTTACACTAAAATATGAGGGTCCTACATATTTTAGTGTAAAATAGAGTTTTATACCTAGAGTAACTCATGGGACGATTTTACACCAGCAAAACCTAGAGTAACTCATGGGACGATCTTACACCAATACAACCTAGAGTAACTCCTTACCTTATGTAGTCTCGTTCACGGACCCGCCCCCTTTAGGGTGGAGTCTGGGGACTTGACCATCTCGCTCCGCTCCTACGTGGAAGGGCTGGTGCGCCAGACTAGGTACAACCGGACATTGTATTGTATGGTATTAAAGCAGTATGGTAAGCATGAATGAAACTACTAGCTATTCATGCACTATAATATATCCTACTACACCTGGTGTGTCTTACCTGGGCTAGCCTTTAATATCCCCAGGCCCTCTCTCGATCTCCCAGCATTTATTATAGAAGATAGAGAGAGGGCCTGGGGACACGGCTAGCTCAGCTAATTTCATCCAGACTTACCTTACAATGTCCGATTGTACCTAGTCTCGCGCGCCAGCCCTACGAAGGAGAGATTGCAACGGAGCGAGATGGCCAAGTCCCCCGACCCAGCCCCAGAGGGGGCGGGTCCGAAAACGAGACTACGTACTACATTAACTAATAGATACGTCATATCCGTGATTACTAGTGTCATGCAGGGCCTGTTTGGGGCGAGCCTGAGCTGAGCCTCTGAAAGTCTCTGTCAGTAGCTGAGACTCGAAAACTTTAACAAAGACATAGCACAATAGATCATGCAGACCACCGATACATATCCATGCAAGCAGACAATGACAGACAGTCTCATAGTGCTATGTAGGCCTATACATCTGCACGATAGCTAGTTCCCTCGACATAGTGTCTGCTAACAATCAAGAGAAAGTTAATTTAAGGTACCATTTAATTGCGTGGGCGTGAGCGTCAGGAATGGCTAATTCAATTAGCGAATCGTGAAGGGCCGTGGCCGAAGAGGCCATACGAGTGCTTTTGGTCGAAGGTGGGCGTGTCCAGAACCGGCCAGGGATGATTATGCGCGTGTAATTAGCGACCGGAAGTGGCCCCTGAAGAAAACACCGGTAATTGCCCACATCAAAGCAAGATCAAAGCATTCTTTCTTAACTATTAACCGCAACGACAAAAAAAAAAAAAAAAAAAAGCTAATTAGGCCTAATTAAGCATGTGGGCGTGTTCCTGGCACTGTGTGGAGTGTGTGCGTGTGCGTAAATGCAGGTTTTATTGCTTCCGATTGGGCGTGGCTTCACGGGCCAGTGCTTGGATATCGGCGCCTAAGACTTGGCCTCGGCGATAGGTGGGCGTATCCCGGATGCGGTGGTGACCTTTGAACCCTGCCAGGACGCTTTGGGGGCGTGGCAGGAGGTCAAAGGTGATGCCATGTCAGTTAATGAGGCACTGTACGCCGGTGCGATCAAGGGGACCATACGGCTGGACGGAAGCTGACGATGGTTTGAAGCGGATGTGGTTGCGATGACGTGTTGTTACTCCGCCCACACAGGAAATGAGGTGAGCTCTTGTGTGGGCGGTGTGGCAGAACGGCCTCCAAGTGTTTGTGTGTGTTTTGGCCTTGAGGAAGCTGTGTGTTTTAATTGGGATTGATTGTGGGCTTCCGGTGGACATCCGGTGGCCAGTTGGCACTTGATTGAGAATGATGGTCCTTGAGGCACAGGGTGGTGCTGTTTTGGGCGTGGCCTAGCCCCTCCCTTCCGGCTCGGCTTCCGGTCCATGGAGGATATTAAATGAACACTTCCGGCTCTAGCAGCCACACCCCTGAGACCTGTACAATTAAAAGGGCGTGGTTACACAACATGAACCTCACTAATGACTTTGATGTGGTTTAGGTGTCATATCCCCCACCTCACGCCCACGCAATTTAATGGTACCTTAAATTTAGCCTGCCTCTATTGTCAGAGTCAGTTAGCAGCACGTCTATCTTTATCGCATTCTTAGCTGGTCCTTGCGCTGTTGAGCTGACGACGAGCTCTGTCTCGCTCTCTCCTCCTTTGGAGTCCGGCGCGGTACAGCTTGATACCAACGGTACGCGGTAGCTCCTAGCTAGCTTACTACATGCAGGCACGAGTGTAAATTTGCAATTCACTAAATTAGAAAGGCATATATACGGCGCGTATGCTGACGCAAATGTTTTCATGCGGCCTTTTGAAATATACCGCGCAGCGCTGTACAATGTCTATGGCGGTTCGCGCGTGACGGACGTACCATACATAATAATAATAATAATATATGGATTGCGAGCGTTCACCTCGTCTATGTGGGGCTCGCTCAGGCTCGCCCCAATTATGTAAGGGGATCTTCTTGAATTTTGACCATATATTTGCTGCATGTTTGACCATAATAATATATGGGCATTCAGTAGCTCAAATACATGGTGAAATGCAAAATTTATATATTGGACCATAACTTACGTTTGACCATGTAGCTATTTGAGTTTGATCATATAAAATTTGACCATGTATTTGGCTTTGAGCATATTATATCGGCAACAATTTTGACCACATATTTGAGTTTGACCATAGCTATATCTGACTCAAGTTTGACCATATATTTGAGCTTGCCAATTTTATCAGTGTTGGAATGCCTTACCATGTAGCTTAAATGCTTAGTATAATATATTATAGTGATCTAACCTGTGAAACCGTTCATTAATAGTTATCATTAATATGAAGGTTATCAATACGTGCATATATCACATGTATATATACATGCATGGCCACAATTATATTATGCGATCACATGTACATGTAGCTACATGGCCACAGTTTTATATATGATATATATTTAATATGCATAAATGCAAAGGATGCAATGAATAGTACAAAAAAAACACCAGTACAAAGCATGTACCCATAAAGTAGTTAGTGTAATTATAATAATAATAGCTATTAGTTAGTGACATGATGCAGCAAGTGATATTTGAACGAGGCAGTTGATCATGAGGAACTTGAAGTTATGTGAGGTGGGAGAGAGTTCCAAAATAAAATTGTACGGGGGAAGAAAGAGTTTTGGAGCAAATTTGTACAAGACTGAGGTACCACGAACGTGTTGGTTGACTGTGAGCGTGTGAAATATGTTGTGGTGTAGGGTACAAGGGGAGCATTTGGAAAGACACAGTCTTCATTGACGATTTTATAGAGAAGGCCAAGGCTAAGACAGTTTCTCCGTGTCTTAAGCTCAGGCAGGTTACACGTTTCAATGAGGTCAAGGTATGGTACACCCGACTGCTTTGTGCATACTCTGAGAGCAAATTTTTGCACGTTTTCTAGTTTATATATGTCCTTGACAAGTTCAGGACTCCACACAGGAACAGCATATTCCAAGTGCGGTCTTACTATGGTTGTATAGAGTTTAGTTAGAACTTCAGGATCTGACCATTGGTAAAATTGTCTATAATATAGCATCCCAATTATCTTTCTAGTTTTGGCTACAATTTTGTCAATGTGTGGCGTCCATGAAAGATTGGCGGAAAGTACAACTCCCAGGTATTTGTATTCAAATACTCTTTCAAGTGGTTGACCATAGAGGTGCAGCACAGTTATAATATTATTATTGTGTGATCACATGTACATGTATAGTTCATCCACATGCTATAAAATATTATTATAATATTGTGTGGAGTGGTGTGTGCATACAGTAATTACTCCACACAAATCAATGCACAGGAAAAAAAGTGTGCTGGTTTTACACATATAGGTGTGCTAAGTCAATGTCTCCAGTTTTGACACAATGCACGTGTGCTGAAACTTGCACAGTGCTGAAGTTGCATATGTGCTGTTTGCATATTTGTGCTATTCTAGCATATGAAGTTGTGCTATTATTGATGTGTTGATTCAAAATAGTCACATGACATTACAAAACAATAGTTGCATATTTAATTAATTTTAGTACACGAAATAACGATAAAATACAAACAAATATTAAACAAAATGTCATAAAACACACGTGCATAATGTCATGTACCTATGTGCCTGGCAACTGATCTATTACAAACATAACAGCTGTCTATAACATACTAAGTCTTGAAGTTTGTAAAAGTAGAGTAGCTTCATACAGCACCTCCATCTTGGTTTCTTGAGTGGTAGCTACATGTACATGATGCCATATGCTGTAATGATAGAGAAGCCAAATAAACTTTTTATAACTATTACAGCATAAGAGGGAATGTATAATTATAGAACACCTTATACAAGCACTGTTACTAGCTTTTTTATACTGCTTTTGAAGACTGATAGTCTAAGACTTATATATGTGACATACGTCACGTTTTATTGGTATGGCTGTATTATAGCCTCTATCACACCTAAGTTCTTTTTATTGAGTCATTAATTAAAATAAGTACCTTACTAAGTTTTGATGGTTCTCAGGGTTTGAGGCTTAGACTGGTGACTTCTTGATCATAAATTTGATGACCTGCAAGTAGATATTTAAAAATATATATTATGGCTGTACCTTCTCTCTTAATTTCTCCCCTTCTTACTTTTGTAGCCGCTTAGTAAACAATATGCTAGCTATAGCACATAAGGCATGCACACGCAGCAGCTGCAGGTAGTAATAATATAATTATTATTTATAGAGTTCACTATTCAGTAATAGCTCACCATTTTCTGTGAAAGTACTGCTCAACTCAAGCTTCCTTTTCCATTTCTCATTAACCTACAAACTCCAGAGCTAGCGCTGTGTTCACTCCATTTTGATACAGAAAATAATTGTAGCTAACTTTTGACTTCTGCAGCTTTTTTTTAAATTTAGTGGCAGCTGTTCGGGAATGTTTCAGCACACTTAGTATTGTTTTAGCACACTGAGTGCAATTTCAGCACAGTACATGTTATGTTCATCACATGTAGCTAACACATTACATTCGTGTAAACAATTTTAGTCTACACACCAGTGTGCTGAATCTGATGTGCTGTTTGTAATGTGATAATTAATAACTAGCACACTGCTGTGTGCATTTAGCACATTTGCTGTGTTACTTTTGGAAATCAGCACACCTAGTGCAGTCTTAGCACACCAAATTAGAGCCAAACTACACGCCATTTTTTTCCTGTGTGGGTGCATACAGGGCTTCCTCCACAAAATTAATACCGTATGGCGGGTAATTTTCGTGGGGACGAATTTTCGTGGAAAGTCCGAAGAGGCCCTCAAAATTAATTTTCGTGGTTTTAAATTTCGTGACAGCAACAAGTACAGGGGCGTGGCACTGCTGCACTAACGATGAGGTAATCGATACAAGCGCTCGCGATCACCTACGGAGACTTGGACAAATAGCATGAGATAGAAGAAATTATCAGTGCCAAAGATGCTATCACTGTATCAGCTGGATGACAGTGGTTACTGTTGCTTGCTATACTGGAAAGTATTGGCCGCGCTGCCACGATGTTTGTGGCCACGCCCATCATCATGGACTCGCATTGTACCATATCACTGTAGGCATTAATTTTCGTGGGTGGGAAAATTTCGTGACTGCCAAGTCAACCACGAAAATAACTGTTTCTGCTGTATCCAACACCCTCAAAAAACTGACTACTGTTGGAAGCCAGCTAATTGTTAGAAGGAGGAGCAGATTTGATGATAGATCTAGATCAGGGAAATTGTACTACTGGTTTATCCTCAAGGGTAGTGAAAACGTGCTTTGTAAACTAGAAGGAGAATGGGATCGCGTCAATCTGCAGACTGATTGGAAGCTGGAAAGCTGCTATTACTCTACTGGTCGTGATGGTCAACAACAATCTGCAAACCAAACTATTGCAAACGAGAATCATAATGCACACTCAGGTACTTCGTCTCCTGATTTACCTCTTACATAGTTGCCAAGTGTCCCGGTTTGGCCGGGACAGTCCCGGTTTTAGTCTCGCGCGCCAGCCCCTCCTACCCAAAGAGGGAGAAAGGGTCTGGTCAAATGCCTATAGGGCCCGTGTCCCCGCGCACTCCCGCGCACTGTGTAGTGCGCGCCAATCAGATGCACGGAATAAAGTCACATGACTACGCGGGCATGAAAGGAATGCAACTTAATGATTGTGCGCGTGCGCGATCGTGCCCCAGTACAGTGGAATGTTAATTTAACTTTACGTTTCTTATTCACGCACACCAGAATTACGTGACGTCATGCATTCCTCGGCGACACAGGTCCTATACGCATTTGGCTAGACCCCTTCTCTCCGCGTGCGTGAAAGGGGGCTGGGGACGAGACTATCCCGGTTTTTGGCCCTATGTCCCGGTTGTGTCCCGGTTTACCTGATTTTGCAGCATTGTCCCGGAATCCAGCTCGATTGCACAAATGGAGGTGTGGCACAAGCATAAACTCAGTACACTATCGAATTTCAGTCCGTATATCTCGATGTTTAGTGGGTGTGGCAATACATAATCGGCCGAAAGTGGGTGTGGTCATCCGAAAGTGGGCGTGGTCAATGAAATTTCGCTCCCTCTTTTTTATATCACAAGCTTTTATCTATTGTTACTTCTTTTAATCTTACTCAAGTTGTTAAGGTTCCTACTAGAGTATGTAATAGTTCTTCTACTCTTATTGACCTTATTTTTGTATCCCCCTCCGTAAATATTGATTTGTGTTCTACGATTCCTCCCCTTCTAAAGTCAGATCATTTTGGTCTTCATTTACGTGTGCCCATGAGATATCGGAAGAAGTCGAAACCAATTGTCAGAAAGATCTGGCGGTATTCACTTGCTGATTTTGATCGAGCAGCTGAGTTATTGGACTCCATTGAGTGGGAGCAGGTTTTACCTGATGATGTTGAGTTATTCTGGGCAGCCATGAAGTCATATTTTCTGCAAGTGATGGAAATCTGTGTACCTCATGCAATGTCATTGATTAAGTGCAGGAAAAATATTCCATGGATGAATAGCACTATCAGTAAGAAATTAAGAAGAGAGACTCCTTCTTTCTTGTTGCCACTCGCTCTGGAAAACCAACTGACCGAATTAAGTACAACTCCCAGCGGAATAAAGTTGTTTCTATGATCCAGCAAAGTAAGCAATCCTTTTTTGATAAGATGGATTCAGCCAGTAACTCAAATAATTATTGGAAGTTTGTCCGCCGTTTAAACCATCAACAGTCACTGATTCCAACTCTCGAATGTAATGGTGTCTCATTTGAAGCAAGAGCTAGCAAGGCTGATGTGCTAAAATAATTATTTTTTATAATAATTTTAATCACAATTTTCCCGCTTTGCAAAACAGTGATTGTGCTGGAAAGTT
Organism: Cliona cf. orientalis; assembly: GCA_963930775.1. Taxonomy (NCBI): domain Eukaryota; kingdom Metazoa; phylum Porifera; class Demospongiae; order Clionaida; family Clionaidae; genus Cliona; species Cliona cf. orientalis. The sequence goes on from OZ005698.1 coordinate 6,017,099, forward strand.
TGAGTCCTTGAACAATGTGAATTGTCCATGGCAGAAGAACTGCTTTGCACAGAGGATGTTATTTTTGACCTTCTTGTTAATCTTGATACCACTAAGTCCGTTGGAAGTGATGGGATCTCGGCTAAAATGCTGAAATGCACTGCTGCTATATAGCATCTCCTCTCCGTTAATATCTCTATGTAATCTTTCTATCTCCACCGGTGTCTTTCCCTCAGCCTGGAAACAAGCTAGAATCGTCCCTGTGCCTAAGGGCACAAATAAAACCTTACCATCTGGCTATAGACCCATCTCGATCCTACCTGTTGTGAGTAAAATCATTGAACGCCATATTAAGACAATTATTGTCAAACATCTTGAGCACAGTGCACCAATCTCACCAAAACAGTGGGGATTCATAACATCCAAGTCTACCATTTCTGCACTAATCAAGGTGGTGGATGACTGGTCCAGAGCTCTTGATCAAGGGTTTGAGGTATGTATTGTGTTTTTCGATATAAGCAAGGCTTTTGATACTGTTCCTCACCTTCTCTACTTCAAGAAATGGAAAAACTTAATCTCAACCCATTCCTCCTAAGATGGATAGAAAGCTACCTGAGAGGTAGAACGCAACATGTTGTTGTTGACGGTTGCCAGTCACAGGTGTTACCAGTTATCTCTGGGGTTCCTCAGGGATCAGTTCTTGGACCATTGCTATTTATTTGTTACATAAATGATGTTGCGTCTGCTGCCTCCGAGGGGAGCGATATGAGTTTGTTTGCTGATGACATTGCTCTGTACAGAGTCATCAAGACTCCAGCAGATTATATTGCTCTCCAAGATGATGTTAACTCGGTATCAACTGTTATCTCTTCTAAGTATCTTTGCTTCAACAAGACCAAATGCATGCAGGACCATGTTGTTATCTAGAAAGCACATAAAGTCATGTCTACCTCCTTCTCTTCTGCTTGATGGTACTATATCCTGACGCAGGTTTCCAGCTACAAGTATCTTGGAATTACTATTACTTCAGATCTATCCTGGTCTCTTCATATCAACGGTCATATTTGTAATAAGGCCAGAAGGCTTGTTGGAATGCTGTATAGGCACTTTTACAAGAATTCTAATCCACACACCTTACTGAAATTGTATCTAGCCTATGTCAGGCCACACCTCGAGTACTGTTCGCATGTCTGGAGTCCTTCTCTTAAGGGTGACATTGATATTGTTGAGACCGTACAGAATTCGAAGTAGCTATGCTCAGATTAGCCAGCTCCTCATATCTGAATGTACCAAAGTTTAGGACCTTCTCTCATGGGCACTCCTTCTTTCCAAATACCATAACTCCATGGAATAATCTACCTAGTGATATTCGTGGATGTAACTCTCATCAATTTTTTAAGTCTAATGTCACTAAATACTTTAATAATAATAGGATGCATTAACCATTAGCATTATTGCTACAATTGTATCCCTGCATTGAATTTTATTGCAAAATATATCATACTAGGAGCATATGAGCCACCTGAAGGGCGGCGAAGGAGCGTCCGACTGCGTGTCAGATGTGTTAGGCGAAGTTCATTAGCAATGCTTGACCTTATATGGAGTGGCCAGCTGCAGGGTATTTCCATTGGTTAAGCTCCATAGTGATAGCACCGCCCGTAGTGCACAGTCTACAACCACACTACAGATTAAGTCAATTAGCTAGTACAGTGTGGCTTGTACAAAAGTAATCTGCTATGCACCGCACCAGCTGCACGTTCCAAATAAGGAAGTGTAGCCTTAAGTACTTCGCCTAACACATACTACAGCCAACCCTACGGTAGTCGGACGCTCCTTCCCCGCCCTTCGGATGGCTGATATGCTCCTGATCATACACACACAAATAAAAATTAGCACCCCTCAAAAATTACCCGCCATACGGTATTGTAAGGCTCGTTTGCGGTAACCGCAACCGCCAGCGCGGCGCCCTCCACTAATTTTTGCATTGTGCCTATGTGGGTTAAAGGTCAATTGCTCTGCTGACTCGGCAGAAATGGCTCTTACAATGCCGGGAGAACTTGAAGACAGTGTCTGGAGAGGCGGTCAGGAAAACGGTACTTTTACGTTACCTTAAGAGTCTAGAGAGGTTTATCGTGATGTAAGCTTAAGTAGCTGATCTGCCGGGTTATTTCTTCTGAAATAATCCAGGCTACTATTTATGAGCGTGTATAGTCCGTACTTAAGCTAGTCAAAACCATGTTTTTTGTTGTATCTATCTTTGTATGCTAGCTATCCAAAAGCAATCCGATGAAAAGTTAATATAGCTTATTGAGAAAGTATAGATGGTGTTAAGGCTGGCTAACAACGCATGGAAGTAGACCGCCTCCTTGAGGTTACCTCGCCAGAGTACAATCGTTTAGGAAGCCACCAAAGTGTCTGTGACGTCATTTGGAGGGCTTGGTCACCATCTTTGTGTAGTACAAGGGTAGTAGTTTCTGTTGGTACTCCACTTTATCTATATGTCATTCAGAAGTGAAGATATCAACATCTAAAGTTACCCTACTTTTACGTGCATTTTACTCTAAGACTTCCCAGTCCTTAATGCACCTGAGGAGGCTTGGTGTCCCCTAATATTACCGTAAAAGTTCTAATTACAGCGCCACTCTAATTTAAGTGCCACTTGGCATTGTATCATATTTTTTCTGTTCTAAATATAGCGCCAACCTCCAGTTAGAAATATTAAAACTGGCGCTTATAATTAGAACGTGGTAAATGCTGCGTAACAGCCCATAAGCATCTTCGGGATTATCATGCTCCCGCTGTGTTGCTGGTGCTTCTCCGACTGTAGGAGTCCAAATAGCTTGGTACACATGAAAGCCACGTACCACAGCATAGAAGCTGACTTCAAAATCACCCGGCATATCTGTAACCGGTAAGTACAGGTACGGCGCGATTCTAAGCACAGCTAGCGCGTTCTAATTAGTAAGCGCCGCCCTAATCTAAGCGCCACTGGCTACTTAACGCAATTTTTACGTTCTAATACAAGCGCCACACGAAGATTAGAATTATTTTTTTTGGCACTGTAATTAGAACTTTTACGGTAATTATAGTACAAATTTAATTGCTAATTTGAAGCTTGCATAATTGGCTAGTTATGACTATCATAATACATCACTTGGCAGCCATATGAATGCATGACAGACTACAATGTCAAGATGTAATAAGGAACACACCTAGCTCATAATAGGCAATGTACAATACCTTCTTCCTACTGGTATGTACTAAAACAACAAGGGTCAGCCCCCACATGTGATGAATAATGGGAATGGGACTTTGTGTTGCAACATGAAACACAACCATGAATGTTTGTGTAAGCAAGGTCCTCGAACGTCATATCTACACCTTGATCATAGATCACCTCCCATAGTTGCCAACAGTCCCGATTTGAGCGGGACAGTCACGATTTTGAGGCTGTTTTCACTGTCCCGCCCGACAGACACTTTCATCAAAGGAATGTCCCGACAAAGCCCAAAAGTACCACAATAACATTTGTGACCCTCCACGAGGAAACCAAGCATAATGCGCGGAAAAAAATTTTTGAGTTAAGGCCACCATTACCAACTACAACCTTTGAACTATTGCTCCAGCAAATTTGAAGTCTCTAGCCCGTGTAGTCATGGAGATATGAGCCAAAATATACCCGGATCGCCCGTACTAAAGTATTGCAAAAAATTGCAATGAACATTGCTACGTACGTTGCACGCGGAAGTCCGTATATTTGCCGTTCATGGTAAATACGTGGCCCCGCCCACTAAGTCAAAGAGCCAGATGGCTACCAAAATGTTGGAAAGAGAGCAGCAGCCGGCGTTTCGATGGGAAAGAACGAAAAGATAAGCGTGTCTATAGATGGTTAGTATACAAAATCGAAGAAAGAAGTGACTGCAGTGTATTTTCTGTGCAGCTGCCGTGCTTGCCTACCTGCAACTATGGCAACGGCTCCGTATCATGGACGATCAATGTTAGCTACACAGCCGACGTCTTTGAGCCATAACTCGGTAAGTATAGCATTCTAGAAGCTACAAAGCAGATTTTTGTGTAGAGGAATGATTCCTCTATCGATCTATACCAAAAAGTGAAAAACGATAATTATCACCTTGGGCAACTATTTTCGCCTGTATCTCAGATTGATATCCAGCGCATTATGCTTGGTTTCCTCGTGGAGGGTCACATTTTTATCATTACAAACTTGCAGAATAACACTCAGTTTTGACATTTTCTAGCCTGTAAAACGGTCCCAAACGGCCAAGATCTTTCATGATCTTCAGCTCAGTGCTGCTAAATTGACGATCCAAATTTCGACCACACCCATGAATTTCGTTTTATTAGAGAATTTGAGGTGGGCGTAGGCCGTGATGTGGGTGTGGCACATGCATAGAGCAGCATGTCCCGGCCAGTAAACTCAGGAGGTGGGCAACTGACCTCCAGCACAGTCATCCTCTGTCAGCTTTTCAGTGGGGTTTCCTGGAGGGTAGATCAACTGTCACTGCTCTACTCCAAGTGTCAGACCAGTGGTTCCAGGCCTTAGAAGATGGGCATGATATATGTGCTGTCTTTTTCAATTTCCGGAAGGCCTTTGATTCTGTGCCACATGAACCCCTGATGGCCAAAATCTACTCTCTCAATCTTGACGAACGTATTAACGTATGGATTAACAACTACCTCGCCAACAGGCGTCAAGTTGTTGTCGTCAACGGGGCAGAATCCTCTGATGCGATGGTTTTGTCTGGTTCCCACAGGGCTCTGTGCTAGGCCCTTTATTGTTTCTCATCTACATAGATGATTTGCCCTGTGTGGTTCAGAGCCTCCTCTCCAAAGTTAACTTGTTTGCAGACAATATTCTCCTTTACCACCTCATATCAACTTCTATGGACTATGTTGTCCTCCAACAAGCAATTTGCCTAATTGAAGAGTGGTTGGCATCCAACTTCCTGAGTTTCAATGCTATAAAATGCAAGTACATGGTTGTATCGCGAAAACAATTTCCAATAGTTCCGCCACGTCCCTTGGAACTATTTAATACTCCAATGCAGAAAGTGGACTGCTGCAAGTACCTGGGGCTTCTGATAACCAACAACCTGACTTGGTCAGCCCATATCAATTCAATTTGCTCTAATGCCAGAAAAATTCTTGGACTAATTTACCGACGATTCTATGCTTCTTCAAACCAAGAGACACTTAAACAACTGTATATCTCCCTGGTTAGACCACACCTCGAGTATGCTTGCCAAATTTGAGATCCACACCTTGCTAAAGATAAGAAAGTGCTGGAGGATGTCCAGAAGTTTGGCTGCAGAGTTGCTTCCCGTCAATGGGATTCGAGCTATCATGATTTACTGGAGCTTTTTGAACTCCCCACGCTGGAGGAACACAGACTTCATCTCAAACTCGGCTTGATGTATATGATTGTTCACAATCTCTGCTACTTTCCCAGTACTCCCGAGTTTCGGAACACTTTTTCTGGTCTAAGAAACCAACATCCATTCCAGTTTGATCCACCATTTGCCCACACAAATTCTTATAAGTTTTCCTTTTTCCCCACACAATGTCAGTCTGGAATTCATTGAACAGTGAGTGTGTCGCATCTTCCACATATAAACTCTTTATTGAACAGTTAAGAAGTATGTAATTTTTTTCTGTAGTATGCTATAATATATATATTTATTGTCACTTAATTTTTGGGTGCACTTAACATTAGTATGTATGCTATTGTGTATCCGTTGCTGAGAATGCATAAAGTATTATAAACAAATTATACACTAAGTAGAAATTACACACCAGGGGCGTACCTTAGTTGTTTCCTCGTTGCCCGGAAACCCCCCTTGGCAGTCAGATTCAGCATTATCTTAGTATGACTTAGCTGCTATAGGAAACCCCCTTGGTTTCCAGACTCCATCTGCAGGCACTAAAATCTCCAGGGGCGTACCTTAGTTGTTTCCTCGTTGCCCGGAAACCCCCCTTGGCAGTCAGATTCAGCATTATCTTAGTATGACTTAGCTGCTATAGGAAACCCCCTTGGTTTCCAGACTCCATCTGCAGGCACTAAAATCTCTTAAAACTTAGCTTAGAACTCTCCTCTGGTGTTTTTCCTTGTGTTTCTTTGCTAAAATCTTCGAGAATCTGACAAACTGTTACTAAAACATGCTAAACGGCGATCGTTAATTAGAGGGCGTGGCCCCAAAAGTGGGCGTGGTCGCTCAATTTTTCGCGCGCGCTTCGCGCGCAACTACTTAGAAACCCCCTGTATTAAATCCTGGGTACGCCCCTGCACACTAAGTAGATAAATAAAAAGAATGAAAATTCACGGGGAGTTTGGGAGTACTTGGGAAGATAATTTTTATATGGGCACGCAGAATGGGTCGAAACTAGAGATTTGACCTTGGGGAATTTTGATTCATGCCTTATAATTAAAGTTACGGCGCTTTAAAGTTTTCCCATGTGTTTGTACAGGGAAGCCATGCGTTTGCAATGTTTTCCGCCCACGCGCTACGTGAAAAACGGGGAATACCCGTGGTGTGCGTTATTTAGAAAAGTTTTCAAAATTGGAGTATACGTTGTTTGCTTGCTTTGTATAGCTCTACTGTACATTCTAGGTTGTTTACTTGCTTTGTATGGCTCTACTGTGCATCCTAGGTGTATTCTGTGGTTTTCTGGACAATTTTTTTCTGCTTAGTGTGCACGCTAGCTTGTTATACACTAAGTAGAAAAAAATATAGAACAGGGAGGTTGGGAGCATCTGGGGCCAAAATTTTTGCACGGGCACGCAGAATGGGTCGAAACTAGAGATTTGACCTTGGGGAATTTTGATTCACGCCTTAGAATTAAAGTTACAGCCCTTTTAAGTATCCCCATATGTTTGTATAGGAAGCCACGCAGTTGCAATGTTTGAATCCCGGTGTGCGTTATTTAGAAAATCGCTAGGCCAGTACATGCATAGACTACCATGCAGCTGATATTGTATCCAGAGGCTTGCTGAATGGATGAAGAATCAGCCACAACAGTAGCTCTCCCATTTTTTGCTGAGGGGTAGGTGGGGTAATACAGCTATAGTTTTACATTATGCATGCATGGATGTGTGGGAAAGTACATGGAGTTGAGAAACATAAGGCCATATAAAATAACTTACTTGATTCTCATCCCCACCCGTCCCAATTTTTACAGGCCGCCTCTATGAATTTTATTGCTATCGCGCGTGCGCAGTAGCGACCCTTTACCAAATAATATTATCTCGAAAATATGCTCCAGATACTGCTCTTTCTAGTGTCCTGATGAGTAAAAAATAAAAATAAAATGTCTCCTCCCGCCCCTATTTTTTGGAAAAAGGTGGATGAGTGCTTTTCTCCTAGCCTTGTGTGTGTGCTGTGGTGATTTTGAGTACTAGTAGCATGTAACGTGTTGCAGGGGCCACTGGTACTGAGCCTCAATTATGGCATTCCACCAATATTTTGTGGTGTTTTATTTTTTTCTGCTTAGTGTATCGGCTTGCTTGATTAAACAGTAAGTAGAAAAAAATATAAAAAAATAATTCACAGGGGGGTTGAGAGCACCTAGCACTACTGGAAAATGCTGTAGGAAATGTGTTTTGAAAGTATATGAATTTTCCACAGATCAGGGGTAATTCTAATAGTAGGAATTGTAGTGGAGAAGTGTGCGAAATTATGCGCGCGTTTTTCTTGGGAAACCATTGCGATACCACTGGAAAAGTATGATAATACTGTTGAAATTACCCTGTTGGTTTTATATCTATTCTTGGGTATTGTTGGAAAATATATTGTAATTCAATTGGAAATCACGGTTTAGATATGTTAAAAACGTGTTATAATAATATTGGAAATAAAATGATAATCACTAAATAAAAATAATATAATATTAATGATCACAAGGAAAATAATGATATACATAGATCATAATATTATTATAATAGTGATGAAGTGAAAAGAATCATGAATAATAATAATATTATAATGAATGAAGTGATAAGGATTAAATAAAGAATATATTGAGCATGCATTGTGATGGATAAAATTTTAATATACATGTACATGTCATAATATATTATAGATATTATTATAGCAATTCATGATCAAGTTAATTATTAACCTTATTCGTTGTAAATGAGGCGATCCACCTGGGTGGGATTGGCCCTCCGGCTCCTGGTCTTCACGGCCAGTCATTCCCTTTAATATAATATTCTGTATACATACCTGCAAATTGGTTAGAATACATAATTATTATTTATTATTAGTAATGTCATATAATATTAAAAGTGTACGACTTACCATTAATTTTCATCAGGGACTTGATAAAATTAATGTTGTAGATCCCAGGACTACTCCCTTGGGCACAGTGTCACTATAGAAATTTTAGAAATATACCTATCAATAACTGCAAGTACATGTGTACACTCACCCACTTAAAATTAGCGTTTCCGGACGATCGACCTGTGGCAATATAAAAGCAGCCATAACTTGGCAATGGAATTAGCTATGAACAGGAAACACAAACTACGAGTTAGCTGAGTGAATGGCCTTTCTTCTGAACCTTGAATCAAGCTAATCGGTTTACCACATGCTTTGCGATTTTGATTTTTAGCTCTATGGAAATTTGTATGTAAAAATCTATTTTAGTGCGTAACTCGAACAAGCTTTGTCCTTTCAATAAGAAACATCCAGCGCTGAATAGGCCTCATCGAGAGGAAGCTATTGACACCTTAACCGTATGAATTGCTATTGCCGCCACTTTGTGATATCGAGCCGAAAAATCCGGCGTCCGGAATCGCTACTATAATTAACATTAATTTTAGTTGTAGTACTACCCCATATGTGCAAACTTAGCTACACAATCTCAATCATAATTAGTGCAAATTCGTACAGATACGCACAAGGGTTGTCCCGAAGGGCATGATTCACATCCACATACACACGCGTCCATTTGCACACGCACACATACACAAACTAACTTCAAGTTAGTGGAGTTGGAAAGGGTTGATTCCTCCACCTCTGGTGATGGGTCGACTGCTTCTGAACTCAAAGGACCGGCGTCGCTCGCCATCTCCTGCAGCTAAGATCTTAACGTGTCAGGATTTCCTCGAACCAGCTTCTACAAAACTCCATCCATCACCGTCTTCTTGGTTCTGTACTGACATCTATTTTGAGACAAACTTTTATAGTCCAAATGCACCTGTAAGTCAGTAGCATATTCAATAAATGATCAACACCTTTGACAATTGCAGTTCAGCTAATACGAACTGTATGCGTATTAAAACGATCCAAAGCCCAGCAGTCTCTATGGCCATTGATGTTCTTACTGGGACCACCAAGCCGAACAGGAGGCGTCTTCACGAATAGTATTCTCGGTTGGTGCTTGGGCGTATTTTGGCTTAAACTCTCGCTCGCTTCTTAGGCCATACCAAGTTAATTTTTTGTTTCTCGGATTCGGCGGGTCTGTTTTTGGCTGATTTGAAAAAAAAATAAAAAAATTTTAATTAACATTCCTCACATTATGATAGTGACAGGCCAGGAGTACTTTTCAAAAAGAGCACTCTTGGTCTACTACTGATAGTGCTATAAGCTACACGATCATCAAAACTGCTCGAGAATACAAGTATTCACTACTAAAATGATAGCTGGCTGTCTGTGGACTGGTGATGCTCACGATTTACTAGGCCACACCTCCTGTTAATTAGTTTTTTTTTATTTTCATGCCGACCACCCTGGTCTGTTTCCAGCTCCTGTTTGTCCGAGAAACAAAACATCAAATTGGTATGGCCTTAGTGTGGCGAGCGAGAGAGGGTTTAGCTCGCTAGACTATAGTTAGCTATCCTTGAGGCTACATTCTTCACGATAAACATGACCGTGTAAATCTAACAATACTTAGTTTCTGTGTATAATTTTATAAAGCATCCCGGCACCGCTGCCAGTGCATGCATACGTGATTTGTAGCTTACCTCCTGCCTGAACTCTAAGTTTGCAGACAAACCCGAATCGATCCTCCTTTCCTCAGGTACTCATTTTCAATGTGTAGATCTCCACTACTCAAGGCCTTCCTTATAGAGAGCCCGGCATGTTTGACACAATAGATTTTGAATATTGCTGACTCAGCTTGGATCACATGCCTTGCACATGCACTACTTTTCAACACTTTTGCAATACAATTCACACATTATTATTGAATTTAAATGTTTCCAACACTTAATAACTATTTCCTATACGATTCTCACACTCTAGAAAATTCCTATACATGAACTCGGAATGATATTTTTCCAACACTCAAAAATTTTGGTTGCTTTTCCAACACCGTGGTAATTCCTACATGAACTCGGAATGATATTTTTCCAACACTCAAAAATTTTGGTTGCTTTTCCAACACCGTGGTAAAACACGCACTCTTTCGAATTCCAACACTGATAACATTTCTGATACAAATCAGATGTAGCTGAATCTTATTTCCTATACGATTCTCACACTCTCAAATATTCCTACATGAACATCAATTATTTCCTATATGATTCTCATACTCTCTAAAATTTCCAACATGAACTCAGGATAGCATGTTGGAAAACATCCGTGTTTAATACAATTTTCAGATACAATGTCATCAATGTTAACACTTTTTCAACACTATTATTATAATTTTCCAATAAACTATATCCAGTAGTGTAGGTGCATAATTTTTATATGGGCACGCAGAATGGGTCGAAACTAGAGATTTGACCTTAGGGAATTTTGATTCACGCCTTAGCATTAAAGTTACGGCCCTTTGAAGTTTCCACATATGTTAGTACAGGGAAGCCATGCATTTGCAATGTTTCCGCCCACGCGCACACATAAACGTGACGACCTTTACCAACTTTTTGACAAAATTGAAATTTGGGCTGCCTGCTTGCATTGTATGGTTCCACTATGCACCCAGCTCGATTATATGGTGGTTTTTGGACAAATATTTTTTCTGCTTAGTGTTCAGGTCGCCTTGTTACACACTAAGTAGAAAAAAAGACAAAATTAATTCATGGAGGGATTGGGAGCACTTGGGAATGTATTTTTTACATAGGCACGCAGAATGGGTCGAAAAACGAGATTTGACATGAGAAAATTTTGATTCACGCCTTAGAATTAAAGTTACGGCCCTTTAAAGTTCACCCATATGTTTGTATAGAGAAGCCATGTCTTTGCAATGTTTTGAGTCCCGGTGTGCGTTATTTAGAAAATCGCTAGGCCAGTACATGCATAGGCTACCATGCAGCTGGTATTGTATCCAGAGGCTTGCTGAATGGATGAAGAATCAGCCACAACAGTAGCTCTCCCGTGCACACCTATATGTTACATAATATTATGGTTAGTCTGAGCCTTAATTCTTCTCAGAACAGAAGGATGGCTTCAGTTGGAACATCTGCACTAGCTATATTAAAATACTGCCATAGATCAGAGGCGGCTGAGAGTAGTTCAGTTTGGGGGGCAAAGTTAGTCAAATAAGACATTCACAAGCTTGATACAGTGTCAACATAATAATATTATAATAATATACAATGTCATACTATATTACTAGCTACAATAATAGCTAGCTAGTAGCCTTCCACTTTGGGAGGGCGGTTGCCCCTATATACATGTAGTAGCTACCCCTCCTGTTCTGCCTCCCCTGTAGTTCTATAGGTAAGCTGCATGAGGGTGGATCGGGTTATAAGTAGTGCATGGAACTGACCACCCATTTACATTCCATGCATTCTGGTATAATACTGCTGAGTAATGTATAGACCCTACACCCATGTGGGGATTTAAGTACGGTATATTAATTTTAATACCATAATTCTCATACTGTAGCATGCAGACTATCCACAAGGAGATTATTTCAGAATTTAACCTCTCAAAATATAAAATTTCAAAGATCTTGGCATACTCTTGGCATTTCAGAGAAAACTTTCGTTAGTCACAAGTTTGAGGTCAGAGGTCAGGTTTAATTACGTTCTGAGCATGCGCAATAGGTTTTCCGAGATAAGACTTGATTACTGACCTAGGACAAACCGGCCTACCGACCCTATCCTTAGGAAAGGTCAGCCCGAGAAACAGAACATTAAATTAAAGTGGCCTACTAGGAGTGTGGCAGCTAAGCCGCTAAAGTTACAGGAATCTAGCCGACTTTTTATACTGTTTGATCAAACAAATCTCCTCCATTCCAATCCATCAGAGGATTCTCAAGAGTGCAGCTTATGATCCACTGAAAAAAACCATGCATGCACTTCCTCTTAAGCTAGCTATAATGGGCTATTCCAATATATAAAGATACACCCCCACGGAAGACTAAATTTTGATTTATCCCCTCAGGAAGCCTAATTATTGACTTTAACCATCAAGAACCAATTAAAAAGACGACTTGACCCCTCCAAGACTCATTAAAATGCAACAAGATGCAGTGTCATTTGCATGATAACCCCCTGGATTCAGTATTGTCTTCATGGTAACCATCTAGATTTCATTAAAATTGGGTACTTACCCATCAAGATTTCATTAAAAACCTATTTTTACCCGTCAAGAACTCATTAAAATGGCATAAATTTAGACCCCTCAGAAGTAATTATGGCTCTTCCGTGGGGGTGTATCACTATTTAATGGAAAAGCCCAATAATTATTATTATAGCTAGCTGGTCTGGAGTTCTTGATCATTTGCAAGGCAGTGAAGTGTGTACTCTATGTAATTTGTTGATCTACAGAAGGCTTTCAAGTGAGATTATAGCTGAGATAATTAACCCTCGGCGCATGCGCGAGGGTTATGGTAGTTGGTTTGTCTGTCTGTCTGTCTGTCTGTTACCACGCTAGCTGCTACATACCTCGTTTGCGAGTCCAATATGCGGTATTGCAAGGTTCCTTATGGCGTTCACAATTCATGATTTGTGTGGATTTCTCCGATAACGCTTTGTTCGCCAGTTTTGGCGTCATTTTCCGATTCTAAGCTTCTTGACTTTGCCCGAGCTAGCGATAGCATGACTTAACGTATAATAGGTTGCGCGCTATATACGGTATGTACGTCTATATAACCCTCAGCGCATGCGCGGTTGCATCAATATCGCCGCTCAGTCCACCAGCAAGCGTTTGACGATCGTGGCTTCTTTTCAATTCTAAGGCTTAGCTGCCTGTATTCTTGTGGTACCCTTTGACTCTCTGGCTTGTATATGCATGCATAGAATTACAGTGCTTGAAACCAAGTGAGTAGCGATAATATTGGACATGCAATATTGCTCAGTGTACTTCAGTCTTGTGCCAAGGCTTTGCATTATAGTCCTTCAAGTTAAGATGTAGCTAGCTAAGTCCCCAAGAATTGGAGGTTGGGCTACAGTGAGGGAAGTTGAGTTGACATCGACACCACTGTGACAGTGTCGAGTTCGATACAACACGCTATAGGGTTGTTGCTGCTATGACTCAGAGCTGTTGAACCGTCTTGATGATAACACTGCTGTGCAAGTATAACATTAGCCTCATCCCTGTCTCACCCTGGCCCCAACCCTTTTAAATTAGCTATATGGCTACCCCCTTTTCTGCATGCAACTGTTGAATTGAATCATGTAGCTAGCTAATGCCATGCAGCGCCCCGAGGGTTTTGTGCTCGAGAGAGCTATAGTTTTTGCCAGCATGCATGTATACCCCATAAGTGCCTTTTGGATGACTCATGCATGGCCTGGATTATGCAGAAGGATGATATTGTGCAGCAGCCACAGTTCCCACCTACAGTTTGGACACAAATGGGATTCAAATTTGCCAATATGAATTTTACAGAAGACATGGTATGTTCATGGGAAAGTATCTAGTTTAGAATTACTTTTCAACTGTTATGCACAGAGATCGAAGCAGCCATCAACCTCCCAGTAGTGAGAGACTACCACTACAGCAACAGCCTCCAAGAAGCAGTGTGGCTACCCCCAGAACTACACAGCATCAGCTGAGCTCTTCTACTGCTGGACAACAAACAAAACTTGGTAGGCAGTCACATCTGATTCATGCATACACGTGGTGCACATAATACTATTATTATGATGTTGCATTGCATACACTATAATACAATGTCATGGGAATACCTTCTCGGTATTGTTAAAGACTTAAGGCATGTGGCATGTTAAATTTCATGTATCTTGTGGGCATAAGCTCGTTAGCATTAAATTTTTTTTTTTTTTTTTTTTTTTGTCTATAATACTTTATGCAATATAAGCATAGGATACACAGTAGCACAAAGTACTAAACAAGTGTGCACCCAGATAAATTATATTACAGTAACTAATTAAACAGATGTACGAGAGTTAAGATGGATTACAAGAAAGAAGTACATAAAATTAATGTCTTAAGTTACGCATAAATGATGAATATGATTGATTTAAAACACAGTTTTCGTCCAGCATGTTCCAGGTGGAGGAGGTATGTGGAAAGAAAGAGTAAAAGTAAGAATTAGTATGAGCCAAAGGGATATAGAGCTGCTGGGAGTGTGAACTCCTACCACTGGAGAAACTGCGGTATTCCACTGAGCCTTCTGGAAAGAAACACAAGTTGTGTAGAATTTTGAATAGTAATCCAAGTCTGAGCTCTGTACGTGTCTCTTCAAGGGGTTTCAGGTTAGCAAGTTCTAACAGCTCGTCATAACTACTGTCCCACTGAGCGGTTACTACTTTCAGAGCAAACTTCTGGACACTTTCGATTGCTTTCTTGTCTTTAACCAAATGAGGGTCCCACACTTGACATGCATACTGCATGTGGGGTCTAACTAGGGACAGATACAGCTGTTTCAGTGAACTCTGCGAGGTCTGTCCATAAAACCTCCTGTAGAGGAGACCCAGTACACGGCGTGCCTTAGTGCAAATGTTGCCAATATGAGAAGACCAAGATAGATCGTTTGCAAGTAGCACACCCAAGTATTTATAGCTGTTGACTCGCTCCAGTTCATTCCCAAGCAGTTCCAAGGGCTTTTCTGGAAGTGTGGGTGCCCTCTTACGAGAGACAATCATATACTTGCATTTCATCGGGTGGAGATAAAGGTAGTTATTAGTTGACCATTGCTCAATGGAACTCACCATCTCTTGCAGTACAATATAGTCTTCTGCGGAAGAAATTACGTGATACAGCAGAACATCATCAGCAAAAAGATTCACATAGCCAGATACAGCACTTGGGAGATCGTTAATATAAAGAAGAAATAAGAGAGGACCAAGCACCGAACCCTGGGGTACTCCAGAAACAACAGATAGTGGATCAGATGTTTCGCCACCAACAACAACTGTTTGACTCCTGTAAGAGAGATAATCCTGCAGCCAGCAAAGGATGGTATGATCTAGCTCAAGACCTGTAAGCTTAGCCATTAGTGGCTGATGAGGTACGGTATCAAAGGCCTTCCGGTAATCAAAGAATACTGCACATATCTCTTTGCCTTCTTCCATCATCTTCAGCCAGTCATCAACACACTTTAGAAGAGCTGTCACTGTTGATCTTCCCTCTGTAAATCCCCACTGAGAGTCAGAAAAAATAAGACGAGACCGTAAATGTTGGGTGATCAGGCTATGGAAGTGTGTTTCAAGTAATTTACTCAAAAGAGGAAGTAACGATATCGGCCGGTAGTTAGAAGGAGAATGATGTGTCAATGTGACAAAAAATTTGACAGGCGTGGTGAAATTTTCTCCTGGCTATGGTACTCACAAAAATTGCGAATTAATGACATAAAGTTCGAATTATTAACGAAGCTAGCCATAAATGGAAGGACATTGCCAAGTTAATTTGCAATGATGTTAACGTGACGATTAAATTAGAGGAAAATTTCCGTGGTGATTCTAATGAGAGCCTCAAACGAACATTCATTGACTACTTCATTAACAAGAAACCACAAAGGTATACCCAGAACTGGAATGGACTAATAGAATTATTGGAGGATGTTGATCTTGAAACACTTGCTGAAAAAGTAAAACATGCACTTTTATGTGTGTAGGCACTAGATAGTAGTATCGTTAGCAGTTTCTTTCAAATTACTAGTATTTATAGCTACATGTCTAACAGTCTGAGAACTTTAAGCTAGTGAATACTTTTCCCCTTATATAATTAATTTTATTAATGTAGAATGTGTGCAAATATTTGCTGATAATTCCGTACTCATCTATAATGGAAAGCTTTAGAAATATCATTGTTCACTTCGCCAGATCAAAAGCATTATAATTGCAAAGAATGCGATACATTTCCCGCTGTTATAATAATAATGCATGTAAATGTGTGTATCACTGTAAAAAACTGGCAGTATAAGCTAGTATATGTATGGTAGTATATGTTTGTTATTCAGCTGTTATAAGTCCGCTTATATGTGATAGTGACATAAGCTTGTTTTAAGCTAGCTTATATGGTTAGAAGGATATAAGCTGGAGCCAATAACACTCTTATATTGTTAGAGGGTATAAGCTGGAGTCAATAACACTCTTATTTCAATCTCATATGGTATAGATCTATGCTAGGTATAAATATATGCTTATATCAAATCCATACTTACTATCAGTACCTGCCCCTCCCATTCCCTGCTGGTCCTAGCCCCTCCCTCTCTCTCCAGCTGGGAGGGGTGGGGCTAGGTTATCATCGTGGAGCTATGACATCATTAAAACTCGACATAACCTTCACGAAGATCTTTCTTGCATTGACGCTACGAGTACTGTCGATGTCAGTCAGACTGTCACAGAGAAGATACTCAGGTAGTCTAAGGACTGGGTACGCGCACGCGCGAGCGGGATCACGTGCGCGATATACCTAGCAATACATTTAGTCACATGATCACTATCATGGCCATAGAGTAGCTGTATAAAGGCTGAAGGTTGCTGAGGCGGCGATGAAGACGCTTAGCTACGAAGATATCTCCGTTGCACAAAGCGAATAACGTCGATTTTAAGCCCTACTACCCGGGGGCAAGAAGGGCTGTTCAACGGGACGGGAGATATTCAGGTAAATAGCCCTCCAAGATCGGTACATTTATCACACTTTGTGGTATTCTAGCTTAGTAGTATGACAGATCGACTTGCCCCCGTGATATTTATTAGTTAGGCATATGAATATTATCTAAGGCCTGGAGAAACAGTCGTCCAGACTGATCTTCACCGCCGCCTTTGGCGATTTTATCTTCAGAATAGCCATTACTCATGACGTCACCAGGAGGTAACTAATTAGTGGGCGTGGCTATAAATTGGTTTGTGGTTAGAGAAATGGTTGCTCTACATTATGGTGCAACTTTCTTGTCCATATGATGTTGTCTTCTAGACACTAAACAAGCAAAGATACAGCTTAAAATCATGAGTCTGAATGGGTGTCCCAGTCCTTAGACAACCTGAGTATCTGATCACCGTCAGTGAGGCTCAGCTAATCACGCGGCTGCTCTGCCGAGTCAGGCTCGATTCCGCCCGAGTACATACCCCGAGTCGCCCCATGTTTTGAGCTACGTCTACCAACCATTGTCATGATATCCCGGCCATGCAGGCGTCAATAACGGTACGATCCAGCCCGATTCGCTGGAAAGCCGGCTGATTACATTCATTAAGTGTTTTAGTATGCCATCTTATTGTGAATAGGTGTGCTCTTAATAGAAATACCCTCTGAGTACCTGTCCCTGCTTTGCAAGATGATCATTCTCTCCCTGGATATTGTCGAACAGATCATCTGAGACTCCAGTCTCCATGGTATGTAGAATTATATAGTATACCAGTATTTACTGTAGTGCACTCAGATGAGCCAATTAGGTAATGACAAGCCAGCGTACTTTTTAATAATCACTGTCTGAGATCATACGATCATTGGATAAATTTATGTGACTTGTTAACCGAGTCCCCCCACTATCACCCTCCAGTGCTAACAAGATTTTAATAATGAGAGGCATTTTCTCCCAGATGAGTGTCACATATTCAGTGCCTATAGAGAAGTACGAATGGCAGTCTGAAAACACAAACACTCACTTATGCATCTTGAAACATATACAGCATATTATTATCATTTAATGGGGGGGGGGGGGTCCTCATTCATTCATTCATCCTGGTTTCAACCACTCTAATTCTACCAAAAGGCTTACCAGCATGTAATCAGCCGTACACAGGTTCAAGACTTGTCCAAACCCGTTTCAGCCAACCACAGTGCTAGTGTTAAACATAAAAGCTTTAATATTAGATTTAATTAACTAGTCACGACGTACCTATGGTTCAATCACCCTCTATAATATCAGTATGAAATCAAACACACACACAGTACCAGGAAATTACAGGCGTATACCAGCATGTAATCAGCCGTACACAGGTTCAAAGACTATCATACCGGTAATGTCCAAACCCGTTTCAGCCAATTATACTGCTAGTTCGTTACCTATAATTCACATCCCTCACACACCTCACTTTATATGAATCAACCCTACGCTGCCCATACTGTACTAGGAAATAATTATTATGATTACCAGCATGTAGTCAGCCATACACAGGTTCAAAGATTATTGTCCAAACCCGTTTCAGCCAACCACAGTGCTAGTAATACTAGGCACATTCATATTATGTAATAGCATTCCGTAAATAAATTCAAAATAAAGCACACCCTAGGATCTGTGTTGCACATAATTTGGTGTCTAGTTATGTGCGAGTCAGTATAAAAATAAAGAAGTACAACCCTAGGCCTCCACTTAAAATACTAAGTAAGGATGATGATGTTCTTTTTGCAGGACTCGACAGGATGCCTATGCATAGATGTCACTGGCGGATGATTGCACACCCCCCTCCTGACGTCGACCTCGGGTGCTATTTGGGGGTAATATTTGATGTAGCATTTTGCTGTTCCACGGACAAGCAATAGAGTCTGCTGTTGTCAACTGAACACGTTAACTTTGTTCTCTCTACCCTTACACAATGCATTGTGAATGTTCAGCACAACATTTTGTCATAACTAGCATAATTTTGCCGCTATCATCACTACTAATGCATGTAGCCAAGGAATATAATACATAACTCTGACAATAAACTTCATGCTAGGAGAGAACTTTCATGAAGCGTACTTGGTTTGGTACACTGGCAAGTTTCCTGTGTAGGTGGGTGGGGCATAATAATTAACATTGGTATACAACAAGCATGCTACACACATGATCATACAGCCACTGTATAGCTACACACTTAAGGTACCATTAAATTGCGTGGGCGTGAGGTGGGGGATATGACACCTAAACCACATCAAAGTCATTAGTGAGGTGCATGTTGTGTAACCACGCCCTTTTAATTGCACAGGTCTCAGGGGTGTGGCTGCTAGAGCCGGAAGTGTTCATTTAATATCCTCCATGGACCGGAAGCCGAGCCGGAAGGGAGGGGCCAGGCCACGCCCAAAACAGCCCCACCCTGTTCCCCAAGGACCACCATTCTCAATCAAGTGCCTACTAACCACCGGATGTCCACCGGAAGCCCACAATCAATCCCAATTAAAACACACAGCTTCCTCAAGGCCAAAACACACACAAACACTTGGAGGCCGTTCTGCCACTCCGCCCACGCAAGAGCTCACCTCATTTCCTGTGTGGGCGGAGTAACAACACGTCATCGCAACCACATCCGCTTCAAACCATCGTCAGCTTCCGTCCAGCCGTACAGGCCCCTCGATCGCACCGCCGTACAGTGCCTCATTAACAGACATGGCCTCACCTTTGACCTCCTGCCACGCCCCCAAAGCCTCCTCGCGGGGTTCAAAGGTCACCACCGCTTCCGGGACACGCCCACCTATCGCCGAGGCCAAGTCCCAGGCGCCGATGTCCAAGCACTGGCCCGTGAAGCCACGCCCAATCGGAAGCAATAAAACCTGCATTAACGCACACGCACACACTCCACACAGTGCCAGGAACACGCCCACATGCTTAATTAGGCCTAATAAGCTTTTTTTTTTTTTTTTTTTTTTAAGTCGTTGCGGTTAATAGTTAAGAAAGAATGCTTTGATCTTGCTTTGATGTGGGCAATTACCGGCCTTTTCTTCAGGGGCCACTTCCGGTCGCTAATTACACGCGCATAATCATCCCTGGCCGATTCTGGACACGCCCACCTTCGACCAAAAGCACTCGTATGGCCTCTTCGGCCACGCCCCTTCACGATTCGCTAATTGAATTAGCCATTCCTGACGCTCACGCCCACGCAATTAAATGGTACCTTAGGCTCCCGAACTACTCATAATTATTATTATTGTGAAACTTGCTCAACTTCGTTCTCCTGTCTTTAGTAGTCCCTGCTTGATACTATTTCGCGCTCTCTTCTCACCGGACTCCTTTAGAGGCACCCATATCATCTGTCCTCGAGCATCATGAGCATGCATTGTCGGGTTGAGGATTCGCGGTCACAAGTTCGCGCCAAATTTTGCAGTCTTGTCACGGCGCGCGCTGCCATGCCGGCCGGCCATTAACATACGTACGTGCAATACGACACGTGACTACATGGATTCAAATCCTTCTGACAAAGCTGACCAGGTCGGTGGCTGTTCTGGCCCTGAGTCTCTGTGATCGACCATGACTGGTATCTCTCCGGCCGGTGTTTAGCGAGGAAACTACTGTATACGTAGCGTACAGTTTTATTTTCAACAGATTGGATTCCTGGTGCGTATCTCATGTCGGATCGTAGAGATTTAAACACCGTGTGCCAGGCTAATCCTGTAAGTGGCTGATAACGTGAATACCAGACTGTCACTTGTTTATTTCTTGCTCAGGTATCTACATATACGTAGCGTACAGTTTTATTTTCAACAGACTGGATTCCTGGTGTGTATCTCATGTGGGATCGTAAAGGTTTAAATACCGTGTGCCAGGCTAACCCTGTAAGTGGCTGATAACGTGAATACCAGACTGTCACTTGTTTATTTCTTGCTCAGGTATCTACATAATGTATGTAGCGTACAGTTTTATTTTCAACAGATTGGATTCCTGGTGCGTATCTCATGTTGGATCGTAAAGATTTCAACACCGTGTGCCCGGCTAACCCTGTAAGTGGCTGATAACGTGACTACCAGGCTGTCACTCGTTTTTTTTCTTGCTAAAGGTATCTACATATCATGTAGGCCCATCTGTATATATATTTGGCAGCAATGTGCAAGCCTGGTTCGAGGGTTTCACCTGTAGTATGATGTTAGTTGAAGGTAGGTCAATTTGGCCAGGGTATACCGTTGAACACCTGCTGTCACTATGATGATCATGTAAATAGGCATGACATTGTGGCAATCTGAATTGGTTTCAGTGTATAAAAGAAATCTGGAAAAAAAACTCAGGTATATTTAAACAAGTATTATGATTGCTACTAGCATCATAATTTTACCAATCTCTACATGTACTGTAGCTGGCGAGGACTTCGTAGCAATTGCAATGTTATTCAAGCCCTCTAGATTGACTCAGGTATATAAAGAATAATCATGTGTCTCATAAATGACTATCTTTTCTTAATCAGGCTTGAAGTATAAACCTTGGATCGAGGCACTGCATCCAACACCAATCTTGGTCACTACAGGTAGATATCAGTCTACGCTAAGACCGCCTTAATTGGCTCTGGAATGTGGTTTGAGCAGCTGTACAGTAGTATATGGGCGACCGCATGGTGGAATAATGCATGTACTAAAATTTTCATAGCTACCTAGACATAATAGATGTAAGCTACACACTTAAAATACACAGTACAAAGGGATTGTAGAACACCTGGGAGTACAAGATCATAGATTCTGGGCGGTCATTCCAGCAGAACAAGGCCAAACGGTCCTTAGACGAGTCTGGCCGCCTCCAACTTCAGTCGAGTGTTCAACTTGCAGCAAATAGCCTCCAGCAGTTCATAGTTACAAATCTGGGAGCTAACTTTCAGGTAAGTATCTTGACAAATACTGGAGACATACCGTTGTCGTTACCTCCAGAAACACCAGCTCAAATATCAGAAATAATTCAATAATTCTCACAAAAATAGCTTCATGTACAATACTGTACTACTAACTAAACTGAACTGAGGCTAATAGATCTACCTTACTACTAGTCTCTGTAACAGGTTTCAACTCCCTACCTACAACTGTTTGTTATTTATGAACCGATCTTCATGGCCATCTCCAGTCATCGCTCTGTTTCGGCGAAGTTCAAGCGAGTGTTCAACCTGCAGCAAACTGTCCTGGCTGCTTGATTAATTGGTCACATGAACATTCCATCCCATAGATCATTGGCCTGCCTTGGCTTCCGGTAAATCCTTGCTCGTGTTCAGATATAGCAGCACAAAATCTCAAAAAAGTGAATTTGTAGCCGTGTCGACCAGTGGTGTGACGTCATGCATAGGGCTTTACTCGATCGCTGTTAGCCAACGCGAGGCGCAAGGGCATGCGCAAATAATTATATTCATAGACCACCCTTCCTGACTGTGGCGCGCGTATACGTCTACCGCGGTTGATTGATGATAACATTCCATAGTACCACTTAAGGAGGTCTTAGCGTAGACTGTATTGCAACTAGTAACATATTGCATACAGACCTTCCATTCATACACTCTTTCTTTCTTACCCCACCATCCTCTCTCTATCTCGTTTCACTCTCGCTCATTCACCATTCTCTCTCTCTCTGTCTCTCTTTCTCTCTCCCTCTCTCTTTCCCTCTATCTCCCTCGTTTCACTCTCGCTTATTTCACCATTTCCTCCCTCTCTCTCTCTCTCTCTCTCTCTCTCTCTCCTATGTCATTCTGCAGATCTGATGAGCAAATGCCATCTGGACATTCTTTAAACTGATTTGGTGTATTTTGGCCGTTTAACCATTTATGGCTATATGCTATATATATATACATGATTATTATATCATAGTGACGCCATTGATTAAGTGCGTATATATAGCGCTGGCAGTACAGCTCGCTAGTGCGGTTAATATACATTCCTCATGGCTAGCTCGCTAACCGCACGCGCATAGGATGCATTACGTAATTGCATTTATGCGCGCGCGCGCAATCGACGCGTATAAGCTTTGGTATACATCTGGTATAGAGCGTTATTCGCCCTAGTATAAGACCGAATAAGTTGAATGTATATCACATGGATAAGCGCGCTTATACGGCCAAGGCTTAAACGATATCCTTAAGCCCGAATACGCACATATAAGCAACCGACCTACAGAGGTATAAGCCCAGCGGAAACCAGTCTTAATCTAATGATATAATACAGTTTTAAGCCAGTAATAAGGCTGCGTATACTCATCGTTTTTTACAGTGTATGTGTGTGTGTGCTTGCATATTATGTATAGTCTGTGTGCAATATTAGTACTATAATAATGCTTAGAGTGGTATTGCATTGCCGGGAAGCCAAGTTAGCTACAGTACAAATTGCGGCCATAGGCTAGATATATACAGTGGAACTTCTCATAACGGACCCTCCCAGGAGCGACCACCCACTATATAACGGACAACCGCTATGGAACGGATTGAATTTGCCATAGACTTAGTATATTACGAACCTCCGAGGAGCGGACAACCTCTCAATTCACTATAACGGACGGATTGTTCGGACCCTCTCAGTATAATTTTACTTCTAAATAGCGGACGGCCAGGAAGCCACACCCCTTTTCGCGGCCAGTGACGTAATTGCTGGAGCCATGATATGATCGATCCTGTCCTGGCGCCTGTGGCCAGGCCCTTCCCCCTTCGTAGGAGGGGCGCTATCTTGAAGGTGGGGTCTTGTTACATGATACAATTCAAGACTTAGTGTGGTCTATATATTATATACGGTACTTAAATTGAAGTAGCTAGACTCATATCCTAGCTGCTTTCCTGTTGATTCTTTCTCCAGTCACCTCTGCAGCTATAATATACCTATCATAATGTGTAGACTATAATATTATAATTATTATGTAAAATTGTCTCCGCTTCTGTAAAAGGACAACCTCCATATAAAGGACAAAAGGCCTGCTCCCAATGTGTCCGTTATTCGGAAGTTCTACTGTACTTGACACAAATTTTGTACTATATGGCGGGAAACAGAAAACTTTCGCAGATCAATAGGAAGTGAGTATTTGGTACAGAAAACTTTCACGAAAATTTAATGTTAAATCATGCACACATGTAAGTGGGTACATGGGACATGTCTAGGGAAAGCATTTTCCTGATAAAAGCCCAATAATGCTAAACATCTTGAAAATTAATGCTAATTTTACATTAAATTGTTTCATTAGATTAAGTATGGTGTATTAAATTTTACATTATTCATGCCATTAATATAATTAAATTTTGTCTGGCTGTTCATGATCATGGCATGCTAGATGTTATTATTATCTCCTCACGGCTCATGAGGCCCTAGCAGTGACTAGAAGAAGAATTCACTAATGAGCTGTTTGATTGATCCTCCACTGTGAAGACCAGCCACCGTGATAAAGTGCTCTTCACCAACACCGGGACAGTTAGTACGATGCCTATAAAGTCATATACAATCATTATAATTAAAGTTTCTTGCATGTAAAAATTAATGTAACATTACCACAGACAATAATACAAACGAAAATAAAAATAATAGCAGCTCTCAAAATTATCATAGCTAGTCCATACATAATAATATTAACCCTCGCTGCAAAGCGTAGGCGGAGGGTTACTGCAATCGTTTGGCGATTTTTGTCCGTCCGTCCGTCCGTCAGGGGATGAGGTAGTCTCCAGATCATCCTAAGTATGAGGGTCAGGGTATGCGAGCCTAAGGATGAGGCTAGGTCATTTGATTATCTTCATAATTTTTCTTCCTCTGTAGAACACCTCAAGGGGAATCAAGCATTACTCTCCCAGCATTAGCTCACACTGGCCACCTATCGGGTGAAGAAGGTTCACTACTTCAACAAATCCATCAGCCTAAGACTAGAAAAAAGCACTGTAGAAATCAAAGTAGTCATATTGGCTGTGTGTGCCCTGTGCTCGTCTGCAACATTGATCACAAATTTGACAGTTGAAATAAGTACTTGTTAGACATGTCCCCTGAAGCTATCGCTGGTGGAAGTACATGGTGACCACCCCTTACATATACTCACCCATATAAATTTCTGCATGGCAGGCATTAATTCAAGTGGAACGAAATTATTTTATGTCAAGCAACTTACAGAGTTACTTAAAAGGCCCGCCTTGGTACATAGATGCTTGGTATCTCCTAGCCTCGTCCCTGGCCTTGTGAGAGAGAGAGAGAGAGAGAGAGAGAGAGAGAGAGAGAGAGAGAGAGAGAGAGGGAGAGGGAGAGGGAGAGAGAGAGAGAGAGACAGCTGCAGTACAGTCTTTGGGCAGGTGACCAACCTTGCTGCACTTCCAGCAGACATACATGTAGCTGGAGAGAGGAGAGGGAGAGGACACCCACTTCGACTTATCAGAGTCCCACTCTCTTGAATGTGATGGTGGTGTAGGTTCTTTTGATGGCTACATGTATGTACATCAGGGAATAATACACATGTACTATACAATCACATACGTGTACAAGTTTAGCATAGAAAAATATAGAAACAGTCATGTATCATAGAAATAAACGAAGAATCTCTGTGGAAAATTTTAACTATTTACTGATGTTTCAACTAGCTAGATGCTCTAGTCATCCTAGCCTTAGAGCATCTAAAATGTTGGCAAGTTTATTGAACAGTTAAGTTTCCCTTAGCTATAGAATATCTTCATTTATTTCAATTGAGATAGCAACTGAGAACAATGTCACTTTGAAACTGTATCAGTAGGAGAAATCATCAACCATCTATATATAGGATACCTGCACAGCGAGACTAGTATACCCTTGATAAAAATATAGCTAAGGCCACGGTACAAAACTATAGGGGGATGTAACAATGCCATTTTTATCCATTATGCCGACACTGCAGTTTTCTCAGGAAACAAAGAGAAGTGTATCTTGCTCGGCTGGTGCCAGTATTCTGCCAGTGTTTGATCGCCATGGTAACCAGTTAAGTGATGGTGGCTTCAAAGCTTCCATATCAGGGGGCGTGTCCCAAGGAGACAGTGTAAGGCTGGCTCTGTATGAAGAATGCTGCTCTCTATAGCCAACCCAATATAGCTGGTGAGTTGTATAAATTTAAAATCATCATGCATTTTGAGGCAAGTGTAAGCTACTACAATGTTAAATGTGTTATAATTGTACGCCTGTACTTGTAAGTATGCATTGAAACATCTCGATATAATTTAATGTGAACTACAAACAATTTATCTGATGACATTCGGTTTTGTTTACACTGTATAACATCACATGCCATGTGATCTGCAATGTACATGTACATATACATGTTGTAGCTTACAGATTTATGACTGTATTAACTTCATAAGAGCATTACATTAGCTACTACTTTTATCTTTAGTCATGGTTATCTAGTGCATAATCCTTTTCGGTCTCAGTTCGTAGAATCTGTATCAAAATAACATAGAAGTTTTGTGATATTGCACTACAATAATTTGATGGTTCTGCCAGTTCTGGACTACATAGAGAGAGTGTGAAACAACACTGTATGACTACATTATGGTACATGACCTTTTGAAATGACATTTACCTATGTTCATATGAACCATATATGCACCAAGTACATGTACATGTATGTCTATCACGAATCATATAATATTATACCATATAGCCGGAAATTTGGCAGGGAATTAAATTTGGTGGTTTGGCGGTCCGTCTTGCAACCACCAAATTAAAATCCACTGAAATTTCTTACTTGCATAATAATATATAATGTTATGTATGGCAATCCCATACCGAACCACCAAATTTAAATCCACCAATATTTTTGCAATGGCGATTTTGGGCCAAACCGCCAAATTTAATTCCCGCCAATATTTCTGGCTATACATTAGGTACATATTATATAGTTGCACATGGTATACATGTATAGCTAGTTACATGTACCCATGTATAAACTCAGTTCAAGCTCTTCTTGCCTTGCCTTACTACACATAATATTATTATTGAGGAGAGGTCGTTTTGAGCTGTGGTTCGTCTAGAAAATTTTTCAAGGGGGGGGGAGGGCCAAGTGCGAAGTAGCGTGAAATTTGGAGGGGCAATAGGTAATTAATATGGGATTTAACTGCTAGCTGATATTCCAGGGGCAAGGATATTTACAGGGAAGCAAATGACCCCCCCCCCCCCCCCCCAAGTGAACCCCGATAAGCCAAGGCTAAATGTGTGCACAACATTGTATATATTAAATGTTGTGCTGTTTCAAAGTGTACTTTCTATGTTGTGTTTACACTTACTGTCATTTTATGTGCCAACTGCACGGCTTATGCCGAAATCAAGTGCTCCTGCAGATAAATATAATAATTGTTTTCTCTTGTTCACTTTCCTTGTTGGAATCAAATAACTCGCGCTTGTAATTTGAAATCATTAGTTAACTAGCTACACACACGTACCTCCACATGTAGGAAATGTGTAGATTACATTGATAGGTGGTATTCCAGGGAACAATTTGCACGGTCCACCAGTTGTATCTTCCATACATTTGCAGTAGAAGTATATGCTTGGATCCACGCTTGCTTCCTTGATACTGTTGGACACAGAGTTTGCTGCATAATATAATGAGAACTTACATACATAGTAACATGAAATACAACACTAATTATACTACGAAATACATTACTCATTGGTTACCGTCATCATCGCTGATAAAACCTTCAGCATTCAATCGATTTATGATCTCCAAACTAAGGTGCAGGGGATTGGAGTTGCCAAGAGCGCTAACATTAGTGCTGGTGTAATCAAGCAAAGCCGGAGTATATACATTCTGGCTCTGTGCTGTAATCCGTACTGTGACACCGGCTTCATCCAGGCGGTTGACAGCATTTCTGAGGTTATTTAGTGCTGTGATGAGATTTTCATTGTGGCCAGCTCTAGGATCTATGATACCGTCAGTAAGTAATACCAAGGCCTTCAGTTGATCTCCACGTTTCTCCGCATCGTCAGCTATCTGTTTGAGACCTTCAATAGCATATGTTCCTGGTTTACAAAGTGGTGGGTAGGTTGTGGAGGACACTATTCTTTCTGATTTGCATCTCCTGTATTCAGCGATAACTAAAGGTAATTGATTCGTCACGATATCTTGACAGTCATCACTAATAGCAAATACTTCTTGTGGATCAACGCCTGGTGCAGAAAATAATCTAGCAGAAAATTTAGGTCCCGTGGTCTCAGAGCTTGATGGGTTGAAGGCAGCTACCAACAATTGAATGGTAGTTATTAATCTGCAAAACTCGTAATATTTGACACTTATTGAACCATCGATCAGAAAGTAGAGAGTCCGATTTCCTGCATCTACATTTTGTTCCCCTTCTGCATCAGTAGTTTCATTACCAATGACTGTAAGTGAGCATTAAAGGCGTATAAGCAGTTAATTTTTGCTGTACATTTTACATGGACTGGTCTATATGTATACAATAAGTATAAGCATGGCATGCAGACTGACTGATAACCAATCACAAAAAAAGAATTTCCACCATGCACAACCCCATTATTAATATTGTTACTTTATAGGCACACATGGTCAAGTTTATGATCAAACCTACCCTTGTTTTGCACTGGCTCTTGCTTAGTAACCACATCCTGGCTCACTGTGACAGTCGTAGTATCTGCAGGAAAAATTCATGGCATATAGCAAATGATAGCTACTGTAAATCCCATAATATTAGTGGTTCCTTCGTATTGGCCTGGAGCGCTAAATATTAGGCCGTTAATTTTAACGGTGTAATCACGTTGGTATACATCGCACTCATGCATGCCTAGCTAACTGTATGCATGCTACGTGCACGTATGTGTAGGATATTCCACAAAAAATAGACCATCAATGACTTGGAATAGTGTGTATTATTGAAATCAACACGAGAAAAAACCTATGTGGCATAGTAAGGACCACTAAAAGTTTTGGAGGCAGTGAATACCCACAAATCTAGTTATAAACAGCAGAAATGAATTCCATATTGAAGTCTCTTACTATCAAATCCAGAAAGTACAGCTAAAGAGCTGTCGATTGACGTGTGAAGTATAGGAAACCATCAAGAATTGGCTTGTGGGCGTGAAATTTTGTAATGCCACCGTGTTTAAATAGAGCATAACATGTAAAAACGGGCAACACATTTTTGAGGGGTTATGAATATCCTTTGGACTTGCTACTCTAAGTGGGAAATCCAGATAAAAGTGGTAGCTATTAGCAAGGTTAGATAACTCCATGCCTGTGATAACTATATAATATGTGTTTGTAAATGTGATATGTTATTCTTCACTACGTTTAACATATTGCATGCTCACACAACTTGATATTGCCTAGAAATGCAGCAGTATAACAATTTTTACATACTCCATGGCAGTATATACTAGACTTAGAATGCTAGTTTTATAATTATACTAGCACAGAATTTACCTATCTTCTCAGCTGTCTTTGTGTCCTCTGTCTGAGACTGGGCTCCTCCTAGTAGCAGAATAACTAAAACCACGTTAGTAGCAAGCATCAGTGAGCTTTCAGTTTTGTAGCCAGATGTTTTCTTCTGGTGGTAGTTGCTTATAGATGAGTTACTATTATATACTATAGGTACTCAGTTTGCTTTTAAAGTTGATTGAAGCCTTAAATCCGTTAGGTATTGGTAACCCTTTCAAGGTAGTAATAGCTAGTCTTGGTACGAACTCCACTAAAAAAGCGTACACCCACTCATGAATATACAGCTGTGCACTTTCCTCCCAGTACCACAATATTATTTTTGGCTGTAATTGAATAAAAGACCTTCACCTCAATGTAATCTGTGGCTATTGATAAGGTCACTCAGCATCACAAGACATCTGCTAAGCCTTGTGGAGTCACAAGACTATCTATGGTGAAGACTTTCAGTGTACATAAGCTTACTATAGTGACAGATGGTGATGGAGCCATGCATGCACAAATGTTTGTTTTACTGATTTTTTGTCCACAATCTGACTTTTACTCTACAAAGTGTCTCCATCAAGTTTGTGTGTAGTTACCACCATATATGGTCACAAACACAATATCTTCACACTCATGAGGTACTTGAATGCCATTTAAGGGTATTCAGCAATGAACTAAACTAGACTAAATGCCTGTTGATGTACGTGTAATCCTGAAGGGCAGTTTTGGTTGGTGTCAGTGGCCACCCCCATCCCTCCTCCAGCTGTTACGGTATGCATGTCCTGGTCATGTCACAGTACTCCAGGTTAGCATATAGCCAGTGCCAGTGTGCTGAATGTGGTAGTGCCATGACGAATGATGTAAAATTAAGAAATAATCTTATAGAGAAGAGCTATGCAAATAATCAGTTAATAGCTATATTATTATTTCTACAATTGCGAGCATTTGTTAGTTTATTTTGTGCATGGGAGAAAGTGAACTGATGCTTGTAGCTACATGAGTTTTTGCAAAGGTTATCAGCGCTGCAAGCATGGACTGGCCATGCAAGTCAACTCTCAAACATTCTGTTGGGCATGCACATTTTGACACCCAGTTTGAGTGCATGGCCAAATTGCTAGAATATTCCATTGAGCATGTGCATATTGACATCCTGTGGCCTAACTAATCAACTGGCTCACGATCTCCCTCATAAGACTTCTGAACAAAAGGAGCCAAACACAGAATCTGCTACCTCCGTAATGATGACTCCGCCTATTAAGCTCGTGAATTCAGCTGCCTAGCTAACTGTAGGCCACTACATGTAAGTGCTCAGAGTCGCTTAACTTTTGAACAGTCTGTCCAGTGAGCGTTCCTGCCTGTAGCTAGTGCCATGACTCCTGTTCATAGAGAATGCCTGTTCTAGCTTCACAAAGGAAAAAATGGTATGTAGATTTAGTGTGTCAAATCTTGCACCGAGTGTGTTGATTTCCAAAGTAGCACAGCAGATGTGCTGGATGTATACAGTAAGGTGCTGTTTGTATTTCGAACTGCACATCTGAGTTGGCACTCCGGTGTGTAGAAAAAAATTTAGCACTGACATGTGTAATGTGCTACATGCTGCCAGTAACAACATGCACTGTGCTGAAATTACATGCTGTATGCTGAAATAGCACAAAACGTGCTGAAATATCCATGAGCAGCTGCTACTCACATTTGAAAAGGGCAGCTGTAACTTCAACTTAGGCTGAGTTTTTTCCGTATGAAAATGGAGTGAACACAGCATAGAGGCCTTGTCTCCACTGCAGTCTAGCTAGGTCTAGGCATAATTGCAAGGCTAGGATAAGCCATACTAAAACAGCACTACTTTAATTGACAACAGTGTATTGTGGGAGTGACTGGACTGTATTGCAGCAGTGAATGGCACATTGTGTAATATTATTATTTGGTTTGTTTTGTGCATTGGAGAAAGTGAACTGATGCTTGTAAATGTGACTTTCATATTGCATGTTGCAAAGATCATCACGCTGCAAGCATGAACTTGCTACAGCTGTTTGCAACGTTCTTGCAACGCGAGGTACAAAAGCGCCATGCGCATGCGCAGTGTGGGGCTATCTGATTGCCAGCAATCTCTGCATGTGAGTCATATGGTAGCTCAATTATAAGCTTCATCTGCATGGTTAAACTTACCATCCAGCTCCAGTTAGACACAGTTGACGCGTCCTCATGGAGTATTGTGCCAAATTTATGCAAACTTCACGTGTCCGAATGTTGATCACATGACTCAAACGTTTCGCGTGCATGACTTAACCGCAAGAAAGTATGTTTGCGGTCAGCATTTTAGACCTAGCTAGAGGAAGGGTGGAAGACTTGGAATCTCGAATCTGGAAGCTGTACGTCGTTCACAGCTAATTCTGGATGCCAAAGTCAAATAATAATCATTTAGTCCGAAAACTGCAGTTTTCCACCCCTCCGCTTTTCTTTGATGTGACGCCGCGGTACATTGACCTCTCCAGGTCATCGCAGGTTTGCAAGTAGCGCGGAGACTGAGGTACACACCGGTGCAAGTGCGAGATCGAGAAGTAGTACCGTTTGTCCAATATGCGCGTCCGAAAATCGGTCCAGCCGACTATTGATCGCTTACTCTAGGTCTCTAACCCAGTTAGAGACCTAACCACAGGTCTCTAACTAGTGACTTAGTGACCTGATGAATACCATTATTCATCTTAATTTTGGTCTGCTAATCAATGTAAGCTCTTTGAAGTATACCCATAATTTGCAGATGTGCGAGATAACTCAAAATGGTACACTGCAAATAGTGTGCATGGAGGAATGGATTCTAGTCCCTTCACACACACTAAATCTTTTGTGAAGAGGCTGGGACTGATGTAGCACTATAGCAAGTGACAGCTACAGTCACGTGTCAGAAGGCTCTGGTCGTCAAAGACATATACTTCATGCGCGCACTTCCAGTGATTAGTCACTGTCTCCCTGCGTACGTCAAGAAGGTCCTGAGCTCGAGAGAGAGAGAGCGATATCGTGCGATCGCTAGCGATATAGCTAGCTTGAATTAATTAGCTCTGCTTGATGACGTGCCAGCATTGATATTTCACGTGTTGACTATCACGGCTCGATCACGCATATCGATTGCGCATGCATATGCGCATACATAGATCCACAGCACTGCAGTAGTAAAATGCAACCGTACACATCGCTGTTGCCATCATTCGACCCAAGGGTGCTGATGGGTATGCCATACCCAGCTGCTCCATCACAGCTACTGGCATGGGGCTAATCAGTGGTGTCTCTCCACCCCAAGGGAGCTACCAGCTGTCTGGATTCAGACCGGGAACACAGTACACCTGTCAGATTGTTGCAATGAACAGTGCTAGGAGTGGGCCTCCAGCTGAAACAATGCCAATCTCTCCTGAAGCCGGTGAGCTGTTTGTTGTGATCAGCCCACAGTGGCTCTGCCGGCAAGCTAACATGTAATACCATGGTAGCTAGCTACCTGGGTCATGTGATATGCCTGAAAGGGTGGAAATTCATGTGGCACCTAAGCTAAAATTAACAGACCATAAATAATAAATTATCATAAAACTATCAGATCTCTTTAATGTGACAGTTAATTACTGTAGTGAGATCAGCACTGAGTACATAATCATAAGATTCTTTGCCGTCCATCAAAGAGTAATTTCTTATCTCTTCAGAATCAAATGTCAGCATAATCAGATACAAAATTTTGCTATAGGAAAGGAGAAAGAAAGAAGCAAAGACATCGATGAGATCACTCTTAGTGTTCCAGCCTCTCCTTAATCGAACAAAGCATCCATGAAATGGCCTAGCTCCACAACCACAAGATTGGTCTAAAATTACGACCATGGAGCTCAACGCAAAACCATGTGACCTAGAGAGAAGACATGAATAGGTCTTAACCTGCTACTGATGCAAAATGGAGGCAAAACGTAGTGAAAGAAGTCAAGATTAAACACTCCATATAAGGTAAGAAGGATCTTAGCACCTGTTCTAAGAGTATTTCCATTTTCTGTAAACTTTATCCGACTAAATGTAGAATCTGTAGTAGAATCGAGGCCACACTCTTCATAGAATCCCAAAACCACTAGCCGACTGTACACGATGAAGCATGTCATTGGAGCGGAGGTTAGCCTGAGTTGAAATACAAGAATGAGAAGGTAGAACAGAGTGAGCGGAATAAAATTTAGAGACAGGTAGAGCAATAAATCTTTTGGGTGGAATCCATGAATCATTGCACAAAATTTAATAGCACACATTTGCACATGCATGACGCTGACCCGGATATTGGAGGTGGTCCATACCCACTTTAGTCAATCTTTCTTTGAGTATCCCAGCTACGGTGCTAGCAAACCTTTTAGCACTGGCTGTATGTATGAAGAATAAAAATTAATAGTAATATTGGTGATCACGATCGAGTTTCAGTAAAATTAAGCAGTGAGCATATCATGTATATACCTGAATTGCACAAATTTTGTAGAATGCTTGAGCTTTAAAGGCTCAGTTAGCTTTCCTCCCCCCCCCCCCCCCCCCCCCCAGCTAGACTGACATTAATTTATTATTGCAAGGTTAATTTTAGCTAACCACATGCATGCAAGTACATAAGTAGCTATTATACAATGCTGTAACTACATCATGATGATGTTGAATTGTAATATAAAATTTGAAGGCTGAGCTAGCTATCATCCCTTCTATAACACGGATCCCCCTCGATTAGAGAAAGAGGAATCTTTCTATGATAGGAGCTGCCACCGTATATTAATGAAATCACTTTCCACTGTTGACAGCAAGAGTCCCCCTCAATTAAAAATTGATTACAATGATCCTTCTCAATTGGTAAAAGAGCATTCAAATGATGATAGGGGTCCCCCTCAATTGAAAACTGATTCCAATGATGATAGGGCTCCAGATTCTGAAAATGAAAAGAGTTCCTCGCACCTGACACCTCATTGCCATGACGATAAGAGCCCCCTGCAATTAAGACTTCCTACTGATAATGAAAGGAATCCCTCTCAATTATTGAAACCACATTCCCATGATGATAGGAGTCCCTCCCAGTTATTGAAACCACATTCCCATAATGATAGGAGCTCCTCTCAATCATCGACATCAAATTCCCATGATGACAGGGGTCCCTCCCAATTGAAACCACCTGGTGCTGATAACAATAACAATGGTCACCTTTTGTTTCCTCTTCGATCTCACTCTAGTATCGAAGGACAAGTATGCCCACTAGCACCCATCCCAGATGATCGAGCCATTAGTTGTGGTCTCACTGATGTTCGACCCACCAATCTTACGAAGAAAAAATCCAAGTTATTATCAGGATGACGACGAGCCTTACTCTCCTTCAGTTCTACCGCCTCTAAAGTCTCCACTTTAACCTCAGATTAGCAACAGAAACATCACATCATCTCCATGTGGTGGCAAACAGCGAGGCTCCTCACTTCATAGATATGACACGTTACGGTCACTTCAGGCACAAAGGAGATGCCACAGGAATTCTGAATCCATCTGCAGTTTATCGGATTTTCAATCCGAAAGGAAGCATGGGGGGCCCGGGGTGTTAGAAAGAAGAATGACACGGCAAAAAACTGGCCTCATGCTGGGATAATCAATGGAGCTGTTGACAACACCTGATGCAAGAGTGGTTTTAACTCTGCTATGAGCTCAGATGGATAAGATTAATTTACCTGAACTTGAATTAAGTGAATGTATGACATTGTAGTATATATAGCTACAACAACATAGCCATTGCAAATTGGTATTTCCCACGTAAACTATCTAGCAAACTGGCCCAACTACAAGGTGAAATTTTCACTGCTGGACAGTGGTTTACACTAGCACAAAAGCTTAGCCCATGTACGTAGGATGTCATACACTATTTGCACTGCATGCTCCGAGCACTCAAGCATGAATGATCATGAGAGAGCCATTCAAAAAAGATCTTAATGCATAGCTGTTATTCACTATCATGACCCCCACTGTGACATACATTGTGGTGTTCAGGTTCATTGTCAGAAACTTAACATGTAGCTACTCTACCAAGTTACTGAACTTGAATTTGTGAATTTTCTGCAGCTCATGAAACACATTTTAATCATACGTATTTTCAAGATTCGGGGGGCTAATTCAACATTTGTCGGTTAGCCCACTACTATGGCTCTCAGCCCTTCATTATTGTGAGCTCATATTTCATGATGATCAACCGACACATTTATTTAGTGCTTGTGTCTATATTTAGCCATATCAATTTTTATAACTTATATACAATGTTAAGGTCAAAAACATTCGGAATATTATGAGTTATATTACAGAGCTTGCTGTGGAGCACAATATCATATTCACTTCCAAGATAAGATATAATTTTTTACCGTTCAGAAAAAAATTAATATTCAATGCATATAATATTGTACAGTATTATAAGATTTCTAACTTCAATTAAGGTCATTGCTATATCTACTGTAACAGTGTGTTCTAGCAAGCTGGTATTAAAGTTCTACAACTAACTCCAAAAAGTTAATACCTTGTAACGGATTCTCTGTATAATATCCAATCCATGAACTATAAGAGAACATAGCATAATAATAATATTGCAATTACTACAATACAATTAATCACTCAGTCGCAAGGAACTCTTGCTATAGAAACAGATATTAATGCAAAGGAGAATTACCAGGTAGAAGAGTCTATCGACCACCACCAAAAGAGCCACCTCCTCCACTTCCTGGCCTTTTGCTTGCAACCAACGCTTGGAGTGCATCATAGAATTTGCTTTCTGCTTGCTGCATTCCTCTGTTCTCGGTCATTGCTTCATCGTAGCGCCTCGGTCCCTGCATGTATCCTTTGTTAGTGCTTGCTAACACTTGCTGAGTATTGGTTTGCTGAGTATTACGACTTTGCTGTGCATAAGCATCTTGATCCATAGCTGCCTCAACAAATGCTAAAATCTTTTTCAATGACTGAATGTCTGTAGAGTCTAGAGGATAAGGAGATGCTTCATGCTTTGTCAGAAATCGGTCATCTCGCATGTTTCCATTGTGCTCATTGAGAGCTGTTGCCTCAAGGCCTAGAGCAAAGATGAATATTGCAATCACTGTAGCAAAATAGTAAGCCATCACAATCTGCACAGCAATGCTCTATTCTTCCAGTTGATAATAATGATCTTGAATCAGTGATATAATAGTCGATTGGTAATTGATGCTGATCCAAATGCTTGAATAGATAGTGATCAGTTTCATCTGTTGGCTTTTTATAGCTGCGTACACTCAGTCTAGAGATCGGTGACTTTACAGTGAAAAACATGTCCAAGAATAAGAAATATAATATCTACTATAATAGCTGTTTTTAATTCCTATTTAATTGCAGATTAGCCAGTACTGTGACCACAGTAATACAATCAGTATACTGTAGTGATAAATGTGATTTGTAGTCTCGGATTTTAAACTAATTTTTCACAGGCCACATGTCACATAATACCAATTAAATGCATTCCTGAAAGCACAAATTAATTAAAATCCATTGTCATACCTATCAAGTAATTGTCTTGCATTCCATTCCTGCTCCGCTGAAGAATCCAATGACAGTGTGCTTAAAAGTAATTTTACCATGTGTATCGAGTGACAGGGCGGAGGAATAGGTATCTCTGATACTTTATGTATTGCTACACTGGTTCTGCATGGGAAAGTCTTTAAGATCAGAAGTATAGTTTAATGAACCGATATAATTTAATTTGACAGTTTCTACAATATACATGTAGGAGTGCAACCACAATGAATAATATTCTTAGTAGTCTGCATGTTATTCCATATTCACGCGAAAACCAAAGAATCAGTTAATTTCTGGTGGAGTGTCAGTAGAGGATTCATTACCATGCATGGATGCATGGTGGCCAACAATTCATGACAGTTGTATATTGCTTATGCATGCGTATAAATGTTTAATCTATTCCAAACAAACACGATTGCTGTCAGTGGGCATAAAACCCTTAAGTTATAAGGCCACTCCAAATAAATTTCCTGTTTCCCGTCCACCGCCCGCATCCTTTTCTGGCATGTCACAAAATTTTCCATTATTAGTACTTTTGTATGTATGCAATATCCGCATTTACTTTTGTACACGTAGTGTTCTTGCCTCAAGTGAGTGATAATTAATTAGTTTAAGTGTTTCCTGTAGGCCTTGCTGCTATGTAAATAATGGAATTTACCGCCCGCCCGCATACTACATTAGTTGTTTCCTGGACGGGAAACAGGAAATTTATTTGGAGTGGCCTAAATTGAATACTACAGTTCTTGTTGCCCACAAGTATCTATACCTGGAAGATAATACTGAAACTCCAAATCAGGATTTCAGATACCATACTTTAATACTCCTCCTTTTCAAAATGCAAAGTTAATACACACGAAAACCAAAGAATCAGCTAAGTTTTGATACAAGGTGAAGCTTCTCTACGGTAACCATGGATGCACGGGTGGACAATGAAGTGGTTCCACAATGATTCATCAGTGTATCAGTGTAAAAATTATGGAGGCAACTGCACACAAGGAAGCAAGCCATGGTCATTATTCTTTTGTGCAAGTTGGGAGGTCGAAGCACATAATCGTACTACACCCACTCAGATTGCATTCCTGACTTAATTGATTCTTGTGGGCTTAAATTTAATAGTATTAATGATATCCCAAATGATACTTCCATCTCAAGTTCCATCTGAAGTATTTTCAAATGTCCTAGCTCGTATGCTCTCCATGCATGCATGCCGCTGTGATATTTACTGTGCTGACTAACTTCCTTAAACAGAGACGATTGTATAGGCAGTGAATTGCATCCATTGTATCATGGTGAAGCTAGAGTACTAGTTCTTGGGCCAAGGGTATGTAGTGAAGTGTGTATATTATGTGCTGTAGTTTGATGGTCAGTGGCATCAAAAGCGGTATGGTTGCTACGGCTCGGGCCGTAACACCTTAATTTTGAGATTAGCTGTCACTGCATGTGCGATAATAATAATATTATTTTTCCAGTGTGTACCCAATAGGCCCCTTTTGGATGAACTCAAGGATCAGCTGCAGGCGGTTTAATCATGATCTGCATGTGTGATCCTAAATGGAGAGCATGACATTGTATTATCATCTGCATGTAGCTAATGCTGCCTTGAGAGTTCCCCAATTGAGGCTATCCTTGGCCCTTTCCCGTACATCAGTGACTCCATTGATCCACTCACATAGTATAGTTAGAAATCACACTACTCTTTATCCATAATAATATAGCTACTGTTGGCCACAAAACATGTCGCTCCAAGGGAAAAAAAAAACAAAACTAGATGTGTGAGAAAAAATTGTGAGGGGATTAAAATAGCATTCCAGGACTAACTAGCTATGCTGATCTGCATCCGGAGACAGTTTAGAGCTTGGAGCTTTCCTATATAGGTGGGAAGTCGTTTACACAGGATGGGGGTGTGACTTGCAAGGATAGTAAAGGGCTCAAGCACTTGAAGGATGCGCTATAGTCTAAGTGTATCACAATACAGATAAAAATTGATAACCTGAATGTACGTGTTCTCCATTTATGCAAATTTGAAAATTCCAGGTACATAGCAGACATTGCTGTTCTTGCTTGAGAGAACTAGCTACCATCACACAGTTCCCGCTTTAATTAAGTAGCCACCGGTCTACCTTGTACCTGGCAACTCCAGAATGGTATCTTCTGAAAGTATATGAAATCACTGTTATTACTAAGCGCCACTCTATTATAAGCATGATTCGCAATCGAAGCGAGTTTTTAATGCTTAAATGTAAGCGCCAAGCGAGGTCGGAATTATTTTTTCCTGGCGCTTAAGGTACCATTTAATTGCGTGGGCGTGAGCGTCAGGAATGGCTAATTCAATTAGCGAATCGTGAAGGGGCGTGGCCGAAGAGGCCATACGAGTGCTTTTGGTCGAAGGTGGGCGTGTCCAGAATCGGCCAGGGATGATTATGCGCGTGTAATTAGCGACCGGAAGTGGCCCCTGAAGAAAAGGCCGGTAATTGCCCACATCAAAGCAAGATCAAAGCATTCTTGCTTAACTATTAACCGCAACGACTTATTACACACTAAGTAGAAAATTACACACTAAGATAAAAGAATTTCCGTGTGAGTAATGTAATGTAATGTAATGTAATATAAATAAATAATTCTTGGGGCCTGTGGAACGATAGTGTGCAATAATTTTTATATGCAGGTGAAGAATGGAAGAAATAAAGAAAATGAAATGTATCAAAACTTTAAATTTCACTTTCATACCTCAGAAAACGCCGTGTTTGTTGTGTCAGAGCCATGGGGAAAGTCCCTGTTTATACGTACGTGCATAGCTCCAGTACATTATCGATCGCATGCTGTGACGTTCCGCGTACGGTAACGCCCACCTAAATTGAAAAATGCAATGAACGAGCTCTGAGGTTGCACCTAGGAGAATGAGGTCAAGTTCGTTGGCATGTTCCGTTGCTCATAGCGGTGAAAGGAGGAGAGAACGAAGCCTATGGAAAGGCTTGGAAGCAACATTGGGCAAGAAGAACGGTACCAATGGTCGTCAACTGAAGCGATTCGCTAGTTTGTAATGAGAAAAGCCAATGGAAGGTAAGCTAGTTTGATCATAAATCGAGAATGCATGGTATGAATTCTTGTGATGTAGCTAACTAGACTAGTAATAACGTGGCTAAGTAGCTATGATAGTTCCTATGAGTGTGATAGGCCTCAAACCCAGGTAGAGGGAGGGCTTGGTGTAGCCTCGTACCCAGGCCCTTCAAAAGGAGGAGGAGAAAGGGCCTGGTACACATTGCATGTGCATGTGCCAAGGGACCTTAGAAAAAAAATGTGGGTTAATCGGATACTCAGGACGGTTAAGGCAGAAACAGCCAGCTTAACTTGTATCAGCCAATTACAACCAATTACATGGCTATGAATCTCATTGACCTCGAGCGACCTCCCATACTTTGCATAGAAGCTGCCGTGGGCAATGGAGTGCAGACGCTATGATTGATCTTCCGGGTACAAAATTGGCACTAGACCAGGACCTTTCTTAGACATCTAAGCTCTACCATGGATAGAGAACGCGGTGGAAAGTGGAAATGGTGTCCTTTATCAACCATGCGCCAACAGTATGTTCATGAATACGTAATTAGCTCGTTTTTGTAGCCTCACAGTGCGCATTTCTTTGCCTAGTTCCAACGCGCTTTATTCTGTGCAGCGTTTCCAGGCAGTGTTGAATTCTTTACACAGCTAGGACATAGCTGATCCCACTTTCGATGCCATATTCGAGCATTTTTGTACCCGGAAAACAAGAAAATGTATTTTAAGGAGCCGAACTTTGACCCGCACCTATTTAGTTAATTAAACACCATTGCCATGGTAACGAATGTTTTTAATAAACTTTGTTCTTCATGTAAACTTGTAGATGTGTGTTTGTGTTGCTGTAACTTTGTACTTCTCTTCAGTTTTAACTTTTGTACCACCATGTTTGGCCATTTTGGTGGTGTAGACACCATCTGATCCTGCCTTAACTGACCTGAGTACTATTGTATACTGTACGTCATGCAGAACCTGTGAATGATCACTATGGTAATGCAACCGGTCACTATAGAGACCCCAGCGCATGCGCATGCAGTATGTACCAGGCACTTTCTCTTCCTTCTTTTGAAGGGTCTGGGAACGAGGCTAGGCTTGGTGCTGCAGGTAGCACAATGGTACTACAGCAGTGGCGTGCCATCACTTTATCTCCTGGTGTTCTATCACTGCATACACAACAGTCAGTCCATTTCTGCCCCTCCTCGATAGCAACCCTTCTATAACAATTCCAAGACGGTGGTGGACCTCGGTAAGCTATTGATATCAGAGCCTGATGGAATTTTTCATTGATCGCTGCCCTTGCAATGCTGACGTCTTATAAGTGATATAGAAAGTTGATGCAACCTGGAGCATCTTCCTCCACCACTTCACATGCACTCGTGTATAACAATCTATGTCTGCCAAACTGATCCAGTTTACTGACAAACAGCATCATCACCCAGGGGTGTTCCATTGATTCTATTGGCTACAACTTCATCTGGCTGGATCTATTGTAAGTGGACATGTGAGTGGTGTATGTACATGTATGTGGTAGAATAATATTATTGTGCATGAGCATGTAACATGTAAACTAATTTTTATGAAAGGCATCACTTGTGTACATGTATGTACTTCACCTACACATGGTGTACGTACATGTCCATGTATATTCTTCAGTTTCACAATCTTTTGCTTATCCAGGTGACCATGAGGATGTCACACCGCTTTCATCAGACCAATAGGCATGGACACTCCCAACTGGCTGCCTCTTCACTGCTGTAGGAACCCCCTTTCGATTTGTGCCTGTGACTGTCATTCCTACTACTTTCTGAAACTGGTAAGTATGGGACTAGTATAATACACACACAATGTACCTGTCCACTTAAAGATCGTGCATGTAGCTTTTATTGTGGAATTCTTTCACAAGTGCGAGGACTACACGAGGGGTCTGACCGAGATCTTCTCGCTCTGTGTATCACACACATATGCACACACATTGTAGGAGGTACCCAGAAGTACGTGTACTCTCAGAGCATAGTATGTGCCTTGGTACCCCAACAATAGGCTTTCCGTTCACATGTCAGCAAAAGGAAACATGGCTCGTAAACGATGTACAATTAAAGCTGATACATCTATATGGCTGTCACGTTTACTATTAGGGTAGTGTAAGTATCTGACATTTGAACATGTAATTTATTTAAGTACAGCTTATTACAATTCTTTTATCTTGGTGTGTGGTTAGCTTGTTACACACTAAGATAAAAGAATTTCCATATGAGTAATGTAATGTAATGTAAATAAATAATTCTTGGGGCCTATGGAACGATATTATGCAATAATTTTTATATGCAGGTGAAGAATGGAAGAAGTAAAGAAAATGAAATGTATCAAAACTTTAAATTTCACTTTCACGTCTGAGAAAACGCCATGTTTGTTGTTTTAGAGCCGTGGGGAAAGCCCCTATTTGTACGTACGTGCATAGGGCCAGTACATTTTCGATCGCATGCTATGACGTTCCGCGTACGGTAACGCCCACCTAAATTGAAAAATGCAATGAACGAGCTCTGAGGTGGAATGAGGTCAAGTTTGTTGGCGTGGTAGACGTGTTCCGTTGCTCATAGCGGTGGAAGAAGGAGAGAACGAAGCCTATGGAAAGGCTTGGAAGCAACATTGGG
The DNA here is from genome assembly GCA_963930775.1 of Cliona cf. orientalis. NCBI lineage: Eukaryota > Metazoa > Porifera > Demospongiae > Clionaida > Clionaidae > Cliona > Cliona cf. orientalis. The sequence continues at coordinate 6,059,728 of OZ005698.1, forward strand.
CAAGAAGAACGGTACCGATGGTCGTCAACTGAAGCGATCCTCTACTTTGTAACGAGAAAAGCCAATGGAAGGTAAGCTAGTTTGATCATAAATCGCGAATAGGATGTGTGCGTGCGTGTACGAAGTAGAAACTTTAAGTATCATAAGCAGTAGTATTTGTTATGATTGGTGCTCGATGATGACTAGAGCATCTAATGGAGAGCCACAGGTGACAGCAGTGTCACACAGTGAGGAATTTAATAATATCTAGAAAGTATCAGCTCGTTCAGTACAGTGTAAGTATGCATGGGGATGTAGCTAGCTAGACTAGTAATAACGTGGCTAAGTAGCTATGGTAGTTCCTTTGGTGTGATAGGCCTCAAACCCTGGTAGAGGGAGGGCTTGGTGTAGCCTCGTACCCAGGCCCTTCAAAAGGAGGAGAAAGGGCCTGATACACATTGTATGCGCATGCGACGGGGGACCCCAGAAAAATGATAATCAGATACTATTGTATACTTTCCATAGAACTGTACGTCATGCAGAACCCGCGAATGATCACTATGGTAACGTGACCAGACGCTATGGAGACCCCAGCGCATGCGCGTGCAGTATGTATCAGGCCCTTTCTCCTCCACAATGGTACTACAGCAGTGGTGTCACTGGTGTGCCATCACTTTATCTCCTGGTGTTCTATCACTGCATACACAACAGTCAGTCCATTTCCACCCCTTCTCCATAGCAACCCTTCTATAGCAACTCCAAGACGGTGGTGGATCTCGGTAGGCTATTGATATCAGAGCCTGATGGGGTGTTTCATTGATCGCTGCCCTTGCAATGCTGACGTCTTATAAGTGATATAAAAGGTTGATGGCGACCTGGAGCATCTTCCTCCACCACTTTACATGCACTCGTGTATAACAATCTATAGCTGCCAGTTTATTGACAAACAGCATCGTCACCCAGGGGTGTTCCATTGATTCTATTGGCTACAACTTCATCTGGCTGGATCTATTATAAGTGGACATGTGAGTGGTGTATGTATGTGGCATGTACATGTACATACATAGAATAATATTATTGTGCATGTAAACATAATTTTTATGAAAAGGCATCACTTGTGTACATGTATGTACATGTATGTACTTCCCCTACGCTTAGTATACGTACATGTACAAGTATGTTCTTCACCTTCACAATCTTTTGCTTATCCAGGTGAGCATGAGGATGTCATACCCGCTGTCATCAGACCGATAGGCATGGACACTCCCAACTGGCCGCCTCTTCACTGCTGTAGGAACCCCCTTTCGATTTGTGCCTGTGACTGTCATTACTATTTTCTGAAGCTGGTAAGTATGGGACTAGTATAATACACACACAATGTACCTGTCCACTTAAAGATTGTGCATGTAGCTTTTATTAACCCTCGCTGCAAAGCGTAGGCGGAGGCGTTATTGCAATCGTTTGGTGATTTTTTATCCGTCCGTCCGTCCGTCACAACCCTCCTATGCTAAATGGTAAGGGTCGTCTGACAGAAAGTATGCATTCGAGGTATACCGGACACAAAGGAATAGTGAGTCCTGCCCAGTGGTGTAGCAGTGCGCAGAGTGTATATGTGTGAAGACAGGTGTGTATGCACGTGTGTGTACATGTAGGTGAGTGTGTGTACATTATGCATGTACATTTGTGTTGGTAGTTGCTTAGCAACCAAAGTTTTTATAGGCAATTTGCCGGCTATGGGAAGGGGTTGGGTCATCATAAAGTAGGCCAATGATGAGCAGAGGTCAACTACCAACAAAATAGTTATCTACCAGTAATTGGGGTGATACACGTGATACCGTAAACTCTGGTTAATAAGCGCATGCGCTTATAGCGGTAAACGGAACGACAGTATGCGCTTAATAAAGGATATGCGCTTATATGGCATATAACCACGCCCACAGATGTTTGGGACCCCCTTTCTATTTGTCCGCATCATGCCTGTGACTGTCATTCCTACTACTTTCCGAAGCTGGTAAGTATGGGACTAGTATAATACACATGTAATGCACCTTTCCACATAAAGATCGTGCAAGTAGCTTTTATTATGGAATTCTTTCACAATTGTGAGGACTACACGAGGGGTCTGACCAAGATCTTCTCACTCAATCAGTGTATCACACACATATGCACACACATTGTAGGAACCCAGGTGTACTAGCAGAGAGAATCTATGCCTTGGTACCCCAAGGATAGGCTTCCCCTCCACGGCTCTTAAACAACATACATAAGACTCACCTGTGGCTGTGTTGCCATTAGGGTAGTGTAAGTACCTGACATTTGAACATCTTATTTAATTAAGTACGACTTGTTACAATTCTTTTATCTTAGTGTGTGGTTAGCTTGAAAAAAAAAAAGATTTCTTTGCAGTAATAATGTTTGGAGGGATTGGGAGCACTTGGGGAGATAATTTTTATATGGGCGCGCAGAATGGGTCGAAACACAAGATTTGACATGAGAAAATTTTGATTGACACCTTAGAATTAAAGTTATAGCCCTTTGAAGTATCCCCATATGTTTATATAGGAAGCCATGCACTTGCAATGTTTGCCCATAAAAAAAATTACGGGCGCGCGGGGTACGTTGACGACCCTTTACCGAATATTGTGTATATGGCTATTTGGATGCCTGCTTGCATTGTATGGCTCTACTATGCATCTAGCTCGACTCTGGTGGTTTTCGGACCATTTTTTTTTCTGCTTAGTGTGTGGTCCCCTTGTTACACACTAATTACACACTAAGTAGTTATACACTAAGGCCCCTCCAAATCAATTAGTAGTTTCTCATCCCCTCTGAGCTCAAAATTGATGCGGGCGGGCGGTGGTAATGGTCGTAAATATGTGTAATTTTTTTATGGAAATGGTCGTCAAAACCGCTTGCAAAAAAGGATGCGGTATACTTTTGCATTGTGCTCCTAATCACAAAATGCATGCGGGCGGAAATTAAGGGGGGATGAGAAACTACTAGTTGATTTGGAGGGGCCTAAGTAGAAAAAAAAAGCATATTTAAATATGGGGGGTTTGGGAGCACTTGGGGGGATAATTTTTACATGGGCACGCAGAATGGGTCGAAATTAGAGATTTGACGCAGGGGAATTTTGATTCACGCCTTAGAAATAAAGTTATGGCCCTTTGAAGTTTTCCCATATGTTTGTATAGGAAGCCATGCATTTGCAATATTTTCTACGTGAGGGGCGGGGCCACGCGCGCACATCAACGTGACGACCATTACCCACTTTACTCAAAATGGATGTATAGGCTGCCTGCTTGCATTGTATGGCTCTACTATGCATCCAGCTCGATTATATGGTAGTTTTTGGACTTTCTGCTTAGTGTCTGGTCTCCTTGAAAAAAAAAGATTTAAATTACAGTAAGTACAGTATGTATTTCCTTATTTAGGGGGCTTGTCCAAAGTCCTTGTGGAAAACGTCATTATGACGTTAGGGGGGAGGGGGTCTTGGTCCATGACGTTTTACAACTGCATTGTCAGCAGATTTTAGCTTTAGTTGTGATTATGCATTCTTGTGGTTGAACAAGTCTGGACACACCTCCAGCTGTATCAAAATTTGCATTTTTGTGACAGTTGTATCAAGCACTACCTAGCTGAAAGTGTGCATGTAGCTACAGGCAAGCAAGAAACTGTTAAAGAAGCACAGGTATGCAATGAATCCATGAAGACATAGCTAACACTGTAGAATACAAGTGAATATCGACTGTGTACGCTAAATGGAGCAGAATCAGAGTTTCAGTATTGAATCTATGCTGAAATGCTGTGACATTAAGAGAGGGGGGAGGGGGGGTAAAATATTAACGTCATAATGACATTAATTTTTCCACAAGGACGTTGGACAAGGCCCCTTACTTGTTCAAGTTATTATGTCAAAGTTCTCCCCCACAAAAAATTAAGTCATATAGTAAGAGAATTATACCAAAAACTCAATTTTCGATGTTACCAGTGGCAGAAGGGTCCATTTCTACTCTGGGCGCCCACTCAGTGAAACTGAATGCATACAGTAAGATTTCTAACTTCAATTGAGGTCACTGCTACATCTCTACTGTGCATGTCTTCTAGCAAGCTTCTATAATAATTATTCAATAAAGTTCTACAAAGTTATAATATCTTTGTAACAGATTCTATGTATGATATTCGATCCATTAACTATAGGAGAACATAGCAAAATAATACTGCAATCACTACAATGTACTAATTAATCACTCAGTTGCAAGGAGATCTTGCTATAGATAATGCAAAGGAGAATTACCAGGTTGAAGAGCCTATCGACCAAGACCTTCACCTCCTCGCCTCCCAGCTGCAACCAACGCTTGGAGTGCATCATAGAATTTGCTTTCTGCTTGCTTCATTCCTCTGTTCTCATTCATCGCCTCATCGTAGCGCCTTGGTCCCTGCATGTATCCTTTGTTAGTGCTTGCTAACACTTGCTGAGTATTGCGACTTTGAGTGTCTTGATCCACAGCTGCCTCAACAAATGCTAAAATCTTTTTCAATGACTGAATGTCGGTAGAATGTAGAGGATAAGGAGGCGCTTCACGCTTTGTCAGAAATCGGTCGTCTCGCATGTTTCCATTTTGCTCATTGAGAGCTGTAGCCTCAAGGCCTAGAGCAAAAATAAATATTGCAATCACTGTAGCAAAACAGTAAGCCATCACAATCTGCACAGCAATGTTTTATTCCTCCACTTGATAGTGATCTTGAATGATAGTCGATTGGTTAATGCTGATCCAAATGCTTGAACTATAGTAGCTAGATGGTGATCAGCTTCGGAATCACCTGTTGGCTTCTTATAGCTGCGTGCACTTAGTCTGAAGATCATGACTTTACAGCAGAAAACATGTCCAGGAATAAGAAATGTGATATCCACTAGCCTTTCTAACGATTGCAGATTAGCTAGGGCTGTGACCACAGTAATGTAATAAGCATACCATAGTGCTTAATGTGATTTGCAGTCTCGAGTTACGAATTATTTTCCACAAGACGAATGTCACATAATACCATAATGCAATTATACACTCCCCACAAGTCTCCTACCTGGAAGTATCTATACCTGGAAGATAGCACTGAAATTCCAAATCAGCTAGGGTTTCAGATACCACACACATGCATGCCTACTTTTCAACATGCCTAGTAACAGTTAGTACACACAAAAACCAAGATTCAATTAAGGTTTAATGCAAGCTAATTAGAGGCTTCACTACCACGGATGCACAGAGGCCAATGAAGTGGTTCCATAATGATTGTACAAGCATGTAGGGAGGCCATGCATATGATTATTATTATGTCTACTATTATGTGCATAAGAAGATTGCAGCTATCAACGATCACAATACCCTTAAAATGTATTCCTTGTTGCAGATAAGTAGCTATATGATCCTACCTGGAAGAGAACATTGAAATCCCAAATCATATTATTATGCATACCACACACCAACACGCAAAATTGAATGGCTGTGAATGGTAAGTTATTTGAGCTGAGTGAGAATTAATTGTGCATCTTGGTTGTGCTCAACTAATGCATGTATAATAATATGTATGCATGTAACGTATGTATATGTACTGTATACATACTGTATACATATGTGCATGTCACACTTCAGGAATAATCAAAGTGCACTGAGCACGAGAGAGGCCGAGGAATAGTTTAGCTGATGAAAGAAGACAAAATCATACTGATAGTTATGGGAAAGGAGCTTGAAAATGCAACGCCAAAAGAAGAAGGCATAAAGAACGACTGAAAGCCAGGTCGAAAAGATTGCTGGCCGGCTAACTTCATCGCTGTGGCTGGACAAGGCACAAGCACGAGGGATGAATATAGCTACACTGTTGGCCACAAAACATGTCCACGGGAAAAAAACAACCTCTAGATCTAAACGTGAGGGGAAAAACCAACTTAAAATAGCATCCCAAGACTAACTATGTTGATCTGCATCTGGAGACAGTATATAACTGTTGAGAGCTTGGAGCTTGCCTAGGTGGGAAATCGTTTATACACAGGATAGGGGTGCGACTTGCAAGGATAGAAAAGGGAGCATGTGAAGGATGCACTATAGTCTAAGTGTATCACAATACAGATAATCTAATTATTGACAACTTGTGTTCTCCATTTTTGCAATAAATCCTAAGAAACTTACCCCAAATCCTGAGCACCTTATGGAAGTAGAAGGCTAAAAAAAAGTACCTGGCAACTCCGGAATGCACATGTATGCATGCATCCTCACGTCAATTAATATTCTGCTTGCAGATCTAGAGCCCTAGTACTAGAGAGCTAATTTTCCGTCTAATTCTGAATCATTGTGTTCAAACAATAGAAAATAATAATACAATGTCATCCCTATAATATACCAACCTTATAAAATTAATTCCCAGTTGCAAACATGGTTGAAATTATTTTGTACACAAAAATCATTGCAGCTATAATAATTATTATGACCATAGAATCTATTATGACATTGCTGTAGTATTACAATTTGAACAAGTATTATCATTGTCAATAACTTAATAATAAATATTGATGCACAATGATGATTCAGAAATTCCTTGTACTATTAATCATGAACACTAATTAGAATAATAAGTGATAAGGTAGGCTGGATAAGCTCTATCGTGATCATAAACGACATACACAGTTGATCCATTGGTGTAGCCGTTGATAGTATCATAGAGTACATGACTGCCTTGAGATAAGGGTGGAGGCTTTCTGAGATCAGGATCATTTCTCTTTTCATAGCGGCAACTGTATCCAGTCAGGACCCTGACTAGCAGTAGCTGCTTCATTCCACTGCTGTCGTCAATGTAGCAATATCTATCGCTGTAGCTAGCATTCACGGCAAAGTAGGCACCTGCACCCCACAGTAATGGGTGGTCACATCTGCTATAGCGAAAATCGATTCCTCTGACAGCCTGTACTATCACCTTTGGGTCTGTATTTCTAGTTCCGTGAAAGAGTTTCATTTCATTCACTTTCCCATCGTTTCGCTCAGACATGTGTTTCTTTTCTAGAGCATATTTATCCCAGAGTTGTTGATTCTGAATGCGGTGAAGTTGAATGATTTTGATATTCTGGAGCGTTCGTTTCATCAGTCCTTCAATAGATTTCCATTCCAAATTTTTGTGGCGTACAGCAATAAGATCAAAATCATGCGTTTGTGGCTCCCATTCTGGTGGGTACTTGTCTTCTACACAGGGCCATTGCAACTGTCGAGAAATTATTTGATGCTGAACATCAAAACTGTGCTCCTTGAGTACACTTTGAACTTTGTCTAAAACATTCTTTGCTCCTATTAATTCGATAGTGATTTTGGCATTATCTAGTGTGTTGGCTCCAAGTTTGATACAATACTGTCTTGCAGTATTGAGCATTTGAATCAATAATATATCTTGCCAATCACGTGATACATTTGGCAACAGGTCGGCAGTAAAATTAACAGTACGGCAAAATGATTTGAACTTTCGTACCACAGCTTGCTTTGCCACCTCGAGACTATTCTGTAGTCCCCTTATTGCAAATGTGATGAAGTACTGGGGTGCTTCAGTGTGCCCTATGACAGGATCTCTCTTGAGAGCTATTCTGTGACCAGTTTCAAGGTCTATTTGTTGCATATGAGACAAATCTAGTGTGTGCCTACTCCCAGCAAGAGTGACGAATGATCCTCCATGTCGATACATGCCCTCTAAAGATTCACAATCACGTACTTCATGTGCTACATACTCATCCTCAGATATGATGTACGACCATGTAGGGGCAACAACCTCAGCATCAAGGCTCTTCTTCACACCTGTCTCCATCTCCACTATACACATGGTGGAGACGTTTGCAGTATAGCATATGCCATTGAATTCAAACTTTGCTTCATCCTTCTTGTCGATAAAGAATGTCTTATTGAGGTACTTATTTACCTGGCTAGGAAGCACAATGATTTTATTTCCTCTATCATTTTTCACCTTCCAAGAGTATACAACATTAATATATTCACTAGGTACGCTAATATCCGTCAGGTGAACTGTCAGCAATGATCTGTCAGCACATTCTGATTGAAGCAGTGGGATGAATTTCTTAACAGAAATAACAGCGCCAGTGTTATCTGCAACGCATATCTCAACATGGTACTTTGATTCAATATCTGCAAGAGCCTTTGATACCCTTGAGTCGAGAAGAAGTGGTAGGATAGCACAGTGCATTTGCTCATATTTTATACCAATCATTTCTTGCAACTGATGGTCAAGGGAAACCAGATTTGTCTGCACATCCTCAAAAGCGTCTGGAATACCAGAAAGAGTGGCTTTTATGTTGGACTCTGCCTCAGTAAAATGGATCTCTACACCATGTGATTTTGCATAATCTAATAGCTTTCCTGATATTTTAGGATGTTGAGCAATTATTCGATACGTCAAAGTGTTTGGGAGTTCCAGAAAAAATGAAATACCACCTTCTAGCTGCTGGGTATCTCTCAACAATTGAACCTGTTCTTTATGGTGCTGACGCATATTCAAATCTTGTAATTGCCTGCACAATTAATAATGGTCATACATTATCATCATCATGATAGATGTTATACTACAGCTAGATTGTCTGCTCATTGTCCAATTTATTAGTCTTGAAAGATTTCCCACCTATAGCATAGCCATTGCAAATTGGTATTTACCACTATCTAGCAAACTGGTAACTACAAGGTGAAATTTATACTGGTCCAGTTGTTTATACTAGTACAGGAGCTTAGCCCAGGATATCGTGCACTATTTGCACTGCTCTGAGCACTAAAGCTTGAATGAGAAAACCATTCAGATCAGATCTTAATGCACAGCTGTTATTCATTATCACGATCCCCAAATACATTTTGGTGTTGAGGTTCAGAAATTTTACACAACACTACTTTGCTATGTATACTGCATGCATGCTTAAAGCTGTATGAGTAGTGCCACACCTGTGCACACAGGTATGTTGTGAGCTTGCATTTCATCTACCAACACAATTATTATAGTGCTTGTGTTAGTCTATACATATGAACTGATGATTTAGCCATGTCAATTTTTATACCCTATACAATGTAGGAAATTGTAGGGTCAAAAACATTCTATAGAGCTTGCTGCGGAGCACATATCTACTTCCAAGATCAGATAATTTTTATTATTCAGAAAAATATTCAATGCATACACTAAGATGTCTAACTTCAATTAAGGTCATTGCCACATCTACAATGTGTTCTAGAAAGCTTCTAATATTATTGTTCAATATAAAGTTCTATTACTAAATCCAAAGTTAATATCTTTATAACAGATTCTCTGTATGATATCCAATCCATGAACTATAGGAGAACATAGCATAATAATATATTGCAATCACTACAATGTAATTAATCACTCAGTCGCAAGGAAATCTTGCTATAGAAATAGATATTAATGCAAAGGAGAATTACCAGGTAGAAGAGTCTATCGACCACCACCAAAAGAGCCACCTCCTCCACTTCCTGGCCTTTTGCTTGCAACCAACGCTTGGAGTGCATCATAGAATTTGCTTTCTGTTTGCTTCATTCCTCTGTTCTCGGTCATCGCTTCATCGTAGCGCCTCGGTCCCTGCATGTATCCTTTGTTAGTGCTTGCTAACACTTGCTGAGTATTGATTTGCTGAGTATTACGAATTTGCTGTGAATAAGCATCTTGATCCACAGCTGCCTCAATAAATGCTAAAATCTTTTTCAACGACTGAATGTCAGCAGAATCTAGAGGATAAGGAAGCGCTTCACGCTTTGTCAGAAATCGGCCGTCTCGCATGTTTCCATTTTGCTCATTGAGAGCTATTGCCTCAAGGCCTAGAGCAAAGATGAATATTGCAATCACTGTAGCAAAATAGTAAGCCATCACAATCTGCACAGTAATGCTCTATTCCTCCAATTGATAGTGATCTTGAATGATAGTCGATTGGTTGAAGCTGATCCAAATGCTTGAATAGATAGCGATCAGCTCCACCTGTTGGCTTTTTATAGCTGCTTGCACTCAGTCTGGAGATCAGTGACTTCACAGCAAAAAACATGTCCAGGAATAAGAAAGGTGATATCCGCTAGCTTTTCTAATTCCTATTCAATTGCAGATTAGCTAGTGCTGTGACCACAGTTACTATAATGTAATAATACAATCAGCATACCATAGTGATTCTTGAATTATCCACAAGCCACATGTCACATAATACCATAATACAATTAAATTATTATAAGACTCCCCACAAGTGTGCTACCTGGAACATAATGGAGAAAAAGTAGCAGCTATAATAATAAAGCTAAGGGCTTTAGAGGAATTGCATGGTTGGCAGCACAGGGGAATTAATAACTGCATGCAATCTATAGCTATAGTGTGAGCGAACAGCAACATCGCAATCTCTATCCATCATAATAATATTAATTTTTCATGTTAATATTACTGTAACATGATATTGCACTTAACAATCAATAACATTCCCGAAGGCATAATAAATATACATTATCACACATATTGTATCAAGTAATTGATTTGCGCTCCACTCCTGCTCCGCAGAAGAATCCATGCAATGTGCTTAAAAGTGATTCTTTTAAATTTACTATGTGTATCGAAAGGTTTTACGTTACATTATATAGTTTAATGAACCAATACAATCAATAATTTGACAGTCTCTATAATACATGTAGTGTAACCACAATGAATCATACTATAAGCATGCCTTGTAATTGAACAAGTTGATATTAATATGTCTGTAATAATCGAGAAAAGCAAGCGTAGGGATGTATAGTGCATGCATGGTTGTCATTATCTCTTATCCCTATAAATCTTGTTATAGTATTCTTAGTAGTCTGCGTGCATGTTGTGATAATATTGTATATATACACACGAAAACCAATTAATTAATAACTTCTGGTACAATGTCATAAATTTTATTTAGAGGCTTCAATACCATGGATGCATGGTGGCCATCACGGCATGCAATGAAGAAGTTCCACAATGACAGTTATGTATTACTCATGCATGCATGGTTAATCTTTCTAAGCACATCAGATTCTATCATACGAATAGCTGTCAGTGGGCATGACACCCTTAAATTGAATACTATAGTCCTTGTTGCCCACAGGTATCTATACCTGGAAGATAACACTGAAATTACAAATTTCAGATATCATACACATTCCTGTTCTTCAACATGCCAAGTTAGTACACAAGAATCAATTAACTTCTGGTGCAATATCATTTATTTATTTAACACTGTAAACATTGAAGGATTACTTTAACCCAGTTGGGTTACCCCAGTTGCATTAATTTTAACTGACCACCAAGCATTTGAAGCAGCCATGGAAACCACTTAGCCTCTGATGATCAATGGCGCCAGATCCAATTATAGACTGCACTTGCAAATGCATTCCGAGATCACCATGCACCTTATGTATGCAGCCTGGGTAACCCAAACTGGGTTAAAATAACCTTTCAATTTTTACAGTGAAATATTATTAATTAATTCATTACCATGCATGGATGCATGGTGGCCATCACTGCATGCAATGAAGAAGTTCCACAATGACAGTGTTATGTATTACTCATGCATGCATGGTTAATCTTTCCAAGCACATTCTATCATACGAATAGCTGTCAGTGGGCATGACACCCTTAAATTGAATACTATAGTCCTTGTTGCCCACAGGTATCTATACCTGGAAGATAACACAAATTTCAGATACCACACACACTCCTGTTTTTCAACATGCCAAGTTAGTACACATGCACGAAAACCAAGAATCAATTAACTTCTGGTGCAATGTCATAATTTTATTTAGAGGCTTCATTACCATGGATGCATGGTGGCCATGCAATGAAGAAATCCCACAATGACAGTTATGTATTACTCATGCATGCATGGTTAATCTTTCCAAGCATATCTATTATACAAACAGCTGTCAATGGGCATGACACCCTTAAATTGAATACTTAGTCTATAGTCCTTGTTACCCACAAGTATCTATACCTGGAAGATATATATAACACTGAAATTACAAATCAGGATTTCAGATACCACACACACTCCTGCTTTGCAACATGCCAAGTTAGTACACACGAAAACCAAGATTCAATTAGGTTTTAATGCAAAATTATTAGAGGCTTCACTACCACGATGCACAGAGGCCAATGAAGTGGTTCCATAATGATTGTACAAGCATGTAGGGAGGCCATGCATATAATATTATTATGTGTACTATTATGTGTATGAGAATAAAATTGCAGCTGTTATATAGCGATCACAAAGTCAGGGGCGTAGCCAGGGGGGAGCACAGGGGGCATTTGCCCCCCCCCCCTTTTTTCCCAGAGTCATCTAATATTTATCATTTCTTACCGTATAAATACCAGCACCAAGTTGTTACAGTAGTCTTCAGAGTCAAAAATGATCACAGAAAGGCTGACTATAAAGTTATCTGTAAACAAACTTTCGAGCTATGCTTCGATCGAGCAGTGTCTGGTCTCGAATATCAAGCGTTTGATGAGTTCAAAGGGCACAAAAACAGGAATACGCCAGAGCGCGTGATTTAATTAGTGGGTGTGGCTTCCGGTCTAAACTTTTTCGCGCGCTTCGCGCAATCTTGCCCCTTCTTTTCTAAAATCCTGGCTACGCCCCTGAAAGTATATTCCTTGTTGCCCAAGAGAACATTGAAATCCCAAATCATATTATTACTATACATACCACACACCAACACACAAAATTGAATGCATGGAAACAAAGTCAACTAATACATGACATTGTATAATTATTACGTATGTACGTATGTATGTACATGTACATATGTGCATGTCGTATGTGCACATGCATGTCACACTTCAGGAATAATTGAAGTGCACTGAGCACGACAGAGGCTGCTGATGAAAGAAGAAGACAAAGTCATATATACTGATAGTTACGGGAAAGGAGCTTGGAAAATGCAACGCCAAGAGAAAAAGGCATGAACAACCACTGGAAGACAGGTCGAAAAGATTACTGGCTGGCTAACTTTGGCATTGCATTACTGTGGCCGGACAAGGCACAAGCACGAGGGATGAATATTTGAAGTTTAGCACATGAAAGAAAGAAGAGATAGAGAATATTAGGTAGGGAAAAGGAGCTTGAAAATGTAAAGCTAAAAGGTGTGAAGAACCACTAAAAGCCAGGCAGAAAAAAATTAGTGAGTCTGTGATCTTGTATATGCCTGATGCAGTAATGCAGCTGCTGCTCCGCGAGTTACATTATGTGTACACCCATAGTTAAGTGACAGTCCAGAATATGACTCTGATGCCCCTAAAATGGGCCATTGGTATATTCAACGATGTGCTTCGTCTCAATATTGTTTATGAGGTTGATATAATCTCTATTATATACTCTTGATATAATCAATAATTAATATTATGGCACGTTGCCATAATGTATGTATGCATATTCCGGGTGCATACACCACTAACAAGTACACTTCTCCCTAGCCTCCAGCCTACATCATGGTTGATCATTGACTGTATACATGTTAGCAGATTGCTAGGCTCTAGTTGGCTTGCATATTATGCTAGATCAATCATGCCATTTATAAGTGTGCCGTCTATAAAGTATCAAGTGTTACGGAGGCGACTGCACACAAGGAAGCAAGCCATGGCCACTATACATATGCATGTATCACTATGCCGGTATTCTTTTGCATGAAACATTTCAAGTTGGGAGGTCAAAGCACATGGTCATAATCGCACTATACCCACTCTGATTGCATTCCTGACTTAATTGATTGAATTTTGTGGGCTAATTGTAGACCAAGCAAAATTTAATAACATAATGATACTTCCATCTCAAGTTCCATCCGAAGTAGTTTCAGAATTAATGTTTTAACTTGTATGCTGTCCATGCATGCCGCTGTGATATTTACTATGCTGACTAACTTCCTTAAGCATAGACAATTGAGTCGGTACACGTATAATAGGTAGTGATAACCTAACAGCATCCCAAACCGCATCCACTACATGGTACATTATCATGCAGATGTTCCTGATTCTTCAAGTAAAGAGCAAAGAAACACAGAAGCTGGGTATGGACCCATGCCAGCTGCAACTAAATTAGATTAAAGTATGCATCTCAAATCATCTACCGTAAATTGCAAATATTTCGTGTCTAAAATATTTCATGCGATAATTTTTCGCGTTAAATAATTTTCAGACAAACGACCCTGTACCGCATTGTCGTTAATATTGCGCATGTAGATCTATTTCGTAATTTTCGCACAAGCCATGCTGTCCGAAAATATTTTAACATTGAAATATTCGCGATTTACGGTATTCATGGTATAGTAGGGAGAATAGTTGTGTAAATTTTGATCCATCTGCAACTCAATGAAATTAAATTTTGGGTATGCCACACCCACATATTATGACCAATCCATGCAAGTTTCCCAGTGAAAATTCTCACTTCCTACACATATGAAATTTTTCTCCCTTGAATCTTTACCACATTACATAGCAATCTAAGTACATTATTATAGCATACAATAACCCAAAGGGAGGCTTACTCCGAGTGAAGGATATAGCCAAGTGTTAAGTTTAATCTAGTAACCACTGTCCGCCAGTGCATGCAATTCAGCTTTACTAATCAGCCATAGGTAACCAGTAAATGATACAAGGAAGTCATTATGGGCAATCATGAAGCTATCTTATGTGGTTTTTGGACAATTTAATTTATTGACAGTTATATTCAATACTATGCATGATATTCTAGTAGGCAGTGAGCTTCACTGCTGATTGATCATATTCACTGCTGTAATACACAATACTTGAAGTACAATGGTGCATGTGGTAAAAGGTTGTCAATATTATTACAGTGCATGCATACATTTGATATCCTAAAGATTGTTATAGTGTATACATATAGATGAAGTCTGAGACCGATCTCCGACATTGATACTGACAGATCTCAATGCTTCATCAATTACAGAGATAATATACATGACATTGTACTTGACATCACAGAACAGCTTCCAAGCTTCAGATCAGCTACATGTGCCTGTACATGAATGCGTGCTATGATATAGCTAACACAGGCGGTAGCTTTTCTTATACATGAGATTACGTAAGCCAAGGGAGCACATGAAGTTTGACCAGCCTTTACACTTGTCACAGATCACAAGAAAGTAGCATGCAGCTTATAAGGTTTCCACTAGCATCTTTATTAACCCTCGCAGCAAAGCGTAGGCGGAGGGTTACTGCAATCGTTTGGAAATTTTGTCCGTCCGTCCGTCCGTCCGTCCGTCTGTCGCAACCCTCCTTTGCTAAATGGTAAGGGTCGCCATAGAGAAAGTACTCATTCTAGGTATATGTAGTATATAGCATAAAGGCAGAATGGTTATGTTAAGTCCTGCCCAGTGGTGTAGTAGTGTGCAGCTGTTGCAACTTGCCAGTCTGTGTTTACATGGCACCTACCTCAACTACATGACTGATTGCCATTTTGTGTCTTGCTGGTCAGTTGTCATTGCAGTGACAGTGTAAACTGGCAGTGGTTCTCAAGTGCATGCATAATTCAGTTGAAGCACATTACAGAGGCTTTCAAATGGTGGCATAGTCAGGTGCCTTCCCCCAACTCTTAGTGACTCTAAAGAGAACAGCTATATAGTACCAGAACCCTAGCTGTTTTAAGTGTTTAGGTGCAGTGTATGTAGTTCAATAGTACCACAACCTGTTCACGTGCAGGGTATGTAGTTCAATAATCCTAGCATTGAACAATGCATAGTATTATGCTCAGTGAGCCATGCTATATTATATGCATGTATGTAGTGGTGAGGGTTCTGCACTCCTGTGCATTCATTAATTAATTTTACTGGATTTTCCAGTCATAGCAAAAGTTCCATTGAGGTCCTAAATTTTCTCATAACTATCTTACAAATAACAATAATAATATTATAGGTTTCATTATTGATTACATCATAACTATCACAGAAAGGTAAATTGCTATTGAGGATATTATTTTGATCTTGCATAGCAATGATTGCTCAGGACTGTTAAGGCAGCCTCAGCTGATGATTGTGCAGAGGCTTATAAAATACTTGTATTCAGCTCTTATCACTAATTCTAGCCAATTACAGGACCGTGATCGAAGCTCAATTACAGGACCGTGGCTAACTTCTTTTCAGTGTACAAGCGACTTGAGTTTCAAAATGCGCTCAAGAAAACGGCCGAGGCGGCTACTGAAATCCCTTCAGCATCGAAGCTTTTGAGCATACTGAAGCTCATTGATGATTGTTCGAGGTCGAGCGAGGTGGAAAGGCTGTCCAAATTTTAGCAGTTGCCCGCGGTAAGGCCAGGAATTTTTAATGAGATCAATTTCAGCCCAAAATATGTACATATCGGTCCATAACTTTCAAGTGCTTAGCTTTTGCAACCATTCCACTTAATATCTAATTTAGTTTGAATGCTGAATCTTGTATATCCAGGCTGTAGACGTTTTGGTACCTGCCTAGTAGAGAATAGTCAGTTAAGGAAAAAAAACTTTGACCCCCACTAATTTAAGTTAATTACCAATATTGCCATGGTAACTCATAATTTTAATACACTACTTCCTTTCCTCTTCAATATGAATACCTTAGTCAGTGATCAAAATTCACCAATGATCTACACCAACAGGTTTTGTGTTGCCATGTTAGCAGTATTGGCTACAACATTATGAGCATGCTTCAACTACAATGTGGTTGGTAATGGTTGTCATTGGTCTGAGTGCGAGTGTGCCTCAAGATGCCACATGATCATGAAGTGTGCAATTTTTGACAAGAGTCACCAGTATATCTAGAGTTGGAATCTTGGCAGTGGCAACTAGTCAATCACAGCTAAATTACGCAGCTAGCAGTGCTGTCACTATTATAGACTCAGAGAACTAAAGGGGTAGAAGTAATCGTGCCATAGAGAGACCGAGATACCCTGCAGTCTTGGTTGGCTGTGTGCTGCTTGCTCACTCCTTGTATCAGTCCAAGCTTCATAGAGCATGTGCTTGCATGCCCTGTGTGTCCTGCATCTGCATATTATACCCCCACTCATGCATTTATAATAATACTGTTTGTCTCTCTGTTGATCACCTGTTGGAATGTCAGCACAAAAATGCCTGTTCTGGAGATAGCATAGCTAAAGGTGGCCAGTTTGGAAATGTTATGACATTATCATCAAACCAAATATGAGAAATTTAAAGTTTTTCTCTCCGCTTCTACAATATTATGTACATGTAATTTTATCAGCCACAAACACTATTTTTTTCGGCCATGCCTATTAACATGACCTTGTACATGTGTCTAGTAATGTCATGTATTGGCCTGAATAATTAATGAATAACATACTCAGGTACGTTAAGGCCTGGGTACGTAGAGGTCAGAGCGTAATCACATGCGCGCCATATATCCCTACGCGTTTAGTCACATGATCGCGATCATCGCCATATAGTTGCTGTACAAAGTTAGGAGGCAGTTGAGGCGGTGGTGAAATCATCTAGCTGAGGGCATCTATCCATCACACGAGGCAAGTATTCTATATTTCGAGTTATAATTCCATTTGGCACGATGAAAAATGGTTCGAGGTGGAAGATATTCAGGTAAGTATGGTCGCATGACCACCAGGTTTCTTACACTGGGTGCTACTGTAGCTTTGTCTGCCAACCGATCTGCCTGCCAAATGTGTTTCAAGTAGTTTGGCATAAGGGCTATCTACTGAGCCTATAGAGACCGCCATCCTGGTTGATCTAGACCGCCGCCTCTTGCGATTTAGATATCCCAATGGCCATCGTTTATGACGTCATAGGATCGAGACTAATTAAGGGTCATTGCCGAAAGGTAGTTCTGCGGTTTAAGGAAGAGTTGCTCTATCTCATGGTGAAAGTAAGGTGTCCATATCATCTTCCATTACAGAGATTCAGGCTGTCAAAACTATCCCAAAAAACACTCTGAAGTGGGTGTCCCAGTCCTTAGTAAGCGTCAACTTGATTACCCCACACACATGCAATCAAAGAAGTGTGTGTCCAGTATATCAGTGTGTCTATCCATTTACCACGCTAGCAGCTATATACACATCTGGCTTATTCAATTATTTATTCAATGCACTGAGGCTTTTGTATGAGAGAGTGCTATGTGCATACATTACAGTAAGCATGAGGTGTGGTTACCTCTGTAATCTTTCCACTTCCTGCTTCTGCTGCTCCTCCTGCTGGCGTTTGGCCTGAAGTTCTTGATGCAGCGCTCCAATCTCGTGATTCTTATCCCTCAAAAGCTCAGTTAGTACTGTCCGACTGCCAGATTGCGGCGAAATATCCCTCGATGGAATAGCCTAATACATGTATACAAAATAATTACCAATACTAGTATGCTAGACATGCCACAAGCAGTGAACTTCAGCTTAATGACTTGATTGAATTACTGTAGTATCCCGGGTAAGCGCCCATGGATGCTTACCCATGATTTCGGCCTGTATGGGCGCTTACCCGGGATATAATTCCCATATGTTGTATAGAAGCTGTCACATTGACCCCTTGAAATGCACTACATGGGCACTTATAATTACCCGGGAGTGAGCACCTTTCCTGGGACACTGGTACCAAACAATCTTACTACCCTGGCCCCTCAATCCAAACAAAAGAAAGTAGGTCAATTACAAGGTTTATTGTTAGTATACATGGAATTTTTTTTACTCTTGATAGCCATAGATATGCATTTTTATGCTAAAAATATATACCGTATGGCCGGAAATTTTCGAGGGATCCAATTTTCGCGGAAGGCCCATCTTCAAAGATTTCGCGATCTAATTTTTGCGGATGGACGTTCCAGGGTTGCTCCACCCACAATATCCATCCGGCTCCACCTCTTACTGCACGTGCGCCGCGGCTCAAATCTCGTTGGCCAAAAAAAAAAAACAGCAAGCGATCGATCGATCGTAATTGTACTTAGCAGAGATCGAGAAATGGCACAAAAGTCGCATAATATGATCGTGGCTAGGGATATTATTTTGTGCAGAACAAGCTCAATAACAATGAACTGGTGTGAAGTAAACCAATCCAGCTGAGCAGCGGCATGCACCACGATGGCCACGCCCCCTGTTATCACGCGTGCGCGCGTGCGTTTAGGCTTTTTATTTCGCGGATTTAATTTTCGTGGACCGCCAGTCAACCGCGAAAATTGGCTCCCTCGAAAATTTCCAGCCATACGGCATTACCGTAGTCTACCATAACTCGCTGATTTCGCCGTACTGGGCGCTTACCATGTGCAAAAATTGAACTAGGCGGGGCCATTTTTGTGGGCGTGGCAGTAAGCTAGATACATAATATACTCGTGGTATAAGCGCGCGTTTTTACCTGCATGTACCTTGAGATAGAGAAAAGTTTAAACCACACAAGCTGCCAGAGAAAGTTAGCTAGTGATCTGAATCAGAGAAGGGATCGAGATCGTCGACATCGTCATCTTCGCCGATCAGCTGATTGGCTTTATTGTCGCCGTCTTCGAGATCCCTCGGTCCTTCTTCTCGAATGAAGTGATCTTCGGACCCATCGACTACGTTTTTTTTTTTTTTTTTTTTTTTTTTTGTCTATGATATTTCTTGCAGTTAGGAATGCAAAGGACACAAAAAGTAGCAATATAAAAAATGCTAGTGATAAACATGTGCCCGTATATTAGATTTAAACAAGGATATGGAGGAAATGACAGTATTATTAGTGAGTGAGGTGGGTAGTGAATTCCATAGTCTTATACTACGAGGTACATACGAGTTGTAATAATAACAAGTACGAGCAAAAGGACAAATAAATGAATGTGGATTTGAAGAACGAGTGACTCTTTGAACGTCATTGTGACAATAAATATTATCAGGAAAATGAAATAAACCATGGATTATTCTGAACATAGAGCACAAGTCTAGATAAGCTCTTCTTTGCTGCATGTTTGGTACAGAGAAGAGTTGCAGCAGTTCCTCATAATTTGCATCCCAGTTCTTGGCACACATGCGTAAGGCAAATTTTTGGACTCCTTCAATCGAGTTTATTTCCCCAACTTTATATGGACTCCATACTTGGCTTGCATACTCCAGGTTGGGACGAACTAGGGAGATGTACATTTGAAAGAGGCTCTCTGAGCTGGAGTATTGGTAAAAACGGCGGTACACAAGTCCAAGTATCTTTCTTGCCTTTGTGCAGAGATTTTTCACGTGTTGAGTCCAAGATAGATTATCGGATAGCAATAGGCCAAGGTACTTATAAGTAGGTACTCGTTCAAGCAGCTGCCCACACAAGTGCAATTGTGGAGTGAATAGAGAATCAGGTTGAATTTTTCGTGAGACAAGCATGAACTTGCATTTCTGCACATTGAAGTGCAGATAGTTGCTGTCGACCCAGTCGGAGATCTTGTTCACATCCTGTTGAAGCAGATGGAAGTCACTTTGGCAAGAAATTGGTCTGTAAAGAAGCATGTCGTCTGCAGTGATAAACATGTGCCCGTATATTAGATTTAAACAAGGATATGGAGGAAATGACAGTATTATTAGTGAGTGAGGTGGGTAGTGAATTCCATAGTCTTATACTACGAGGTACATACGAGTTGTAATAATAACAAGTACGAGCAAAAGGACAAATAAATGAATGTGGATTTGAAGAACGAGTGACTCTTTGAACGTCATTGTGACAATAAATATTATCAGGAAAATGAAATAAACCATGGATTATTCTGAACATAGAGCACAAGTCTAGATAAGCTCTTCTTTGCTGCATGTTTGGTACAGAGAAGAGTTGCAGCAGTTCCTCATAATTTGCATCCCAGTTCTTGGCACACATGCGTAGAGTTTAGAGTTTTATATTATTATATATTTGATATTGCTATATAGAAACAGTGATCTTGTAAATTTTTCTTGATGGGCGCTTGCCATGTTGATCTAGGCGCAGTCTACCTGGGCGCTTACCATTCGACTGGGCAAAACAGTTACCTGGGCGCTTACCCGGGAGTGGGCGCTTACGCGGGAGACTACGGTATTTTGGTGTGTGCAACACCAAGAGTCGACCTGACATTGTACATGCACGTACGCTGACCTGGCATGGTACACATCAGCATTGTGCCATTCTATAGCACACAATACCGCCATAATTATTATTATAATATACATGTAACTAGTGACATGCAGGGCCTGTTTGGGGCGAGCCTGAGCTGAGCCTCTGTCAGTAGCTGCTACTCGAAAACTTTAATAAAGCCATAGCACGATAAATCTTGAAGACTACTGGTACAGATCCAAGCAAACAATGACAGACAGTCTCATAGTGCCGTGTAGGCCTGTAGGTCTACAGCTGCATGATAGTCCCCTTCCATCCTTCAGTACCGACAGTCAATACAAAGTTTTACCAGAGTCATCAGTGAGCAGTACGTCTAGTCTATCTTTATCGTATTCTTAGCTGGTCCTTGCGCTATTGAGCTGATGACAGGCTCTATCTCGCTCAGAGTGTCCTCCTTTGGAGCCTTCTGCTTGCTTCTGTACGGCGCACGATGCGCTCTCTCTCTTTCGCGCCTTCTTTGAAGCCTTTTCTCTCTCTTCGCTTCAGCAGATTGAGTGTTAGTAGAACTCATACTAAAACAGTAGCAAAGAACAAGTATAGTCGTAATAAAGTGGCCTTTGAAATAGTGTCAAAAAAACACGTGACTATGCTGACGCAAATATTTTCATGCGGCCTTTTGAAATATACCGCGCAGCGCTGTACAATGTCTATGGCGGTTCGCGCGTGACGGACGTACCATACATATATAATAATAATAATAATAATAAACATAATATATGGATTGCGAGCGTTTGTCTCGTCTATGTGGGGCTCGCTCAGGCTCGCCCCAATTATTGTTAAGTGCAAACTTGTAAGATTTAGTGCAGCTGCTAGTGTAACACTCGAGAATTTTGCATGGGTTCTTGAGATAGTAGGTACCTTCTTAATCTTAACAAAAGTAATGTTTAGTAGAATACTATATTGTTTTGATCACATCCCCTGGAGCTGAATGACATGGTCATCACATTCATTGTATGGATGCATGGGAGTACAATGTTCAAGTAGCTGGAGTAGTCATTTGCTTTGTATGGTGCAAATTTCGTATAATATTATGGTAATTATTTCAACATTCTAATGGTCCAAATGGCTAGTTCAAATAATATTTACATGTATTTCCTTCCTAATCATCCTTGAACATGCTGAATTTCAAACTTTCCCACCCATTCTAATTAACTGAACAGCCATGCGGTACGCTGCCAAACGTGGCAGGAGCTCAAAAAACAAAAAAAACAAATCAAAAGTTGAGTTTTAAAACAGTTGTTATAGAGCAGAGTGTGGGTACCACATCTTAGGCAGAGTCTAAGGCGGAGGGAACACTGAAATGCTGATAATTGTAGAAAGGTTTTTGGCAATTTCTATCAGAGAACACAGTGATACTAGAGTTGACAACAAACCTATAGTTGGACATTGACTCCTGTTATATAGCGTGGTCATAATTGTTTTGATTTGTTCTATTTATAGTCGAACAAGGCATTAGCTGATCTTATTTACCTTCTATTGAATGCCAAACGACCACATATTAATTATTCAGCTGTTCAGATAGCTAGAGTAAGCACAGTATTACTGGTACATGTATATATACCATAGTTAATTGAATACAACGTATATGTACCATAATTAATGGAATACAACGTATGCACCAATTTAACGTAAGAAATTAGCATGAGGAATTCTCATAGCCCTTGTCATAATGTATATACATGTATATGGAGCGAATGACAACCTTTACCAGAAAAACGTGCATTTTTCAAATTACTTTTTCCGTACATTGCATTAGATTAATAAATACAGTATCATGTTTATTCTAATAGAACGCAAGTTAAAATGTATAATTGCAATCATAACTTTTATACAATTTTCTGGTAAACACTGTAACAGTTGCACTCTAATCATCTAGTTTAAGCATTGCAAGCAATGTACTGTCAGTGTATGCACCCTTAGAGGTGGAGAGACTGGTCATGAATAATATTATATTCGCACCATTAGTACAGGTACACATGTATACAGCACATGCGTTAGTGCTTTATACACTAGACCAAATAAAATACGCAAGCTGCCCACGATATGTAACTCGGATTCATACTGCTGATGAGTCTCCCACCAGCCCATAAGGAATAATATTGCAGGTTCCCTAGGGAGGGAAAATCATATTATGTATTTCAGTACTTAATAAACCCTAAAAATTCTGGGGAGGGCGCACCTCAAGGGATAGGGATGCGCTCCCATCCTCTAAATAAATAGAAAATCTGAGCATATTCACCTGTCAGTGCTAATTTTTGCATCTTCTTAGTGCGCCTTCTCTACTTGGAACGCTCTTAGCCAGCTAGCTACCATCTAATATGAATTTTGAGCCTTTTCCTGGAGTGAGCCTATGTGGTCCTCCTGTTCCTGATGATCCTCACGGCACGTACTGACTTCAGCCAGACACACTAAATGACCCCAGCTCCGCCTCTTGTCGTTCAGTGGTCTGGCTTCAGCCACTATGCACAACTCGGGGTTAGCTATAAGCTAAGAAACCTTGGTTGCATACTCAACTAATACAAGGCAGGCTTGCCGGTGCTATGCCCAATTTATTAGACTACACAGTAGTTTTACTCTCCTATGACAAACAGTATTGATGCATGCTTGTTCAACTTACTTGCTGCTGAGATCCAGATTGAGTGGCAGTGGTAGATGCTCGTTCAGCTGACGGTGAGGTTCTCGGCCTAAACACCGCAAATGGCAGTAATATTAATATTTATTACTTGTGTATATTACCATAGTGTTCTAGGCAAGCGCCCGCAATTTCGGCCCACATGGGGCTATAGCTCTATATGTTTGTATAGAAGCTGCTACATTATCTAAACTGAAACACCCATGGGGACACTATGGCATTTTATTATTACATGTACATGTACATGAGGCTATTTATGTATACATGTACGTATGCACATAACCACTAGGGATCACTGGCTGCTCAATATTGATAATATTGATGAAGCATGTCGCTAAATTAAATGTCAACCTTATGAGACTACTAAGTTACAAACACAAGGTGTGGTCAATGAAAAGTAAGCATCTACTAATAACAAATAAGATTAGTTAGCAACATCGCTGAGATACATAGAAGGCCATCCCACGTTTTCGTGTAACATTGAAAACGTGGGATGGCCTGGGGACGAGGCTAGAGATACATACCTGTATTCTTGGTTTTGAAATCTTCCGAGCTGTTTTATTCCTTGAACGAACACATTGAACTCTGTCTTTAGTTGCGAGAAAAAACGTGAAAACTTGGCAGCGGTACCATTATTGCCTGGGTTCGTCTGAGGCCTCTCTGTCATTGCACGCTGCTCTCTTTCCCTCATTGCTTGCATTCTTTGCCACTCACTCATCTGGGAGCCAGAGCCTGAGGTAAGTATGTCTTCGTGACCAACGTTGACCCACTCCTCCCATTGCCTGTGGCTTTCATCTCTGGTGTGTGCGGGTACCCTGGCGGTTGCTTGAGGTGCAGCTAGCTTAGTGCGCCGCACAGCGGGTGCCTCAGCTTGCCGTGTTGTATCTTCTTGCTCTTGATCTCGTAAGGTTACTCGTTGGAAGACATCAATCAGGCAATTCATACGAAAATCTGTTGGTAAACCCTCGACTACGCCGTTCGGTAAGTGAGCGAGTCTCCGACACTCGGGGCACGAAATGGAGTGGGTGACATTTCGTTTAGACAGCATCTCCAGACATGCCTTGCAGAAAACGTGGTCACAAGGAAGTTTCTTTGGTTCTTGGAAGATATTGAGGCACAAGGCACACGTTATCTCCCGTTCTAGGACCGACTCAACACCGGCGGCCATCTCCAGGCTGAGCTGCTTCGCCGATAGAACCGGGGGAGGAGCTTATCCGAGAAAGGCGGCGTCATATGGCTGCATATGGGCGTGGACAAACCATGGACAAACATTCCTCACTGTACTGACTGCCTCACTGAAGTCAAGTTTAAGCACTCGATATATCGGTCGCGTTTATTCAATTTACTGGATCTATTGCTGTGGTAAGTCCAGTATCTACGTACCATACCAAGGAGATCTACATGTAAAAGCCACCTGGCAGGATGTATATGTAAGCGGTTGATGACCTTTAATAGTCATGCCATAAATTATGAGTGCTAATTGTAGGGAAAATACAGTAGTTTGAAAGGATAACAGCTTTGCAGCTGAGCCATATCCGTTTAATGCGCCCAGCCACCTCTGGATACTGACATAAATTGATAGATAGTGAAGTCCCAGGGCTCTTCTTGTGCCTATCAGTGCACAGGGCCGGGGCTGTAGCCAGCGTGTACCAGTGGGCTGCCTAGCTGTGGTCTTGCCATCAGTCCCACTCTCACTTGATTTCTGGCAATAAGCTACTTGATAAGTGAGAGAAACCTGAGCATGCAAGCCATGGCACGCACTCTGTATCACCCTAGACCAAGGCAGCTAAACGAGGCTCTACTCGAGCCTGTGCTAGTGCTATAGCTAAGTTCAGATGATGAAAACAAAGCTGTGTGATGACTGAATACTATTAGCAGCTAATTTGCCAAGAGTGCAACTATATACGGCACGGTGGAGGATTTAGGGTGGTTCCTATGATTCCATGGAACCCCCTTTTGGGCCACCGTTGCACCTAGCACTAAGAAGTACAGATGATAGGCTAGTACTGATTAATAGCTAGGCTAAATGGAACCCGCCTCTCTGTCTACAGAACTAAGAAAGCTACTGCTAGCATGCTTTAGTAGAAAAGTCATTCAGAAAGAGATCGACTGGACTGCTGGTTGAAGTCCCTCAAAAACGATCCAAATGGGCGTGGCTTTGAACTGGAACCCTCCTTCAGGAAATCCTGGATCTGCCACTGCGGCAGTCTTGTCGCAGGGGGACAAAGTTGTTCACTACTGTTGCTCCATTGAGCACTGTACAAAACTAGAGCTCTAGAGTGCACATACCATATATATTTACCCCGCGCGCATGCGCAAGGGGGTAAAGTAATCGGTCGTGTCGTCGTTGTTGTTGTCGTTGTTAGCAGAAAAATCGCCATATCTCGAGGTCTAGGCACCTGAGCGACTAGTAAGCACAATGAATCAGTCGCATTTGGTGAAAAACGGGCTTCAGTGTGCTTCAAATCGAGGGATATGGTCCACGAGCGTCACAAATAGTGCCTTTTTGTTAGCCTTCGTAACCACGCCTATCGACAGTGCCCACCAATGCATTATGCATACAGGCCTTGTGTTTTCTGCTCATGCGCATAACATTGAATAATTATGGACTGGTAAAGGTCGTCAATAATGCTAGTGGCACACGTTTGGCTGGTCACTGGTGGCTATCCTGGAATGCAAAGCCCCATCGAATCAGAATGTAAGATACCTATTTTACCTAATCTAGATCTGGTGCAGAGAGAGATTCAGTGATGTTTGGCTGATATTTACCAAGAGCCCTATATTATACAACCAGGGGCTTATGGGGTCTATAAGTCCTTGACACAACCAAGCAACAATAAAAGCAGATCTAGCTATAGATTGCACAATGTGCGCGCGGGGTATGTGCTCTATAGAGCTCTAGTTCTTCTAAAAATTCAGCCCTTCTAATTATTCGGCACCCTTTACCGAATGATTGAAAATAGTCTCTAATTTTCGGCAGAGGTCGTCATGCGTATATTATATGCTATAAATGGGAATAGAATGTGCACGCACACAGACAGAATGTTGAATATTAACCTCTAAAAATTCGGCGAAGCTAGAGCAATAATATTATTATTATTTTCATGCCAAATTTTTAGAAGAAATACAGTACCACATGCACGTGCGCATTACATCCTGCTTGCAGCAGAGTGCACTCAGTGCCATTGTAGTTGTAGCATGAGCCCTGTTGACGACCTTTACCTACTTATTGTGCTAGGTTGTGTGCATGAGCAGATCAGAAAGGCACATTGCCTGCTGTCCAGTGATAGGTGTGGTCAACAAAACACAGTGTTTGCTACGCTCGTGGAGCTTACCAAACGATTCGAAGCATAATCAGGGTTGCATACAGAGGGGGGAGGGACGCACTGGGATTCCCCTCCCCCCCCCCCCCCCCAAGAATTCCATAATTATATTATTACAGTATATAGAACCCCTCTAAAGCGGACACCATTGGGACCAAAAATTTTGTCCGCTGTAGCGAGGTGTCCTTAGCTCAGGGGTTAGTGGTTGACCACGCCCCTCCTACAATCGTGGCCAGCTATGATAAAGCACTATTATGGACAACAAAAGAGACCGTATTGATGAGAGATCTGTCAACTGACAGCTCCTAAGCAAGATTTTGAGACATATTTAGTGTAGTTACTGGTCACCGAAACCGACCGATTTTAATGGTGGGTTTGGCCTAACTGTCCGTTATGCGAGGTTGTTCACTATTGTGCATGCAGGCTCGAACGGAACCAAAATAAGTAATAAGTGTCTGTTATACGGAATAGCGGGATGTCCGCTATTGAGGGGGTTCGAATATATTGAAGTCTATGGAAATACAATCTGGACATTCGGAATTGTCCGTTATATCGCAGGTGTCTGCCGTTGAAGGGTGTCCGTTAAACGGGGTTCCACTGTATGTATATAGCACAAATAACACAAGCAAGAAGAAATCGTTTGTTATCATAGCATTATTGTGTGGTTTTATTTACTAGTATACGCATGGCAGCGGTGCATACACACATACAAAGTAAGTCATCGGTGAGATTCCCCCCCCCCCCCCCCCCCCAGAAGAAAAATCCTGTATGTAACCCTGATAATGAAGCCAGTTTTTTGATGATATCGACGGATATATTGTACTTGTATGAGTCGCGCAGATGTAGGTCTGACCATTTTGTGCTATCAGACGACAGACACAACCGATTACATTAACTCCTTGCACATGTGCATAGGGTAACTTAGGGTCTACATGTATCTCGACTCGTGTGGTAGTAGCCACCAAAAACAGAAGCTCAAAGTCAAAGTATGATTCCTCTGCACTTGGATAGCCACTTTTTGGAGACTACACTGCTACCATTGGACCAAAATCTCAAAAACCACCAATAACAATGCTACATGTACATGTGTATATATACTCGCCTATACATGTATTTGTTAGTGCAAGAATACTTCAGATACTGAATGAAGGAATTTTTTGTCACCGCACAAATGGTTGGAAGAAGGCCTTGTCTACTGGAAGAGCCTAATTACAAGCTACCAAGTGTTTGTTCGGTAGAAAAAATTTTGGTCATTTTTTGTGGTTTTCTGTGTGACATGGATTGTCCCAATTGATTGTATTGCTCACGTATGCTGTTCCAATCCTGTGTACGTAGTCTATGGTTTAACTTATTGGCCATGGAGTGCTAGTAGGGTTGTATACAGATTTTTTTCTGCTGGGGGGGGAGGAAGGGGTATCTCATGGATGATTTACTTTGTATATGTGCCGCTGCCATGTGTACACTAGTAAATAAATCACACAATAATGCTGTGATAACAAACGAAGTCTTCTTACTTGTGTATGTAATCAATGAATATTATTTGTGCTGTATGCATAATAATATTATATTATTATTATTATTATGGAATTCTGGAAGGTGGGGGGGGGGGGGGGGGGTGGGATACCGCCCCTCTGTATGCAATCCTGGCTAGAAGATGATAATTTTCACAATTCATGTCGTTTATTTTATAGGCTGTAAACAATGGCAACAGAGGGTACACTTTCCACAAGAGAATGGAAAGAAGCATTAGTGCGGTCGTTTGAGGGCTTTAGTGCCAGTCAGGTGTCCCAGCATCATGTGGAAAGTGCAAGACAATGCATAAGCAATGGAGGCTCCTATCAGGAGCGTTACACCATCATCCCTTTTGAAAGGATCTTGAAGGACAATCAGGTAAAAACAATATGAGTGAATGTATGGAAAAGGTATTATCAGTGACATTTCTAGCAAATCAGCAATAATATTGTATTACAGTATTATATCCAAACCTCAATTATCCATACCCTCAATTATCTGAGCTCTAGAGCTAAGCAAGAAGTACAGGTCAAATAAAAAAAAAACTTGGTGAGGCATGCAGGATTCTATCTAAAATTTTGATTTGGAGTGGAAGGGGGCATGGCATTTTCACGCACAGTCCCCTCCTTCAAACCATTAATAGGTATTTATATGCAACATAGTATACTCTTTGACATTAATTTAGAGGAATGCTATTATCATATCGTAGGAGGCATAAAAACGGTGACGTTTCCGTCCCGTCCCGTTCCATTTAGACAGAAATATATGCCCGTTCCGTTCAATAGAAAACGGGAATTGAACGGGAGGCGGAGCAAGCGACAAATAGTGCGACCGACTACGCGAACCATAGCTAGTCGAACTACACGCCAGAGGAGTCCAAGAAAGCCAAAAGGAGTACTACTCTACTTCCGTTGATCTGCTAGTTGATGAGGCGTTTTGACTCGATCAACAATCCGAGGTCGATCGGCAATAGCGAAAATCGCTCGCAGTTGAGTGGCGATCGCAAAACATGCTCAAGTCAGAAGAGTGGCAGCATCACGGTGTCCCAGCGAAGTTTAGAAGACAGTGGCAGTGTAAAAGCATCAATTATGGGTCCACTAGCAAAATGAGCTAGCTCTGGTTCTTGACACGTTGGTAAGACACACCCAACGTGCTAATTGATCGCTTGCGCTTGCGAAACGGGTACTGAACAGTGAACGGCACAGGACGTATTCCGTTCAGACAGAACGGTACGGAACGGAAACGTCACCGTTTTATGCCTCCTACTGTAGCACCCAAATACATGTAGTACACGTTCCCCTCTTTCTTTTTCTCTTGCTACTCTTCTTTTGGGGGAGAAGCTGGGTGCTTTGGGGGGGGGGGGGGCGAGGGGGGGGAAGCTTTCCCCTGCCCCCCCCCTCCCCCGTAGATAGAGCCCTGGATGCCAGTTCTATGTGTGCTTGCATGTGAAGTAGAAAGCAGTGTAGCCACCTTTCACTATGTTTGTGCTAATGATGAACATTTAGTATAATTATTGAGGCGAAAGTGGGAGGAGTATAGCTAGTAGCCGATCAGGTATTGATTGTTTATTGAAAGGAATGCTGCTTGTTAAACTCTACTATACAGGCACTAGACTGAACAACATTTACTTAACACCCACTACAGTAATGCTATAAACATAACCACTTGTCTGCACAGCTGCTGTACTCATAGTGCGTGTACATACATGTATCTGTCTCAAATTTTGTGCAAAATATCTGTGGCTATAGAATATGAAATTTGACTACAGAAGAAATGATCTGGTAGCCAATTTGGCTGCGATATTTTCATAGCTTTGGGAACCCCTGCATTTATAATTATTATATTATATATATTATGTCTGCCATCTGTCATTCCCATGATATGAGTTATATACCTGTTGTCTATCTCAATGATATGCAATATTTTATTCTCGGTTATGTGCATGCATTTACCGTACCCTCGCGAAAGAGGGCCCACTACGGAATGTCGGCCTATCCCCCGGTTTGGGCTCAATTTCCTGCTAAGGTCTAGTATTTACTTGAATATGCGCCCATGTGTAGCTGCCCTTGAAAACGCAGCTCAAATGGCTGGTTTATGAGGACTGAACTTCGAGTAGTCTATGTAAGATCGATAAGTAATGTGCTAAACAGCTGTAAAACTAAGCCTAGCTAGCTTTATGCCACGTTTAAGCAGAAACAAACGAGCTTACACGGCTAGCGATTGTAGCCAAGCCCACTTAATAGGGCTGCACTGAATGACACACAGTGAAGTATCGCGGCCGCCCTTGCTCTGGATTGGTAACCATGCTTGAGCAATAGTAGCCAGCCGTTAAGCCAGCGGTCCAATTGTTGCAGATCCAGGAAGTGCATCCGGTGGCATATTCCAGTGCATGCAATTTTGGCCGTTTTTTATCTATTTTTCTTACCTGTTCTATCTAGGCCATCTTTCACTTCTAGGACTCCAAACAAAGACCAGAAGACAGAGGAACTCTTCTACTTTCTGCTCGTTCAAGTCCCATAACCCGGAGACATTGATGAGCTCCGCGCCGCGGCGACCGCTTTTGTGCATGCTACTCTCAAGCGCTCACAAAAAGTGCCTCGCGCAAAAAGTGGCACGTTTTGGTTCCCTAGGATGGATTCCCATGATTCAAGTACCATTCAATAGCTCTTGTGTTGCTCTACAATATAAGACTGGAACGAAGTTTTTCCATCGAGCAGTTCCAAAGGTACACGCTGTTAAAAATAGTATAAATTTTTGTTAATTCACCATAGAAACATTGAATAAAATACGTATAAATCAATGATAACGCTTTCTAGGTGGTACAAAGATATTGTGCAGCCATCAAGGGCCTTCTTGAAGGTTTGCAGACGGTTGTTAAAGCTTTCACAATCAGTCTCCTATGCCATCATCACACATTGACAACTACGGTTGATACAAGTGCTCAAGCAGCCACAGCGATGGTGCAAGGACCTAGATTGAGTAGCTAGTTCTCTCAGCACCTCAGAAGATAGCTTCAAAACAAAAACTAAGTCTGAGGAGGCCTAGGCAGCACCTTCTCTTTGGCGGTGGAACTCCAGTGCTCCCCCCTCTCACCATCTCATACTCATCGATAGCTGATCATCACCTAAGAGATTGTGTACGTGCACATACATGGGGTAGGGGTGTGTGTGTGTGTGAGAGAGAGAGAAAGAAAAAGAGAGAGAGAGAGTGAGACAGGTGGGACAAGTGCTAGCATATTTAACCTCCATGGATGTGAACTTGTGCTTTTCAGCTTCGATGTCGGCTGATTTACACAAATTATGGCACAGGTACTATTCTTTTGCCATTTCAGCTGGTAAGGCTCACCCCCATCCCTGGACTTCATTATTCACCTGATACAGAAGTTAGGTACTTGCCTCACACTAGCCTTCAGTGAATCCCAAGTGAAGCCTGGGTTCGAGGCTAGCCTCACACACGCTAGACTATACCAAACAATTCCATCCAGATTCGTTCTTGAAAGTTTGAATATAGAAAGAAACTAACCATTTGAATGATGATGTCTGGTCCTTAGAAACTTGCATCTCTAATGTGTTCATGTGACCATTCCTAATATGGTAATCCGCTACGATAGATACAATATCAGCAAACTCAGCAAGACAGCATGGCAATAGAATAAGATCACATATGACAAAAGGTTTACATAACGCATGATTACATAATGCATGGTTGTGATACACACACTAAGTACAGTTCAGGTTCAAGAATCATGAGTGCTATTCAATAAAAGCTTAACACCTCCTCACTCATGGGTCTCCATTCCTGCTTTTTGATGGAGATAACAAAACTGTTCTCAGGCTACACCCTTTGTGAGACTGTCAGCAACCATTTCTTTGGTTGGGCAGTACTTAAACTTGATCACCTTATATCGCTGATCAAATCTCTAACAAAATGATACTTGATATCTATGTGTTTCGACTTTCCGTGATATTATGGATTTTAGCCATCGCAATACATTGTCTTCCATAACCGTTGTGGGCTCTCCTTGAGGATTTCCAAGCTCGGAGCTCAGCCTCCTCATCCACACGCACTTCTGAGCAGCGCTTGACAGTGCCACATACTCCGCTTCGGCGATTGAAAGAGCAACTATATCCTGCTTCTTGCTTCTCCACGATGCATGATGCAGAGTATATATCCAGAAGTAGACTTCCTGTCTATGGCATCTCCTGCCCAATCAGCATCTGAATAGGCTGTAGGTACACCTGAGTCATCACCTCTGAAAACGATTCCATGATTGGAGGTGCCCTTCAGATATCACAACACTCGTTTTGCTGCGGTCCAATGAGATTGGTTAGGCTTGCTTGAGAATCTGGTGAGTGTTTCTACGGCGTATGCTATATCTGGCGTTGTACAGGTGGCTAGATACATCAGACTTCCAACTAGAGATTGGTATGACTGCTGATCCACAGCCTCCTCATCCTCAACTGCCTTCACAAGATGATTACCTGGGTACTGACACCTTGCTCAGGAAGTTTCTCCGCGTATTTGGGCTGTCCCATCCAGATCTTTTTCTCCTCCTGATTTTGGATGATAGACATCCCGAGGAAGTAGCTCAGCTTTCTGTGATCTTTGATATCAAACTTTGATGATAGCTCCTCTTCATCTCGGCTTCGTCTTTCCCAGCCAGGATCATATCATCTACATAAGCACCAATATACATGTAGAAGGTATCTTCTCCTCCTGACATGTAGATGCGGGGATCATGCAGACATTGATTGAGTGAACCCCATGTTTCGTAGGTGAGAGTCAAGTGCAACATTCCAGCGCCTGGAGGTCTGCTTGAGCCCATAAATACTTTTCCTTAGCTTGCACACTAAATGCTCTTCTCCTT
Source organism: Cliona cf. orientalis (assembly GCA_963930775.1). NCBI lineage: Eukaryota > Metazoa > Porifera > Demospongiae > Clionaida > Clionaidae > Cliona > Cliona cf. orientalis. Next base: position 6,093,156 of record OZ005698.1, read on the forward strand.
CTTTCTCGTATCCAATTGCCTGCTTCATGTACATTTCTTGAGTGTACCATTTAGAAAAGCTGTGCACACATCCACATGATGGAGTTCCAATCCACGTTGTGTTGAGAGTGCGATGAGGGTTCTTAGTGATTCCAAACGGACGTTGGGGCAAAAAGTTTCATCATAGTCTCACCTGAACTTTTGGTCAAATCCACGTGCCACAAATCTCGCTTTATAATACCACTTGACTGAACCGTCATTGTTCGTTTTCACCTTGTATACCCACTTGCAAGTGATTGCCTTCTTTCCGGTAGGCAGTGTAGTCAGCTCCCAGACTTGGTTATCTTTTAGTGACTTTATCTCCTTGCCCATGGCCTCATTCCACTTGCCATGGCTTTCTCCCGGCATCTGGTTGCTTCTTCAAACGTAGTGAGTTCATGATGCATCGCAATGTGAGCTTATGCAGAACCGTAATAGTCCACCGGTCTCCTATCCCTGGTGGATCTCCTAGGAGGTTCAGGGGTTTCAGTGGTGGGTGATTCAACTTCAACTGCAGGCAGTTCTTCAATGCTGCCGCTCTCTCTTTCTTCTTAAATCTTCAAGTTGTTGATCGGGGTTTCCCTCCCTCATCCTTGGGAATATGGACATAGACTGTACTTCCAAATACTCGTGTTCCACACGCAATTTCCGCCCGTACCAGGTTTCGTGGGGCATTGTTCCTTCAACTGCCGAGTTTGGACTCCTATATTCCTCAGGTATGCGGCTGTGGAGATCGCCTCGGCCTGGCATGCAGGAGCATTGCTCTTATTGCTTCCACCAATGTGCGATTGAGTCGCTCAGCTGCTCGATTCTATTCAGGAGTCTTGGGCGTTGTTAACTTGTGTCAAATTCCACAGGCCTTGAGGTGAGGTTCAAAACTCTTGGAGGTGAATTCACCACCGTTATCCATCCTTAGAGTCTTTACCTTTCGATCCATGAAGTTTTAACTTCCGCCTGCCACTCCTTTAAGTGCTCAAATACCTGATCCTTGGCTTTGAGGAGAAACACCCAGACGTAGTGTGTCTTGTCATACAGCAGTGTCAAGAAGTATTCTCTTCCATTTAGGGATTTTTGACCGACTTTTCCTCACATGTCTGAGTGTACAAGCTCCAAGGACATCACGTCGTCGTTTCACTCAGCTTGAAACTGTTCTTGCATTGCTTCAGCCAATGCAGGCTTCGCAGATCCCGATTTCCTTAAACGTGTCATAGTCTAGCTGGCTGACAAGATCCTTCTTCACCAGCCTTTTTATGCTTTATTCATTTAGATGTCCAAAGCGTCAGTCTTTCTTTGTTCTCACTCTGAGCCACGCTCACACCCTCCTGAGATATCTTGGCATACCTCCGGTGTATACGTATAGACTTCCCTCACGTGCACCGACAGTAATGATTTCGTCCTTGTTTCGAAATTAACAACTTGAGTCATCGAAGTGCACCGTCTTTTCAGCGTAACCTGCTCTCGCAACACTGATCAAGACGTAGGCCAGCTTTGGAATGTATAGTACTTTCTTCAGCGTACATTTCCATCTGATTCCATCATTCAGGAGCATGTCCATGTCAACTGTTTCTCCTCCAGTAACATCTAATGCGCTCCCATCACACAGAGTGACCCTTGTCACCAGATCCCAGCTCTTTCAACTCGGAACGTGCTTCAGTCATTGCAAATTTGGCTAGCGGCCCCCAAGTCCACAATCCAGTCATTTCTTGACCTTGCCACAAGTGCATTGCTAATCATCATCGTATCATGGGACGACTGACGCTCTTTCTTGGATTGACTTGGGTTTTCCATTCTTTTTGCTTGACTGCGCCCGGGCAAACTCAAAACAGTCTTTCTTAAAAAGGTCCAGGTCTCATGCAGTAATGACATGACCTGCTTCTTCCCTTTGGCCACAAGAAGCCTCTTGCCATCGTTTGCTTCTTCTCTGCCTTTCTATTTTTGTTCTTCTCTCAGCAAACATTCGGTCACCGTTTCCAGGGCTGGTACAGTGTCTGACCCATTCTCCAAGGCGGTCACTATAGCACATCGTAGCTTTCTGGTAGTCCAGCAAGTAGACATACCACCTTATCTTCATCTGAGACAGGCTCTGCTATCACTGCCAGTTCATCGAAGATCTCAGTAATTTTCTTAATCTACTTGGTCATGGACACACTGTCACTCAATTTTATGGTAAAGAGTTTCTTTCTGAGATAGAGCTCATTTGCTCAAGTCTTCTTCTGAAATGTCCAGATAGCTTCTTCCAGACTGCTGCTGGATCCACAGGGTCTCCCACGAGATAGAGTAACGAAGGGTCGATAGCCAATACAATTGTGGCTAGGGTGCGGTTGCTCCACCCCATATACCCCATGTACTTGGCGTGCTTATCGACTTCGGTCGTGGTGTCAGGAGCTTTCTCAGTGCCAGCCACTATTCCCCATAAGCCTTCTCTGACGAGAATCATCTTATGTTGGAGTTTCCAGCTCGGGTAGTTAGTACCCTTCAGTGGAATAATTGACACGGCCTTTCCGCCTTCTGCCATTGTGCTGCTTCAACTCGTTAAACTCATCATTAGCTAAAGAATATTCAGACAGTTGTGTCTGGACCCATAACCTGTTGAGACAGATACAATATTCAGCAAACTCAGTACACAAATCAAGACAGCATGGCAATAGAATAATATCACATGACAAAAGGTTTACGTAATGCATGACTACATAACGATTGTACTACACAAAACAATAGCACTATAGTACAGTTCAGGTTCAAAAGTCATGCATGAGTGCTGTTCGATAGAAACTTAACACGTCGAGCAGCTAAAAAGGAAAGAAAGACTGAGAAATGCAAACATAAAAACAGGCTCAGACTCAGAGAGAAAAGGCTACAGAGGAAACGTTTCAAGCAGGCAGAGCAAAACATCTTGAGTGCAGAGGATCCATGTGAGACTCTAAATTAAAGGCCTTAAAGACTCAGAAACAAGTGATTATTGCTAGTAAAACAATCATGGCTAAACTATGAGGTCACGAGCTACATAGCTAATCTTCATAACTTCCAAGTTATCTGTATACTGTCATTGAAATACTGGCTCATTTGTTAACCCTCGGCGCATGCGTGAGGGTTACAGTAGTTGGTCTGTCTATCTGTCTGTTACCACGCTAGCTGCTACATACCTCGTTTGCGAGTCCAATTTGCGGTGTTGCAAGGTTCCTTATGGCGTTCCCAATTCACGATTTGTGTGGATTTCTCTGAAAACGCTTTGTTCGCCAGTTTTGACGTCATTTGCCGATTCTAATCTTCTTGACTTTGCCCGAGCTAGCGATAGCATGACTTAATAATGTATAAATAGGTTGTGCACTATAATATTATACGGTATGTACGTCTATAACCCTCAGCGCATGCGCGGTGACATCAATCCCGCCGCTCAGTCCACCAGTAAGCTTTTGACGATCGTGGCTTCTTTTCAATTCTAAGGCTTAGCTGGCTGTATTCTTGTGGTACCCTTTGACTCTCTGGCTTGTATATGCATGCATGGAATTAGTACTTGAAACCAGCCCTTTAGCTACCCCCTTTTCTGCATTCAACTGTTGAAGCATGTAGCTAATGCCATGCAGCGCACCGAGGGTTTTGTGCTCGAGAGAGCTCTAGTATTTGTGTGGGGTTTGTGGAGGCTTGCCCCATTGATTTAAGCATCGTCTCTAGTATGAAATATGGGCATGGTTAACCGTACGGCAAGTATTAATTGAATTTCCATATTGCTTCTCTGAATGCATAGATTTTGGAGTTGGCCAAAGGGGTTCAGATAATCAAGACTGGACTAATGTAGAGACTGCATGTACAATTATGTTGATGCATTCGGTTATTAGCTGGGAATGAATGGTCTACTATTGGTGAATATCATGGTATAGCCATGGCCATACTGCTGGCCAGAACATTATGGCCATAGCTATATCTATGACTTTAAATGCACGATCAATATTTACTTTGTATAATGAAGCCCTTTCTTCCATCATGTAGCAACTAGGAAGATCAGAGTATCTCACATCAATGATATCTGCTTTCGACCTTCTCTTGAAATTTGTGATAAATCTTCTCAAACCAAACCACCCCCTAATTTGGCGCTCTATCAAGACTGACAACACTACATTCAGAGCACGTGTGGCACGCATGAAAGGTCATGAAGATATACTTAGACTGATGGGCTATACTGAGCTGGGAGGGAACTCACTTCAGTTCCCAGAGTGTGTCATTGAACCGGAAAAATCGAAGCTCTATATCATGGCAGCTGAACTATTGATGGCCAAAATAGAAGTTGAGCAGCTCAATGAGCAAACAAGTTCTGCTAGTAGTGGTAGCCTAATGGGATATCAGTCACAGTACCAGGATTACAGGGAGCATCAGGATATCCATGCTGATACTACTACTACTTCACCAGTGGCTTTTCGTGGGTATGCATAGTGAACGTCTGAGTGTGTATGGGTATGGGTATGTGTAAATGTGCTTGGTTTTAATTATCCATGTGTGTGCACGGCTACTCAAAAAGCAAGCGTAGGAATGTATAGTGGATGTGATACGTTATCCCTACGAATCTTGTTTGTGTATTTTTTGGCACTGCCATCCCTACTTCATCCTTCAATTTTATTTAATTGTTTTTTATACTTGTTACTGTTCTTTTTTTAGTGCCCTCAGGACCTGGTAGTTCATGATTGTCATTAATTTTCATCAATGCCTCCTAGCTGACAAATGGCTATTTTTTTGAACATCTGGTTCTGGCATATACAATTGAGTTGAAGGATGATCTTGGTCTTGTTGATAGATAATTTGCTGTAGATTCTAATTTTGACACTTAGAAAGTACACAAAGTACCTGTTTTGAGATATTTGAACTTTTATAATGTATTATATATATTATGGAGTATCCGTGCCATCCCTACTCTTATAGAGTCTACCGACTCTATGATAATTGCGTGTAATCCGTATTAATGCATTCTTGTGGTTACTCTCTACAACTGCAGTAAGCTGACTGTACACTGTAGTGTTGCTTGGCTTTACAAATTTGTAATATGCATACTAGCTATAGCTAATGCGCCAAGAGTTTTGCACTATAGTGCTTCATTTATGTGTGCATTTACATTGTGTGATGTGTATCCATTGTAAATATATGCGCTACAGCCAACATCCTAAATCCAAGCCACACCATGACACCACATTCCGTCTTCCACCGAATGTAAATGATCCAACTACCTGCACCTTGAGTGCAACACCAGCTTCATACCTCTCCATTAGCACAACTCTCACCACTACCACAGTTGAATCCTCCATTAGTAGCTCTACTGTTACTGTTACTACTTCTGGTACCGATATTGTAAAATCAGAAAATGTTTCTGGCAAATTGCTAACTGCATCATCGGACATTAGTGAACATGAATCTGTCCTACAAGATTTAAGACGTCGGAGGTTAGAACTAAAGCAGCAACGAGAGCAATCATCGAGAAAAACAGATAGTACGTGTCATCTCACTTCATCAAGTATAGTGGAGGAAATTATAAGTCCAGCCATTTCTACTGCTCAGCCTCCAATGCTAGTCCACCCTCACTATTCAGATGAAAATTCACGGACATCTGGCCATGTAAATGTGGATAGCATACCTTTACCAAAATCAAGTCCAGTGGATCCCCATTTAAACATACACATGTCTCAGCCTCAGGTATCCACAATGATCTCTAGTGGTCCAGATATGTTTCCCTCATCAATTTACTCGAACAGTGGCCCAAAGATGGAAACTATTTCGACTCGAGTGCCTGCCACATCTTCAAGTGAATCATCCACGTCACCAGGAAAAACTAACCTCACTCAGAAGAAGACTGAGAGTGATATTGCTAACCCAGATTATCTCTTGATGAGGGAGGAAGAAAGGTGGAAACCAGAAACTGCATCGACTGATTATCCACATATGGATATTCCACCAAATCATGAGCAGAAATTTCGACATGAAAAGTCAGAGAAATCGCATAAGGACCATGCCAATGAATTCACTCAAGCATATTATGCATCTGGTATGCTCACAGCGGGAGTACAACATATCCAAGAAGACGGGAAGCAGCAAGTGTTGACTGGAAATAAAGTAAGTTAAAGTATATAGCAAAATTAAGGGTTGAGGAAGTGTAGTAGTCACAGGATATAATACTCTTAGATCATAGAGTGACTCTCTGACTGACTTTGGTTCTAACTTTAATACCTCTTTGCTGAATCATCATGCATGTGGCATCATGAGGCACATGGATTGTCAGTACCTTGCATTATGATGAGCACAAGTAGGTGCATATTCCTATGGTTACGTATATTATGCTGTTAGTTCATTTACATGTAGCTGAATCTGGCTTCATGACTGCGCTCATGAAGCTCTTGATGGGCCTCAATCAGCGTGCAACAGTACTGTGCCGAGGATTTTGCATGATACTTTTTACTTACCTTTGAAAAACAAATATAGTACTTTCAGATGTGCGTGTATGAGTTGTAATATAATATAATATCAGGAATGGTATACGTATATGTCTTAGACTATTACTTGCCAGTCCTTTAATATCATACACGTAATTATGTAAACTTTGCATGGATGCAATCAATTTTTAACCTTAAACATTGTAATACAGGATATGATGAAATCAGAAGAGCCGTTTGATTCTGAATCAGATACAGAGTCAGTATGTAGTACGTTAAGCGCTTCAAGTTCAGTTACGAGTTCTAGTGATAAGGCTAAAGTGCGAGTCACATTTCCTCCTTTTATCACAACCAAACAACTATACAGTCATTTTGACTTGCATGGCTTTGATGAAACTGAAATTCACATTCAGAGACACAAGAACAGAAGGACAGGTAAACACTATGGAAGTGCAACAGTTATAGTTGCTTCTCAACCGGCAATGTTTATTTCAAATCTCAACAATACTTTGATATTGAATCTTCATAAATTGAAAGCGGAACCTTGTGTGAAAGGACAAAGGCAGGAAAGGAGACAGAAATGGTCATCCAAACAGTCGCCACACAGTGTCACTACTCCTGCAACTTTATCCAAGTTTGATACCACATCTCCAGATGTTCTAATGGATCCATGCCGAGTTTTTGTAGGTTCGGGATTACCACCATATATAAATGAGCAGCATATTCGTGAACATTTTCAACATTTTGCTGATGAAATCGTTCGTGTTGACACTATTAAGGACAAGATAACTCATGTACCTAAGGGATATTTCTTTATCACTTTTAAGTCCCAAGCATCTGCTGACATGGCCATTCAAATGTTCCATAAGTCATTCATTCTTGGTGAGCATAAAGTGAAAGTTGAACGGCAGAGAAGTGCTCAACCACAATATTCTGGATTAGTAGAGGCACCGTTTTCACCTGACACAGCATATTCAGCTATACAAGCAACTTCGCTGGTAGTAAATCTAAGCCCTGCCATTACTGACGACGAAATTAAAGCATTGATTGGTGTACCAACTATTGCAGTTGTCAACGATGAAATCAACCCTCAACGACGATATATCCAATTTCATAGTCATAGTGATGCAATCACAGCACAGGATAAGCTAAATGGGAAAACCTTTCTTGGCCAAACTATACAGGCAGATTTGAATAGAGAATTTCAAACTCCTTCACCAAATGTAGGTCCTCAATATCACCATCATCAAAATTTACAGAATCCAGAACAACAGGATCATACTGTTCCTCAGACACACCACTATTTGTACAATCCTCAGCAACAAGATCATGACTTCTCACCTGAACAGTTCCAACAAAGAAGGTAAAAAGAGTGTGGTAGCAAGTAATAGTATGACATCATCAAATATTCATGACAGTGACATAATATAATATGTATACATGCGTATGGTGGGGTCTATTCTTATGCCTCTGCATGTGACAATCTATTCACCCCATGTATTGATGCACAAGGTACAAACATTTTCATGCATGTACTTGATTTGTTCTTTAATTACAGACATAATGAAGAGATGAAATTGCTACAGCTTCAACCAGAACAGTGGAATCAGCTGATGATAGCGCAATCTTCTGGTAAAAGTCTATATCAAGAAATTATTTCGCCATTTAAGACTAATCCAAATGTGGCAATCAAGATTGCACCTGATAGCTACATGCTACAAATATCGGGCATACCTGCTGCTGTGTCAAGTGCATATGAGCACATACAAAGTCAACTGAGCAAGGATCTTCATATATCAGATAGGTAAATGAATACTATATATTCTTTCTTGTGGTGTTTTTTAACTACAAACCTTTCATTATCTATAGAATTAAGATGGAGGCTCTTGTTGAATTGTACCCAAGGCTTCCTGAGGAATTGTTCTCTAAGTATGGAGTAACACTTACTGGTTTCAGTGCTGAATCATCAGTCATCCATTTTGAAGGTACTGCTTCTCAAAGTAACGCCTGGGCTGAAGTGAACAAAATAATTTCATCAGCTGTAGTCTCACAGATTGAAGTAACATTTCCATTGTCTCTACTTCGATCGTTAAGGAAATGCTTCAGTAGCAGCAGTATTCCAGTTTTTGTCAAACCTTGTCAAACAGTTGGCCTTACAAATCAAGTGATTGTCTGTTCTTTTGACAAATCCAAACTCGATGAAGCAGTTAGGATCATTTACAGTGGTCCTGCTGAGAGCACACTTGGTATTTCCCAATCTGATATTGGATTGCTTGTCAATGATCAGTGTATGAACAATATTGAGGAGGAAATGTGTGTATCCATTACTATAGCACGGCAAGCAGATGATGAAAAAGCTAAGGTTGTCATTTATGGATTTTATCAAAATGATGCTCAAGAAGCTAGAAAGAGGTTACTTATCCGGCTTAAAGAGAAGAGAACAATTCATAGGTTTGAACCTGAGCAGGTTATGTACTTGCAATATCAGCACGAAATGTCTCCTCATCTATTTGTTGGTATTCCTATAGAATTCAGAAGGGGAATGGTCCATGGTAGTTCAGAAGCAATAGGAAAGTTATTGAGTGGACCTCTCCTCAGTAATCTTCAGTGGAAGCGATATCAATTTGATTGTTTTCCAAAATACGAGCAGCAAATAATCAGAAGTGTTCTTCGTCCTTTGAAAGAGAAAAATCCAGATTTTGTGTATTTAGTTGATAAGCCTGATATGAAAACAGGGAAGCAAAGCTCAGTGCGTGAACCAGAACATAGACGATTTGACATTATTGTTTACAGCAAAAACCCAACTACTTTTTCTCTTGTGTGTGCTTCCCTTAACGATATCAATCCAATGTCCAAACGCTACTCTTTCAAGTATCGTGAATCAGTGCAACATATAAGATCAATCAAAAGCAAGTTAGAAAGTGCCTACCTTGTGCACATTTCTGAAAACGAACGAGGAGCCCGTATTAATGGACTTAAGCCAGATGATGTCCAGAAGTGCTGGGAAGAGATTGATGAAGAGATCAAATCTAGTGTTGTAATAATGAAGACCATCTCATTTACAGAGCATGAATCAAAATTCCTTAAGGAAAAGTATTCTGAGCATCTAAAAATACAATTCTCTTGTAACATATTTTATGGCAAAGATCATGGTAAACTGTGTGCAAAAGGAAAAGTGAGGGATATCGAAGCATTAGAAAGTAAAATTTCTGAAATTTTGGAGTCAGGAGTGCATAGTGAA